>CM033642.1:157562810-157645598 GCA_019512145.1 Engystomops pustulosus
TACAACTGATATTTCTACAAAGTTCTTAAAGTTGCTGTTTGGGGAGTAGCCGAGACAGGCTGTGGATTGGCGAAAGCTCCCTGGAGCTAGCGTCCAGCTCCATCCTCACGATCCTACTAACATAGTTTTTACTGCAGCACCTTTAATCTACTACGGTCACTCACTGGCCTCCATCCATGGTCCCCCTTATCACAACTATTGTGTCAGGCAGAATTTTTGGGTTGTTTCTGGCAAGCTTCATTGTTAGACTTTGTCGCCACCCTGCTGTTAATCCACAAAAGTATACTGCAAGACTTTTTCATTTACCGCTCTTATTTACGCGCTTCTTGCTCACCCTCCTTGGTTCCTCTCTGCACCCAGTGGTTTTGAAGCCTGAGTCCATTTAGGGTATGGTCGCCATGCCACTCTCTAGCTGCCGCTGCTGCCGCTTCCCGGTCGTGCATGTCCGTCCCTATATTGTCGGGTCAATTATTTGGATGTTTTAGATGCTATCTAGGTCATTCTGTCACTCTCTGTCATGCATGCTGTTGCCCTATTTTGGCATAATGGGGCATTATGCAGCTTCCGAGGCATCTATGCATGCTGCCCCTGCTGTTCCGTTTTTCCGGTCCATTTTCCGGGGTGTTTCCATCTTTTCTGAGGTTTTCCAGGGGTTTGGCCAAGCTTCCCTTTGCAGAGCCTTTGTCCCCCTGGAAAGAAACGTTTTGTCTCGAAAATACCGAGTCCCGAGCTTGTAGTGCTCGCTCATCTCTAGTTTATAAGCATTCTACAATATATACCTAATGCCCTATAGCTTTCTCTAATAACAGCAGCAATGTGCGTCCTGAGTCTGTCGCATTATATAGTTACCATCTATAATTCCCTGCCTGCAAGTATATCATTGTCTGAACCCCATGTGGGCGGGGGGCGGGGTTTCGCGGGGGGAGGGTTGACCGGGGTTTACCTATTCACTTTCTATGAGATCTGCAGGAATATCCTTTTCCCAGAATAGAATGAATGGGATAGATTCTGGGATGGTGGGTCCCCATTTCTAATTGAGCCCAATGTGTGTTACAGTGTATCATATGGAATCATATATTAGACTAGGTTCCAATACTGGAATAATCAGTTAAGAATCATTTCCTTCTGAAAACCTTTTTGGCTATTATTCCAATCATGTCAATGGATGTGAAGAGCTGCCACTTGTTTAAGAAACTACCATCAGTTTAACTGATAGTAAGACTATCCCTACTTACAGGCTTGTGCCAGCAATTCCTCTTATTAGAACTCTTTTATTATACCCTATATACTAGTCAGTCTTGCTGGGGTGCTCCGGCTTACGACCAATCGGCTTCGTCTGAACACCTTTGTCTTACTAATTTATTCACAACCCTCAAGACTCTTCCAGTCCCCCTGGTCCCCTTGGAAGTTTCTCTATCGAAGTGCTAAAACAAAGAACTTACAAACGCTGGTAGTAAGACTAGTTCACCATCAGTAACCTGATGGTAATGTTCCTTTAACTGAGCACTGGATGATGTTTCTCCTGAAAACCTATTGCTGTCAATATCCCAGAATCCCCAGTGTTAGCATTCATGCCCTTTAACCACCCTCAATTCGTCTCTCTGTAAAGGAGTCCTGAAAAGGCAAATTCTCCCGAAAGGAGTTAGTTTTTCCCCTTACCTACTACTGGATGACAGACCCCGGAGCAGCGACTTCCTTTCTGTAGTAGATATGGCACAAAGCACAGAGTATGGTAATGAATTCCTTTTGATATCTATTGTAATAGATTTATAATTAACTATCTTATTCCGTATATTTTTTTAATATTATATAACTTTGTATTACATTGCCTTTTAGATATCTTTTCATCAGCAATATGCTGCTTCAATTGGTCTTCCCCCCCCGCCTCTGTAGTTTGTATATATATATATATATATATATATAAATACTCAAAAGCCCAAGACCTAAGTTACAATTAAACTGCTACTAACCTTTCTCTGTACAATTCTGTTATCTCTGCATAAAAATCTATTATCATAAATTAACATTTCTTAGAATTATCACCTGAATTATTGGACAGGCTGCAATAGGACATGTGAACATGTGATAAATCTTTATCACTGCAACCCAGCGAGATAATCACTGGGACACACAAATGCAGATCTCTGTATCCAGGGAGTAAAATGGATGGACAACCTTTATCCTTGCTGGTAATATGATTCAGAGTCTTGAAATCTTTCCCAGTATCCTGATCTAATGGTCTTGTCTATCATTTAGCTGACAGTACATAATGATTTCAGAAAGACAATGGGGTGAGACTTGTTTTTCTTAAAGTGACTATAATGCGTAGATAGGATGAAGCTTACATTGCCAAAATATTTATAAACTTGTGTACTGTATGTTGTAATTTGTAGGTACTAATTATCTTGTCATCCCTCCTGATTTGTCCCGTTTTAGAATCATTGATGATTCCCAGCCATAAATTAATGATTCTGATTTCTGGTTAAATTTTCTTAAAACTCTTCATTGGGCCTGATTCTCCTCATTCAGAAATATATGAAGTGACAGTTGGTGTTACACTTCCTGGTGTCCAATAATATGTGACACTCCCCACACTCCCCAAAATTGAAACACCTAGCTGGTCAAGTTCTAATTAAAATGAAGGAAATAAGGTGCAATAACAACTTTTAATAAAGTTCAAGAGGAAGATTTGACAGAATGTTGATAATCATGAATAATCAAGTGGAAAACTAAAATAACTGTATCATGAATGTGGGAGCCTCAAGAAGTATAAGGACGCATGAAAAAGATTACAGTTTTACTTTGTAAAAAATTTCATTTCACACCAATTATGGGACAAAATGCCATATATTTGTGAATTTCTATGCCACATACCACCTGCTATAACCAGTTTTACTCCAAGTGGTTTTGTAATCCAGTGGGATCGAGACGACAACATGGATCCTCTAACAGAATGGCCAAACAAAAGAAGGACAGTCACATTGATTTAGCTTTTTGTACTATAAAGACCTGGTATAACTTTTATTACACTACTTTTATAGTATTAAAGTGAAGTTAAAGAACAAAAAGTGCACAATGCCTTGGTGGTGAAGAACATTAGCCTGAGTTACCTTCAGCATCTTCTGTGCCACTTTAACGATGTACCTGGCCTATGGCATCAATCAATTCAGCAGGTCTACAGGTCCTGTCAATACACCCTACAAAAAAATGAAATACCACTAGCTGTTTGGGTGGGTGGAAAGAGGGTATGGTCAGGGTGTTTATGGGGTAGTACCATAGAACTGTAGATGCCCATAACCGGGTGACTGGCCACTAAATGTTATATTGGGGTGTACTGAATCCAACTTTCCTGTACTAAATAAAAACACATAAAGATCCTGCAAAGGATAATAACCTTAAAAAATATCACTAACTTTAAAGAGGTATTTTCATTTTTTCTTCTAGTTCCGAGCTACCAGATTCCTAACCTTGCTGATGAAAATTCAGTAGTCCTTCAGAAAAAGCCAACTTCCGAACTTCAACCACAGCCGTGTCAATAGAAAAATTCTAATGACCGCACCTGTGGACAGACGACATCCGGGAGATCTCCTGAACTGCACGTTCAGGGGGAAGAGTGCGGTCCTACGAGCTTTGTGCCGGTAAGATGATTTTATTTTTACTTAGAGCAAAAATATTTCTTCTACGTTTGTAGACATCAGATCCACCTGTTTATATAGCTTCTTGGACCAAGGCTATATTTTTTGTCTTGTCTTGTAATGACCCTTGAGTTAATTGTGGAGAGGATTTATTGGGCTGTAATTCGTTTGCGTGTGAACTGGATATGATAACTTTTGTGGATGAGCAAATTTTAAGATTTCGTTTCCTGAGATTTTAATCCACAAATGTTTTTGACACTCTACAGGCTGTAACCGCTATTTTTATTCTTGGGCATATTTTGGTCAAAAATGTTACGAGGGAAGACATGGTCTTTCGATTGTACCAAACTTAACCATGTACTTTGAAATGTTCCACGCAAAATTTATCCGCTGTTCCAGATCTTACCTCCCGCAACATGGTTTAATTTTCTTTCAACAAAGAATGATCGTGATTGTGTTGAATGTCAAAGTAATGTTTTTTTTAATGTCGAGGTTATGAAATGAATAGCGTGTCATGAGAAGACACTGTTTTACTTGTTGCCTTGTTAAAGGGGTGTTTAGCATGTCGATATTGCTGGCCCTTTACTAGGTACATATTACGCTCATGCCTGCCTATCACACGATGGAATAGCCAAAATTAACGCTTCATTTATAGTGATTATGGTCACGATCTGCAATTTTTGCATTTATTATAATGATAGTCATTCGTGGTTAGAATGTGTTTAAAAATAATCACTTAAATTATCATCGATACCTTTTTGTGTAATAAAGCCCACTATCGTTGGAACAGTTTTACGGCTGAAGAGATTTTAAAACGTTAAAAGATAATATATCTAAAACTCTGTCTCCTTTCCCGGGAGAAGCCCACATTCTTGGGACCTTGAGAGTCTAATGGAAAATTATATACTTGGTCTATAAATTTGTGATGACTGGGGGCTGGGCCTTACCTAGACACATGTAGTATGTTTCAACTGTGTTACACACCTGCCTGTAACTACTGCACAATTCATGCTGTTAAGGTCCTGTCTTCATATAATTGCAGTGTATTGTATAAGTGACAGACACCCCTTAGGGTATTTGAATTTAAATTATAGAAAAAAAAATTCCTCCCGTTAATCACCTATTCTACCAAGTGTTAACATTTTATGTATTGTCGTGTGGCCAATGTCCTATCAACCAATATATACAATTTTTCCCCGACGGTGAAAACCATAAAGAAATAGTGTTCACATGTCCCAAAATGACACTTTGTTTGCCATTCAACTGCTTAAAATACGACTTAAAAGTGATCAAGGTTCATACGATGTCCAATGGTTTATTGAAATGTCTTCCACCAAGAATTTGACCTTAACCATTCCTTACTCCAAGTAGGATGAAAACGTTAAGTGGGTGGAATATGCAACACAAGAAGATTTTTTTTGTTCATTTTTTATGCTTTATGTATACGACATAAAAAATGTAAAAAATATTAATTTGGTACTCCATCCCAACGAATAGGATGTGTCCTCTGACCACCAGTAGAGCTATAAACAAAGCCATGTGAAAAAACGCAGATTAGCGCTTTTTGTTATCCACTAATTTCATTTTTTTCATTTTCCCAGTACCTGCCACGAGATATTAATGGTGCCAGCTAGCAAGTACAATTTGGTCCCAGATATATCAACGTCCTCATCTCTCTGTACAAAGTGAGATGGTGGGGCAGGCGAGAGTGAAAAGCCAAAACTGAAAAAAACCAAAAAAACGGACTTCATTCAAGGATAAAAAGTTTTTTTTCTATACTATAAGGGGGTAAGATATCCTTTCCCGGACATTGAGGAAAGATCATTTCAGACCATAATCTGGACCTAAATCGGATCGTTCGAAAAAATTAATAAAGATTGCATCTACAGAAACTCTAGAGCTGGAGTCTGGCACAGCTCCTTATCTCTCCCCACCTTTCATTTCCCAAGGACCATTCAGAAGTGTCGGATAAGTTACTAACAGAATTGGCCAGAAACCTCACCAAGAGAGAATGCATTCAAAGGCTTCAATCAGGTACAAAAGGTATAAACAATGTTATTTACACAACTATTCTTACACAACAGACGTATCAGAAAATACAAACATTTAAAAGCATTAAAAAATATATGTACACCGAGAATCAAAACGTCACCCTCGTTAGGTGAACTGTACACCTCCTGACCAACACTAGGTAAGTGTTTACAGGGCTACCTAAGACTGCTCACAACAAGATGGACTATGTAGCCCATGCCAAAGGACCACAAATGACTTATAGGTACCCGCGAAAATTCTACTGACCTCGAGACCCTAAAAAGAATAATCGATGGATTGTGCTGCACAAGGTAAGCGTATTGATGAGGTATCCAGAGGAAAGAAAAGGATGTTACCTAGGGCCACGGTGTCAACACACCGTGGAACTGTGAGCAATCAGGAGAGGCACAGGTGGACAGGGTGACGCTCCCCCACGCGGTTCTGTCCGTCGAATACGACTTCCTCAGGGTCACACCCCTGAGGGAAGTCCGTCTTAGACGACGAAACGCGTGGGGAGCCCGTCACCCCCCTGTCCACCCTTGGCCTCTCCTGACTGCTCACATTCCCGTGTTGTACACCGTGCCCTGGTCCCTCCTTTTCTTTCCTCTGGATACCCCTCATCAATACTCTTACCTTGCAGCAACTCCACATCCACTTATTCTTTTTAGGGTCTCGATGTCCGTACATTCGCGGTACTCTCATTCATTTGTTGTCCTTTGGGCATTGGCTACAGAGGTTTTCCGATCTGTATGTTGAGCATTTGTAGGCCTGTAACCTCTACCTAGTGTTGGTGGAGGTGTAGCAATTCAACCTAACTAGGTGACTGCTTTTGATTCCTGTGTACATATATATTGTGAATTGCTTTTTAAATGTTTTGTATTGTTCTGATCGTCTTTTGTGTTTAAGATTATGTTGTGTAAATAAACATTGATTTATACGTTTGTACTGATTTGGCCTTTGACTGCATTCTTTCTTTTGAGGTTCTGCTAATTTTATCCGTGCATTGGCTCATTACCATTTGGCTGTGCTACACCCTCCCCTGTGGTGAGCGTTACTACGGAAATGTTCATCCTCTTTGCAGTCGTGTTAATTCATTGCATTGTTGATAATGTGTCGCACTTATAGGGAGGATTTATCAGAAGGTCCGAGTAAAACTGTTCTAGTTGCCTCATGGCAACCAATCAAGCTCAGCCTTTCAATTATAAACTGCTGGGGGAATGAACTCTGAGCTCTGATTGGGTGCAGAGAAACTAAGCCTGCTTTGCTAGTAAGACGCTTCTGATCTAAGTATCTAATGTTGTGTGACTTTTCAGTAATTGGAAGTAGGTGGTAATATTCAGATATAGAACTCCTCCTCTGCAGTTTGGCGAAAGGGGTACAAGATATGCTTAATGGTGGAAAAATTAATATAGTCATTTGTCAGACCATAGAGCAACACGACGTTCCTGACCATGAATCATCCCCTCCTTGGAACTCTCAGGAAACTGCTAGAAAATTATAATCATTAAATGATCGGCCCTAGCTGTAATTTATATTTTCTTAGGGTAGAATCAGTGCTTTTGAACTGGTTTGATTTTTTTTGCTATGGCCGGCCCTAGGCGTATGATTATATATGAAGAGCAGTAAATGCCACAATATTCTGTAACGAATATACCAATCCGTGCATCGAAGAAAATCATTTTGCAATTCCAATGCCGTGATGTCATCTTTGCTCAAAAACCATTAATACCAATAAGAAAATTGAATCAAATAAAATAGTTCGAAGTTTTGAATAAATTTATTTCCGCCTACAGCCTTGATCTGCGTAGGCTATGTGAAATGCAGCCATCAAGAGTACATACAATCATGTATGTTCACTGTCTTCTGCAGCATGAGCTGGAATGCCCACAGCACTATGAGGAGACTGCACGAATCCATGGAGAGTCCTCAAGTCTAGTCAGGACTGCATGACATCAAGGGTATGAGTACTCAGTCTAGATCATGACTCCATGACTCCGGTATGAGTCCTTCAGTCTAGATCATGACTCCATCACTCCAGGTATAGTCCTCGTCTAGATCATGACTCCATGCTCCAGGTATGAGTCCCCAGTCTAGATCATGACTCCAGGATGATTCCTCAGTCTAAATCATGACCCAGGACTCCATATTTTTTAAAGCCGCCCCTCAGCCCATCTGTCAAACTTTTTCTAACCTGGACATGTATGAGTGGATGCATGCATGACTTTTTTTATACAATGAAATCACAACGCCATAAAGGAAGCTCCGAAGCAACCCAGCTTTAGCAATAAGTTTTTTGTTAGACAACCATTGACACCATTGGACATTGCAACTTTTTGGGATGCTCTATATACTAAATGTGCGGAAATAGAGATTTTTTGTGGTGAGTTTTCTCCTACTGAATTTCTGGCAGATATGAATTGCCTCTACAATGTGGAGCACATCAGGCCACCTAGTAACTGCGTACTATACGGACCTGAATCCTCCATTTGTAAAACAATACCGTCAATTATATTTCTTTAAATTATCGTAAACATTTTTTCTGATTTCTTTTTGGAAATGATGGATCCTCTGTATTCCATCAGATTTTCTTGACAGTCATGATTGATCTCACCTCAAGCAGCTGAAGAACATATAGGTTTTGAGTCTCAGCGAGTAAAGCATGTTCAATATCATTAACATGCTTACATTAATCATTTGGTGTATGGGGGGATTCAGTTTATTCACCAGTTTCATAGCCCGGTTTTAATGTCTGATCATTTATCACGGCTGGGTTGAACGCTGAATATGCTTGGACTTCTTGTTTCCAATTACCTCTGGCCCATGTTTTGCTAATGGTAGTCACGGTATTATATAAAAGAGATGCTAGTTTAAGGGCGTGGAGCAGGAAGCCCTTGTGCTGCATCAATCAGTCATAGTTGTACACCAGGAAGTGAGCAGAGAAGGAAGTGCCAGTTGTCCGTATATGAAGTCCTTTTAGTTACTGTATTTACTGTCATTTTCAGGTTTTCATAATTAACACACATACTTTTTAAAATGTTGTTTTATGGACCTGCAGAAATTTAAGTGGTTTTCCATAATCCTAGAAGTTGCCATACATAGATGGCTCCGAATCACCTATACATTTTCTAACTTTTTTCCTAAACCTTGACATCTTATCTTTGTGTCACCCCCCCACTGCAGTACAACAGCAAAGCCTCTTGAGTTTTCATATTGCAATCAGCTGCTTGCATGAGAGAAATCAATTCAATCTAATGCTAAATTGCAAATGTGATGACCGGCCCTTAAAATTCGGGTTTGGCTGAGTCAAATCAAAAGATCTCAGGTCCGGACCTGAAAAACCAACACTGCAGTAACACCCATGACCTTCTGACACCAGACACCCAGGTATTACTGATTAAAGTCACTAACTAGGCATTTAATTACTGCAGCCGTTTGCCAACATTTGGGGGGTCCCTTGTTGAGATATCAGGTTACCAACTATCTACCCAAATTGAATGCTTGGCGTCCGTCATCGGCAATTTATATGTGCTCAGTCAGCAGCATTTAACTGTTAACCATCCGACCATCCAGTAGTCACCCAGGTGTTACGATGAGGGTACCCAACCTGGACCCAAATATATTGCCGTATAAATTCAAAGACTTAGAAACTAATATACTGATGCTGCTCTTTCCCTCATTTTTTTAGACCTAGGGCGGTTTGCCCGCAGCGCGTTGGGTCTGAGAAAACCTTGGCTGAAGGGATTTCCTTAACACATTAACTGACTAGTTTAATTTAACGTAACTTTCCTGTGGATTTCAGTCATTTATAACAATCGTTTTGGTCTGACATCTTATGTCAACAGAGTGTTTTTCTTTTGTGGGCAAGTGGCCTAACAACTACACCTATAACCTACTATGTATGATGTCCTATAATGCATGGCAATCAGAGCTTCAGCTCGATGTCTCTAGACACTGGTAGGTTGGAGATTATGGCAGATTTGGATTTATCAGGCCCTAGGCCCGCAAGCAAATTAGGCCTCGGTGCATATTTCACTTCTGACTGACAGCAAGTGAAAGCTTTACACTGTTTTGCATCAAATCCCAACAATCTCTGTGACTCGTCTGGAACCCACGCAATTCATCATATGATTTCTTTTGGGCAAATCCACCCTAGGTGAAGCTGCGGCGGATCCTAGCTGAGCATTTTAGCTCCACTTGAAGAACTTGTTCTAATTTTATAGTGGGATCGACTAGCTCGTGCCTTTTTTAATTAATACGATACCAGGACGCCTCCACTTAGATGTGTTGATCAGCTGTCCACATCATAAGCGTAACGCCAGCATGGGACCTATTGCACCACATCGGATGCCGACTAAGCTCCTTTCATCAAATCCCTAAATCAATGACGGATATATGTGTACATAAGCGGTTGATTAATGAATGCGCATAGAAGGATCATCAAATCGAGAGCGGCTAAGAAGGAAAATTGTTTTGATATACATGTGCCCCGGTGGCCCGCTATCCTATATAGGCAGAGGTATAACTCTGACCTGCAAATGAAATTATCATAACTATCAACTTCACTGCTCTCATTAAGACAGCACATAGACCATAGACGGTTACCAATGGCAGTCGTCGACTTGTGTAGTCACCAAGGTCTGTACGGATAAGAAAATCCCTAATTGTTTTCCTGTAATAGTTATTTATTAACAAGTTATATTATAAGTCGGAGATCTGGGGCTAGGGGGCATGAAAAACACTGTCTCTAAAAAGATGGGACATGAAGCCTTAAGCTGGGCTGCGAAATAATTCAATAAGGTTTCTGAGACTCGGGGAACCCCATGATTATGAAAAGACTAAATTATGATATAATGATGCAGTGAAGCTGCACAGTATGTGCACACATATGAAGAGCTAAGGTACTTTATCCTGCAATGAACGCGATAAGACCAGTGAGAAAATTAAATTCCCCTCTCCACCATCATAGTTTAGTGTCTGCGGTATCCCACCTAACTATCATGACTGTATTAGCCCAGCATAAGCAAGCCAAATTATTAAATCCATGAATATTTCCCATTGATTTCTCGGTTCATAAGTCAGCCTTGTCTCCAGTAGACCCAGCTCTGGTTTTCCCCAATGCCACAGGACCACCGCAAGAAGTTCAAACATATTTAAGAGGCTATTTAGAGCCTTTGTATCCATTCGCTTCTCATCATATAATAAGGTTTTTAAATAAATGTACATTATAGGGTTTAACTCGGGTAGGACTGGTCGTTAAGTGTCCTACACCCTCCATTTCCCTTGAACCACACACTGATGTGGTGCATAGTGGACAGTTTGGGAATACAGTGGCAATGTTACGATAGTCGCCTGAGACATCAAATCCATGTTCTCATTGTAGTAGTCCCCAGCAATTAACCCCATCAAAGTTTTACTGTATGTTTGTTCTCATGGCTCACCATTTTATCATATAAATGTATTAGGATATTTCTACTGTTAACTGTTGACCTCAGATACATCCCTGACTTCCATCAACGTATGTTCACCATGGGCCAGTCAAAAGTTTCACATACACCAAAAAATACTTTTTCACTATGCCATTTTTCTCGTATACACAATTCTGTTCCCTGTGATCTGGCCATAAGTTTTGTTAATTTTATCTAGAGGTATCTTTGCATATATATAAATGCTGGGAACCAGACGAACCACAAGTATCCTAGAAGAACCACCAATTGGACAGGTACTACTACTGCTGGGAATCCTCACCTATCATCTCTAATCGTATATACATTTTTTTGCAATTATAAGAGTTCATTTTAGCAAAAAAATTCTTGCTAAAAGTGCCTCTTCTCATAGTCCGAAGGACAGGATGGTCAGCATTACAAGACCCACTGTTCTGGAGGTGGGAAGCCGCTGGTGAAGGCATTTGCCTTAAGCCATAAAGAAGTTATGGCTGGGCTGGGTATGAGAAGAGTTGTGTGTGGTGTGGTGGAGGAGTGAATGAACGGATGCATCAGTCTGTGTGCGTGAATGTATGTAGCAGACTGTGTGTGAGTCACGGGAGAGCAGACTGTTGCGTGAGTAAATTGGATATAGCAAGAGCTGAGTGCTAATAGAATGTCCCAGACTTTGTGGTGAGTTTTAGTGTATTTATAGAGCTTGTTTAATGAACTGGATGTACAGGCCCGTATTGATAAATAGTGATGGATATAAGAATCATTTTTGTGCTGTGTGTGTTTAACAATTTAAATAATCGGGGTCAAATACTTTTTACTTATTTATGAATGACAAAATCTTGTTTGTACTTCTTATATCCAAAAAATAATTAATTATTACTAATGTATTATTTAATACTATACTAATACAATTATATGTCGACATAGTTGTACTTGGTACAAGTGTTTAATATAGCTGTTGATTGCTTATTGCTCGTCTCCGGTCATCTTTGTCAATGCATGGACCTACTTGGTCCTCCAGGGCAGAAGATCTTTTATAGTTCCTCTCTGCTTGGCTAATGAATAAAGATCTGAACCGGGTACTCCTGAATTAACGAAAAATCCTGAACAGATCTTTTCCAAACCAACAGCCACTTTAATAATTAGTCCTGGCAGAAAGATAGATTGAGTAATACAATTTGAAGGCACAAGATCAGTTGCAGTCTACAGACAGTGGATCAATATTGCATCATGCATCAGTAGAGATGTATAAAGGATAGAAACTAGGTCATGGAATTGCTGGTTGTCTTATTAGAGGTATCTGAGAAGCTTGAATGCAGCCGCACTTGATTCGAACAATCCAGCCGTGTATTGCACTTTCCTCCCATCTGTATACCTGAGCATCTACCGTACTTAATATAGAACAGAATGTTCGTCGTGTGCTTTTGAAACATTTTTACAACTTAGAATGTGGCTTTCTGGAGATCTTTCGGATTTCTCCTAACACCGATTATTTTTACAACAATTCCATAGTATACATATCAAATTAAAAAAATAATTTAATTTGGGGGAAGAAAGTAATAGCACAAAGCTTAGACCTCCTGGGGCACATAATTCAATCAAACTGCTTGTGAGAGTACATTCATTATCTCATTAGAAATGTCCAATGATTTCTTGAAAAAATACAGTACATTTCTTCATTATGTTTAGCTCTGCTTTAAACCCCTAACAGTCATTCAACAAATGACAAAACAAGATAGATTCTTTCTTACCCTTCGGCCTCATCATCACAGTAGAATTTCTATTAGTGAAGGAAATGGACCTCAAATTTTGTGGATTTTATTAGAAAATGCTAATTAGCCTGCAGAGTCAACATTGTTAGAGTCGCTCTATGAGGAATTGTCATTTCATTCGCTTCTATTTAAGAAGATCATATCGGTACAAAGTATGTACTTCATATAAATACATGCAAGTCACACAGGGCAGAGTAAGCCTCTTGCAGACTAATGTTTTTAACAGGACGTATTCAACTAAACTTTTGCAGCACATATGTCCCTGTTGTTTTATGGGCTCATAGCGGCATGGCCTTGGATTCCACGACCCCATGTAATCGTCCCTTGCCTGGGACGCAAAATTCATAACATGTCCTATTCTTCCTGAGTTTGCAGTTCGGACAGTTTCTTCAACGGTCCTCCGATGTGAGAAGTATGGCAACATCCCCCACCTAGGGTCCGGGCCTTTTCTTGTAGCAAGGTCCAGAATACACTTAAGTGGCTGATCGTGCAGGCCTTGGGCAGCTGTGGTCATGGTGCTTGGAATTGGGACCAAAAGGCGGACCTACAGCCTAGAGGTCTCCAGTCAGTTGTGTGTGCAAGAAATTTGGAGGGATCGGGCTGATGCAGTGGTTTCTCCCTGGAAACCCTTGAGGCGTGTCTGTGACAATCCCTGGGTGATGGATGGGAATCCCGTGGTGTAACAGTCATATCCATGGGATCAGACAGGGCAAGCGTTGTGCAAATCAACTTCATTTCTGTATTTAACGCAGCAACCAGCCAAACGATAACATCAGATTAGCACAGATTCGGCAGCTGGAAAGCCATAGAGAGCTGTTCTACAGGAGTTATAACGCAGCCTGCAGTAGCTTCAGGCTGGGCTGGGAGAAATGGAGCTTGATGCCTGGTGTGGATCTTGGCTTTGGGCGTACAATCTCCGACTTTCCTTTGCTGGCATTGGCCCTGAGGCACTTGGTTCATGGTATTAGACACTGGCTGTAGCATGAACTGGAATGTGCTGTCTCTCTCCCTCTGTTTCAGACAGACCATGAGGTCTTGTTCTCTCTGAAGAACTCTGAAAAAACCTTGTGCCTCCCACCCCCAGGGTTTCACTATATGCCTGGCTCAGGTGGTAGACTCCTCCCACTGCTTCCAGCGTTGCCTTTCAAGAACATCATTGGGACAGTAATATCTCACGTGTTAACTCTTGCCTTGCCGCATGGCTACAGCTGCATTACTACGTGCTCCAGTACTTGAGACCCTCCTACAGCGGCTTATTTAGCTCGCTGACATGGCCCGGCTTAAAAATTCTGGTACATGTTGAAAACGTGCAGTGCAAGCTGCCCGCTTAAATCTGCCTCCTCTCACCAGTAAATTGTCTCCTAAACTTTTTCTACCTTTCTACTGTTTTTTTTCACCTAGTTCCTAGTTGGCACCTCCACTGGTGCAGGACCCCATCCCCGCCACTTGGCTCCACCCGTGTTTGGTGCGTAAATGGTTATAGAGCTGCAATTTCCCACCCAGTGCTTAACTACTAAATGTACCAGTAGTACAAGGGACACATTCTCATGAGACATGAGAGATAAGGAGGGCTTCCTGCTGCCAGGCCAAGATATTAAGAGACCTGAGCTGTCAATCAAAAGAAGAACTGATTCACTGGCAGCCTGGAGAAACATTACTCTTCCCTTCAGAATTTCATATGTGTTATATTATACAACGTGTAACTACCACTTTTATAAAAAATATTCTTTTAAAAATATAAGGAATAATAATAGTGTAGACCCAGAGCATACAATGATAATAATGCAGAGACCCCAGAGCAGGACAAATTAGAGTACTTCTCAGCTGAAGTCTCTACTACCCAGCCTACACCCACGTCCTCAGTTTATGGCACAATCGACCCTCTGACTGTCAGCAGGTGCTGTTGTCCCCCTTTCTCTTATATTATCATTATTCACTGACTATTGACCCACTTTATGCCGCAAACACTCCTGCGTGGCTTCTCACCAAGGTCTCCTTGCAAGAAACACTACCTGTTAGCTCCATGTCCCTTGCTATCTTCCTGACTCCTTATGGCTCCTATGGCTCTAGACCGGGCGAGGCCACTAAATGGAATTGGATACCATCAATACTTTAGGCCTTACATCCTCCTTGCTCCTAGAGGGTTGAAATAACCAAACATGAATAGCAAGTTATTAACACTATGGATGGGATAAATTGCTGTATCCAAGGAATTAAGTAAAAGTTGCAGATACTAGGTTGAAATCAATCATAATAAGCTATACTGATTTATCTCTTCCAATTGTGATCTTGGGTGGAGTGGCCCAATATTCCAGGTTTTTATTCAATGTTCTTTTTTCTCAGTCCAAATAATAAACACTTCTCAGCTATCATGGTCCAAGTGTATTAATTATCTTTCTTATCTTTTTAATTTAATTTTTTTTTTTCTTTACAAAGACGAGACAATACACATACGAGTCAGACATACAACGATCGGGATAAATACTTTATAGGCATCATTTTCTCTTTCTCACGAGACGGTCTGAGCACAATACAAAGCCTTGTTTTTTACTAAAAGAGTAAGGGCCAAAATTAATTGCTTTGTTTTAATTACATTACAGTATTTAAGGGATTGTTTATGTTCTTGGTAGATTAAATAGCGGGTTAATTGAACACCCCCCATGCACCTTCTATTAGCTTTTACGAATAAATGTTTAATTAGAGCCGTTTCATCACACCCGACGGCTGCAGTTAAAAACTATGTTAGTTGTATTTGGGATGGAGCTGGCGCTCCGCTGCCAGGCGAGCTTTCGCCAATCCAAGCCCCGTCTCTAGGCTACTCCCAAACAGCACTTTCTAAGAACTTTGTATAAGATCAAGTGTAGTAGCGTTCTTATAATTTAGGATATGGCGGGTGAGGGGAATGTAAACAATGCCAGAAGCGTCTGAAATAATATTGGTAAATGATAAAAGTTTGCCAGTATATTTTGTGGATTACACAGCAGGGTGGCGACAAGTTAACAAGTTTGATGTGGAAGCCATGAAAACAACCCAAACTTCGGCCTGACACGATCGTTGATAAGGGGACCATGTATGGAGGCAGTGAACTAGTAGTAGATTAAAGGTTGCTGCAGTTAAAAAACTGTTAGTTGGATCTTGGGATGGAGCTGGCGATCCGTCTGCCAGGCGAGCTTTTGCCAATCCAAGCCCCTGTCTCTAGGCTACTCCCAAACAGCACTTCTAAGAACCTTTGTATAAGATCAAGTGTAGTAGCTTCTTATAAGTTTGGTTCTGGCGGGTGAGGGGAATGTAAACAGATGCGCAAGAAGCGCTGAAATAAATTTGGTAAATGATAAAAGTTTTGCCAGTATATTTTGTGGATTACACAGCAGGGTGGACGACAAAGTTGACATGGAAGCCATGAAAACAATCAAAAATTCTGCCTGACACAGCTCTGTTTGATAAGGGGACATGTATGGAGGCAGCTAATGGACTACTTTTGGAGGCAGCTATGGCGATGACGTGTGGAGGTACAATGGAGACAACGTGTAAGGCAGCTAAAAGACGACGTGTGGGGCTGCTATGGAGACAATTTAATTGGATAGTGCCTGTTAGTGGCAGTCCAAAAAGTTTTCAAACCAGAGGAGGCAGGTAGCTGGTCCTCCAGAAATTTACATAGATTGAGTGCCTGTATGTGGCAGTCCAAAAAAGTTTTCAAAGCAGAGCGCAGGTAGCTGGTCCTCCAAAAGATTAAATAAATTGAGTGCCTGTATGTGGCAGTCCAAAAAGTTTTCAACCAGAGGAGGGTAGCTGGTCCTCCAGAAAAATTACATATTGAGTGCTGTATGTGGCACTCCAAAAATTGTTTAAAACAGAGGACAGGTAGTTGGCCCTCCAGAAAATAAATACATAGAGTACTAATAGTACTAAATAGCACGTTTCTCGTGTTTTAGTGTACAAAGAGGAGGAGAAGGCGGACAATGAGGAGGAGGAGTGCATAATTATGTTCAGCTTCTTTACCTGGTGAGAATGGAAATGCGGAGAAATCCAGGCTTTATTCATCTGATAAGCGTCAGCCTGTCAGCGCTGTCAGTCGACAGGCGTGTACGCTTATCGGTGATATGCCACCAGCTGCACTAAACCCGCTCGGACAACACGCTAGCGGCAGGGCAGCAAGAACCTCCAAGATGCCGTACAGTGCCAGTTCGTGCCACATGTCCAACTTTGAAACCCAGTAGTTGTAGGGAGCTGTGTGATCATTTAGGACGATGGTATGGTCAGCTTACATACTCCCTCACCATCTTTCTTAAGATCAGCCCTACTTTGCCGAGACTGGGGACAGGTGACAGTGTCTGCTGGGGTGACATAACTGGCAAAGGCCTTGTAAAGCGTACCCCTGCCAGTGCTGACAAGCTGCCTGCTCGCCTACTCCTCCCCTCGCTACTTGTCCCAAAAGTACGCCCTCTGCGCTAGCGCTTGTCAGAAGGGAAATACGTTTCAGCTTGTGCACAGGGCCTGCTGGTATTCATGCATTTCACACTCCTTTCCTCTCAGGATGAGAGTGGAAAGATTTTGCTTGTACCATGGGTCCAGGAGAGTGGAATACCCAGTAATCGGTGCTGGAATAAATTCATTGAACGCAGACGGTCACGGGATAGGCAGCTTAGCATGAAATCTGCCATATGCGCCAGAGTCCCAACGCGCAAGAATTCACTCCCCCCTCACTGGCCTGACTGTCCATTTCCTCCCTCCTCCAACTCCTCTTATTTTCTGGCCCATACACGCTGAACAGTGGAAGGACTGAACAATGGTCCCCTCTTCTGTCTCCCAACATTCTCCTCCTCTTCCTCCACCATCCTCCGATATGCGCTGAGAAACAGACCTAAGGTGCTTTGGCTATCAACAAGGGAATCTTCTTCCCCCGTCTCTGGTGACGAGCGCAAAGCTTCCGACTTCATGCTGACCAGAGAGTTTTTCAACGGCCAAGCAGCGGATGGTGAGGCTGATGATGGCGGCATCACCACTGACCTCTGTGTTGACTCCTCAAAGTTACTCAGCACCTGACAGATATCAGACATCCTGTCCACTCCTCTTGTAGACTTGAGGAAGCTGACTGACCTGACTACCAGTTCTGGTGGAAGTTGACATCTGGCAGTCTACAATCGCTCTGCCTCTGCTGGTAAAACTCTGGATAACATGGTTAGTGTTGAATTCCACCTCGTGGGCACATCGCACAACAGTCTCGGTGAGCGGGCAGTTGGAGGCGGCGCTGGCTGGCCCTGAGAGTGGCACATCTGTGGCGGACTTCCTGAAATGCGCCAGATGCGGCGCACCTTCGTGAGCAAATCAACATATGGGGTATTTCTTGAGGAAACGCTGAACTATGAGATTTACACATGGGCCAGGCATGGCACATGTGTCAGTTCTGCCGTTTCAGGAACTGCCACCAGGTTACGGCGCCGTTGTCACACACAACCATGCCTGGCTTCAGGTTCAGCGGTGCCAGCCACAGATCAGTCTGCGCCGTGATGCCCTGTTATAACTCTTGGGCGGTGTGCCTTTTATCGCCTAGGCTCAGCAGTTTGAGCACCGCCTGCTGTCGCTTAGCGATGGCACTGCTGCTGTGCCAGAGCTACCGACTGATGGCGCCATGCCCACGGATGGTAATTCAGAGGAGGAGTGGAGGAGTTGTGGGAGGAGGAGGAGGCATATTAGGGCCTTGAGACCTGGACCGAGGTAGGCCCCGCAAACCTTGGCTCGGCAGTATATCCAGCCCCAGGGGTCAGACTCGGTCCCAGCCTCTACCAAGTAACCCAATGTGCCATCAGCGATATATAGTGGCCCTGCCCGGCAGCACTCGTCCACGTGTCCGTGGTCAGGTGGACCTTGTCAGAAATGGCGTTGGTCAGGGCAGGAGGATGTTCTCTGACACGTGCTTGTGCAGGGCTGGGACGGCACATCGGGAAAAGTCAGTGGCGGCTGGGGACCGAATACCGAGGGCGGCCGGCGCCATGAGGTTTCGAAAGGCCTCGGTCTCTACCAGCCTATAGGGCAGCATCTCCAGGCTAAGCAACTGGAGATGTGGACGTTGAGGCTTGGGCGTGTGGGTGGGTTGCGCTATACCACCTTTTTGCGCTCCACGTCTGGGTATGGAGAGCTGGACTCTTGGTGGATGCTGTGAGGATCGTGGAGGTGAAGATGGGGTTTCGCACGGGAGTGTTTGGGCCGGGTTCCTGGGCGGGGGGGCTGACTAGCAGATGACAGGGAAGGAGCAGTGGTGTGCCCGGCCGGAGGTGAACGGGCTTGGTGCCATGTGAGTGGGGTGTTTAGCATTCAGATGCCTGCGCATACTGGTGTAGAGCTAGTAGTTGGTGGAACCCCTGCTGATCCTGTTTTTGGCAAAGGTTTGCACACCACATCCGTCGGTCATCCGGTGTTTCTTTAAAGAACCTCAGACTTGAAAATCTAGCCTCGCCCACGGGAGCTTGACTACGGGCAACATTTGGCGCTGATCCCCACTCTGGCCCTGCCTCTCCGTCTGGCCCCACCACTGCCTCTTGCCAACCTGTTCTGCTATAGGACTCGCTCCGTCTCAAAGCACTGTGTTCACCCAGCCTATTCAACCCACTTGGGTCTGTCACCTCATCATCCTCCGTTCCCTCAGTCTGCTCTCCCCCTCGGACTTCCTGCCCCTGACAACATACTTCACACACTGTCTGACAACCATGTCTCCGCCCCACTCGTCCGACACCTCTTTACCACGTCTTCCACTACGTGAATAATGTCTCATCACCCACCACTGCGACTGGTGGAAAACCTGGGCTCGGAAAATAAGCTCAGCAGCAGCAGGACAAGTGGTTTGTGGACGTGGGAAGGGTGCCAGAAAAACAGTTCCTCAGAGATGCGGTTCAAATGCCAAATTTTGGTGGGAGGGGGGAGACTGTGGGTAAGGAGGCTGAAGGTGGAGGAGCTGGAGGAGTGCCGATTTCGGTGACATGGTGGACTGCGTGGAAGACTGAACGGGTGGACAAATGGCTAGAAAGCATTGTCCGCAATCCACACATCACCTCTTCGCACTGTCTGGCCTCAACAGTGCTCTACCACAGTCCAGTAACTTGAGACATGATGAACCTAGGGAGTGTAACCTCTGCGGCGTTCCCCTGCTCCCCCATCAGCATGGTGTGCTCCCCCGCCCAGACCACGGCCTCTGACCACCTGCAGTGTTGGACGCCCCAGTCCACGCCCTCGTCCTCTACCCCTAGCCCTCGGGTTAAACATTTTCAAATTAAAGTGTAAACTTGAAAAAAAAAAAAATTTTGTTTATTTTTTTTTAATTTTTTATTTTTTTTAACAACGATGCATCCTATTGCTATGGCTAGTTTCTAACCTACACTGACACACAACACTGGATTTTTGTGCTTTGGCAAGATGAGTTTGGCTATTAAAAATAAATAAGGTAAAAAACAAAAAAAATCAGCAACTCTGCTAATCTCTACTCAAACCCTAATAAATTGTCCCACCTTCGGTGTTTGAGGTGGGATATGCGTGTCACTAAGAGCTAAACACACTTTAATCTACTACTAGTTCACTGCCTCCATACATGGTCCCCTTATCAAACGAGCTGTGTCAGGCAGAATTTTGGGTTGTTTTCATGGCTTCCACATCAAACTTGTTAACTTTGTCGCCACCCTGCTGTGTAATCCACAAAATATACTGGCAAACTTTTATCATTTACCGATATTATTTGAGCGCTTCTTGCTCACCTCCTTTGGTTCCTCTCTGCCACCCATTGGTTTTAAGCCTGAGTCCATTTGGGGTATGTTGCCAAGACACTCTCTAGCCTGCCGCTGCTGCCGCTGCCTCTGCATAGTCCCCTATAGTGTCAGGGTCAATTATTGGATGTTTTAGATGCTATCTAGCCTCATTCGGTCACTCTGTCATTGCCATGCTGTTGCCCATACTTTTGGCATAATGGTGCGATTAAGCAGCCTCAGAGGCATCCATGCATGCTGCCCCTGCTGTTTCCTGTCCATTTCCGTGGTGTTTCCATCCTTTTCTGAGGTTCCCAGGTGCTTGGCCAAGCTTCCCTGTGCAGATCCTTGGTCCCCTTGAAAAATGCTCGAGTCTCCCATTGACTTCAATGGGGCTCGTTATTCGAGACGAGCACTCGAGCATCGGGAAAAGTTTGTCTCGAATAACGAGTACCCGAGCATTTTAGTGCTCGCTCATCTCTAATTCATAACTTATTGTTTTCAAGTCCTCTTCCCTCTGGTAATTACATTTACATTCATAATCAGAGACAGCCTTTAACTCACCTTTTCTAGTACAAAGCCTCATTTGATGGCTCTAATCTGGTGTTGACCACCCAAGGGGGTCACCTTGCCCGCACCTTGCCCTATGTATAGGATCAAAGGGATGATCTAATCAGCAAGGCTAGGGGAGTTTGGTTAGCTGCATTACCATGGAAATGTGCAAACACAAGAGAATGGGAAATTATATACATTAAATAATTCGATATAATATGCATTTATGATGCCCAATCACAGAATAAGATCTATGGGTTTTTTTTACGTGCCTTCTTAACTTCAGGACCTAATTTTAAGACAAGCCACCCCAAAATTGCTTTGGAGTGATATGGAGTACACAATTGAAGATGACTCCATCATTATAACAATTTTCCGGAAATGTTGCCTCACTGAAGGTGGGGGATTTATATTAGCATCTAAACATCTATCTCTCATTGAGAAAACCTGTGAACTATAAATTTCTGGGCTATGCATTACCAGTCTTTGGGGGTGCCATTCTGAGTGAATTAAATACCCAAATGGTGGTAAAACGCTGTTTGGGCACATGGCAGGGCATTGAAGGGAAGATACATTAACTCTTGAATGTATGGAGGAGAAGAAACTCATCAATTCTGGTTTCATATTTTTTGCATTTTTTGAGGGGCCATTCATCATACCATAAAAATATGTTATTATGTACATTCTTTACATCAGTACGATAATGGTGATATGTCATTTATATTGTTTATCATATATTTTTACAATTTTACTGAAGAAAAACTAATATAGAGAAAATCACTTTTGTTTTCATATTGCCATCTTTTGGAGACATAACTTTACTATTTTTTGGTTGACAAAGCCGATTTAGGACTTATTTTTTACTTGTTGAGTTCTTCTTTTCAATGATACCATCTTGGTGCACATAACTTATTTTGATCACTTTTACAACATTTTTGTGAAGGGATTTTTTGAAAAAATTTTGCCAAGTATTTAGTTTTTTTTTTTTACAGCTTTCACCAAGCAGGTCCACTAATGTTTCCAATCTATTGTACAGTTTGTTAAGGACACTGTGATACCAAATATGTGGGATTTTTGGGATTGTGGTTTTTGTACTTTATCAAAATTATGTATAGGGAATGTTGGTGTTGGTATGTATGGAATGGATCCTATGATCGCTTGTTCAAGCTCTTACTGGCCGGGGCACCGGCCAGACCCATCAGAGGATCGGATGAACCCTCAGTAAGTGGTGCGGGGTCTGATTCACTTCACGAGCCCCTTACATGCCGCTGACTTGATATTCAATAAAAATAGTGAAGCATTCGATTAGACCACAACAAGAAATATTTCCCACATCCTGTCAAGTGTGGCTACTTTGTACAGGAGATTTATATCTGAAGGCAGCAAAGGTTTATAATGGTGTTGAGCCTATCTCTAGCACAACCACAGATGGAGAGCACACTTCCACCTCCACTTTTAAAGGTAGTCTTAATGTTGTTACACTTTTAGCACTTCCTCCCTGTCCTCTCTATCTATTAACTGAGAGAGACACACTGCCTTGCATGAAATATACACATTCTTGAGGGCGCGTTCACACGTTGAGTTTTGGCCTGCGATTTATTGCATTTGAAACAGATTACAAAAGCTGAGGAGAGGTGATTTGCCTAATTACAATACTATTAACATAACGTTTACAAAATGCATCGTAAACACGATGTTAGCGCACATGTGTTACCCCATGTTAACACGCTTGTGTTAACAAATGTAAACAGTAATGGGTGCTATTTAGGTTTACAAGGTTCATCTTTATAAGAATAGGAACTATGTATTCTTTAGCTAAAAACAGAGTGGACAAGAGTTGGGATGGGAAGATATGGGAACCTGTCATTAGGTATATGAATGAAAATATTGTGACATGCTCCTTTTAAAAACAAACACTGAATACAACATTTCATCTTAGATAACAATAATGGTACATGCAGTTTATGATTATGCTATGTGTGCCAATTGTACTTTCAAGTATTTGCTATTTAATCATAAAGAAATTCCAGCATTAATAATAATGTAATAATTTTTGGTGTTTTTAGGGCAAAATCACATCCAAACAGTATACAGTGGTATAAAGTGGATCACTGTGTGGGGACTTCAGATAATCAGGTAAGGGAGAGTTATTTATCTGACCACTGAAACCAGTTTCAGATCATTGAACCCACTCTTTCTAAATTCTTCATTTGCATTTGAATCATATAAAGCAGCTGTGAAACTCAGGCTATAAACCCCAAAAGAATGTAATGCATTTACAACAAAGATCTTAACACCAAACCAGTTGGATAGGTTACGTAAAAAGAAACTAACAAAGAAGATGTCATTCTGTTTACAATGCTTAGAGTTGTGCAATTGATTTAAGAGCGCTTTGTTGATACTGGACCATTAAACAATTCCCTGAGTATTGGTTTTCAAGCTCTTTCTACATAGTTTCTACTGCTAATCCCAGAAAGTGTTATAGGGAGTAAAATATACAAAAACAAGGCTATCCACAAATGGTTAATTCAGCAAAAATTACAGTAAATGGGAGGTTTTAAAACTTTGTTGCAGTCTCCCCTTTATGGTACATTATGAGGTACTGTATTCAACTTCAGCAACCAATACACCTTTATTCCAGTTCTGGTAGATCTTTTTTCCATATCCCAATATAGAAGTTTTATCCTATAGTAATTATAGCAACTATGATTTGAAAATTGATAATACTGGGAATACCAGCCACTGGGATCCCTAGCATTCTCAAGAACTGCATACTCAAGCAGCCCATGTTAAAAGAAAAGTGGTTGACAGAAGTGATCATCTCTCTGTTAACTTTTGAAGCATGTTGGGGCACATTTACTAAAAACAGTGCAGTCTGTACTATATGAGGTTTCCTTGTGTAGTGTGCAAAGGGCGCCAGATTCAGGATTTCTGGTGCACGTTCTTCATGAATCTGGCGTCCTGTGCACTGCTCCGATATTTTGCACCACTTTTTTTCTTTATACACCTTTAACATGGGGCTTGCGACACACTTCTGTTGGACTTTGCATGTTAAATGTGGTGCAACTGTGCACCGGGACGCCCATTTAAGTGCAGAAATTTGTGTCACATGAAGAATAGTGCAGCTACGCCATAAAAGGGTTCTGTGAGACATGTGGCGCGGTCTGTTCTTAAATACATGTAGAAGCAGTTTGAACCCAAAAAAATGTGCAATGTCTGCCAGAAAACTGCCTCACAGACCTAAGTAAATGTGCCCCATTATAAGCCCTACTCCACCTTCTAGTCCCAAATGTGGAAACCAGTCCGATACATCACAAAGATCTTCCAGTCCCATCCTAACTCGTCACTTTGAGGATGAACATGAATACATCAGAAGATCCAAAAACAAGAAAGATCTGAAATGCATCAAGTCACTCAAAAGACAGCAATAGCTTCGAGTCAAAAAATCCCCCAAATACTCAGCTAACTGACTACATATTTGGAAGAGGACTATTAATTTAAGTTAGTTTCATTTTGACTAGGAAAACATCTTTGAAGCAATTATTTATATAAGTAAGTTATCAGACAGGTATTTATGAATTTGTCTATTTTTAGTAGTGCAATGTGTTGAAGAGTCACTATGGCAGCTATTTGCCTACTGTTTATTAATACTAAACTATGTTGAGATGTAGGTAATTGTGCTAGTGATACAGCGCTCACATGTTCAAGTGTCTATGTGGGAAAAAGCAATTGTGAAAACATATAAAAAAATAAAACAATGTTAAAGTTCAGAAACCATCCCTTGGTTTTACCATCATCACTTGAAGGCTGAAGTATTAAAATATGCATGGTTATTACTGTAAAAACAGAAAGATATAATCCATGGTCCCTGCACTACCTAAAAGAAAAGAAAGTGTGCCCCAAGTTGGTACCAATAAAAGCTGCAACTCTTGCTACATAAAACAAACTCTACAGCTCCTACATGTCCAGGGAGTTATAGATATAGGCTAGTTTTATAAGCGCTTCCAGGGTTAGAGTAAGTGTGAATATTATATAGTGGCGTATTATTGCAGATTTATAATTGCATTATATATAATTGGTATTGGCAAATATAACCCACAACCTTTATTAATTATGGATCTCAAGGAAATGAACTGGCATATTTCTAGTGTAGTCATTTATCAAAAAATGTTCCTTCTTCAAAACTGCCAATGTTTAATGTATGCTTTATGTGCACAATTCATAAGAAATTAAATTTTATCAGTGGAATGGGTGTTAAAGGCATTGTTTGTTATCTGTTGTACAAAGGATATTTATTTAGTAAAAGTATTAGAAAATAAGCAAAACTCTATAAATTTGGTATCACTGGAATCATTAATACATGTTAACGTGTGCTACATCTGTCCTGGTACCTTATATCTCACTCGGGCAGTAAATCACCTCCTTATGTGCTGGTGGCCAGTGCACAATAACCAAATGTAAAACCGATAATTGTATGCAGATTGTTGTTTTGTGTATAATAGTAGTTGAATTGTTGTCCTGTTAGTTGAAGTGAATGCTGGTTTCGATGGGATTACTTCCAGATGATTGGTTCACAAAGCTGCTCTCCATGGATATGCATAACATTCATTCCACAAAGCTGACTCATTGTTAATACTGGGTATCCAAAATTAAATGTCTTCTTATTTCACCTGTTCAACCTCAGTTGGGTACATGCAATTTATCAACAAAAGCAAAACATAATTGATGCCACAGAGCCCCCTACCTGCATTGCCTAAAGGCTATCTTATTTATTAGAAAACATTAGGTTATAAAATATGATGAATATAAATAAAAGCCTAAATTAATTATGTCAATGCAAAATAAATGTGTAGAGAATAATATCATCTTGGACTAATGAATTGTTTTGAGACTTGAGGCTGCTTTCTAAAATCCCCAGAGAAATGGCAATATGAAGATAGTTTCGAAGGACATAAAATCTATTACAGATATGGATGAATGTGGAATACACAAGCTCATCATTGCTGTTTAGAATTCCACCTCCTTATGAAGTGCTGTGGTTTGAAGGAACATTACTGGATAGAACGCAAGCATTTAAATGTAAGTAGACTTTGTCACTCAAAGCAAGGGTACACACTGATAAGAGGAGAAATTCAACACATACAAAAATAACTAATGAGTAGAAAGAAGACACATGAAAAATAACAAATAATTAGAAGTAAAAATGTATCCACACTTTGTAATGCTTTTTATTTCCCGAGTGCATCTAAAATGAGAACATGTTGGTGAAAAAAGATCTTATCATTTGGCGCTCACATCCTAATGTGTCACTGTATAGCTGCAAGCTTCAAATTAGTTATGTTAGTAGTCACATCCTCTCATGCTTGCTGATTGGCCGAATGACTGCATAGACACAACAGCCTTGAATTATTATTAAAAGCTACAGTATTTGCAATCTATCTTCATGGAGTTTGTTTTCCCCTTTCCTCATCTCCAGAAATGTAAAAAACACCACAGAAATTGTTTAGCCAAAGGAGCTACATGAAGGATCCAACATTTTAATTTTTTGTGAGAATTTCAAGATATCCCCTTTTTTAATAGAGAACCTATCACCAGGTTTTATCCCACTAAGCATGTCATTTCTAGAATTCCCTCTTTTATGTGAAATTACTCCCCCAAAGTCAGGGAAATAACCCTTTTTGTACATGACTTGAATCCAGTTAAGTGGTTGCAGGGGGATAGTCACTTCTTCTTGTCTATAGTACCTGGAAAATGTAATATTAAAGATAAAGATCTCTTTTTTCAGACCACATCAGGCTTATGGCTTTGTGAGCTACAGACCCAGATATACAGACAGCTAAAGACATAGGGGCAGATTTATCAAGCTGTCTGAAAGTCAGAATATTTCTAGTTGCCCATGGCAACCAATCACAGCTCCCCTTTAAAATATTCATGAGCACTGGTAAAATGAAAGCTGAGCTGTGATTGCTTGCCATGGGCAATTATAAATATTCTGACTTTCAGACAGCTTGATAAATCCGCCCCATAGATTAATTTGAAATGCAAGCTGCAGATAAAGATCCTGTTCCTACCTTTATTTTATGTGCCTGCACGTCCAGTTCTGTAACTCACAGAACCGATTCTTATCTTTAATATGACACAAAAAGCTTGTGTCTAGGCACTGTAGAAGCACAGATATAGGCTACTTTAGTGATGTAACCCCTGAAACCACTAAACTTGAATTATCTCAAGTGAAAATGGCAAATGCCTGACTTTGGGTATGATTTTATTAGGGAAACTCTAGAAATTTCACGTAAAAGAGGATATTTATCCCCTTCAGGACAAAATGAGTTTGTACCTGAAGGCTCTTCCTCTTTTTTGTAATCTGTCTTACTGCTACACAAAATATTACCTAGATTGCGTGAGTCAGATTAGTAAATTTTTGTCTATTAGTAAATACTTTTGTCCTTCCCTCTCTTCCCGTGCACAGGTCTTTGTAAACTGAAGTTAAAGTGACGTCATGCTGAGGAAGGTATAATTACCAGGACTGTCTCCAGGTTTTAGTAGGCCTGTGGGGTGACAGTCTTGGTCCCCTTTTCAGAACACTTACATCCCGGTGCCACACTGTCCCCCCCCCCCCGTAGTAACCCCCCCCCCCCCCCCAGCCCGTCCCCCCCCCCCCCCCCCCCAGGCAGTGCCCCCCCCCCCCCCCCCTACATGCAGTAGCCACACTCCCCCTCCCCATGCAGTAGCCACACTCCCCCTCCCCATGTAGTAGCCACACTCCCCCTCCGCATGCAGTAGCCACATTAACCCTCCCCACCCGTAGCCACACTGTCCCTCTCCCCCCGTAGCCACACAGGTGGATGACAGATGGGCCAGAAGGTGGAGGACAGATGGGCCAGGAGGTGGAGGAAAGATGGGCCAGGTCTCCCCCCCGCCGTAGCCACACTGCCCCCCCCACCACGCGGGACACCACCCCCCCCCCCCCCCCCCCCCCCCGTAACCACACTTCCCCCCCTACCCATAGCCACACTGTCATGCTCCCTTCTCTCCAACAAGCCACGTTGCCCCCATAAGCCACGGTGCCCCGCATAAGCCACGCTGCCCTCCACAAACCACGCTGCCCTCCATAAGCCACGCTGGTGGAGGTGGAAGACAGATGGGCCAGGAGGTGGAGGACAGATGGGCCAGGAGGTGGAGGACAGATGGGCCCAGGAGTTGGAGGACAGATGGGCCAGGAGGTGGAGGACAGATGGGCCAGGTGGTGGTGGACAGATGGGCCAGGAGGTGGAGGACAGATGGGCCAGGAGGTGGAGGACAGATGGGCCAGGAGGTGGAGGACAGATGGGCCAGGAGGTAGAGGACAGAGGTGGAGGACAGAGGGGAGGTGGAGGACAGTGGAGTTTGGAATAGGAGGACAGTGGAGTCTGAAGGCAAACAGGAGGAGGAGGACAGAAGAGTCTGGAGGAGGACAGAAGTGTCTAGAGGAGGACAGAAGAGTCTGGGAGGAGGAGGAGGTCAGAAGAGTCTGGGAGGAGGAGGAGGTCAGAAAAGTCTGGAGGAGGGCAGAGGGGCAAGCATAATTAATCATAATGGAGCAATTTAGTAACATAGCTTGGAACATTGTTATCCAAGTTACACCACACTGCAAGTGACTGTGGTATTTTTTAGTTGCACAGTGTAAAGATGTGCTGCTCGGAGATGAAGACTTATGTAGCTGTAAGTGAGATCATGGAAAAGGCTTAATGCAGTTCTGGACAACGGAAGAAGACATTTCGCCTGTAAGGTACTTAATCCCACTTCTGCCTGTGTCTGATCACAACTTTAGTGACTGACTTACCATCAAGATTGTGAGACAGCTCTCAGCACATGTAGTGTTTTATCCATAATGTCAGTGATTTAAGTCTATCTTCTGCATGCGATGCCATGGCTCAGTCATTGTAAATGTTGTCATTAGTTATTGATTAGTAATATTAGTGCTGACAATTACATCCCTAACCACAACCAAGCCACCAGATGGAAACGTGGGGTAATTATCAGGCCTACTTGGGCGCCTGAAAAAAAATTTTGGTCCTCAGGTCAATTATACTAGTGTAGCCTTCCGACTCCTGTTGTTTTCTGTCTCTATGCTGGGAGCAACATAGAGGCAGAATCCAAAACTTTTTTCTTCCCTCGCTCCCCCTAAGATCAACGCTGTACGCGATGGCTCTGAAGACGGCACACATGATGATGTCATCAGATCACTCGTGCTGGCTTCAGAGCTGGCGCCTAAAGTCTTGAGCGTCCTTTAGGGGGAGTGAGGAAAGGTAAGTTGTTTTTTTGTGGGGGGGGGGCCAGGGGAGAGACAGAAAACTTCGTGGTGACTGTGTTTTGGTTCGTTTTCATTGCATTTTAAAATTCAATTACAACATCTTTCGAGAGGTGATTTGTTTAAAAAAGCGGTGAGAAATAACTCCATATTTAACAACTCCCTCCAAGAAAAACCCAAACGGAGACAGACAAGACAAAATAAAGAAACATAGAGAAAAGAAACTCCTTAACGAATAACACTTCTCTAATTCATTCACTTATTAACCGAAATGCCGCATTCACAGACCTGTCCAACCTGTCTCTTCCTGCTGTACACAATTTCAGTATTCCCTGGAAACTATCCAAATAACTTCTCACTTAGGTGATGGCACATGCGTTTTTTAACGACTGCTTAAAAATGGCCCAAAAACCACATTTGCCATCACCCTTGGGGTCACACCCGCCATATCTTTGGATTTTTGTTTTGAGACTGGTTGCAGAGATTATTGTCTTGGGGGTAAAGCCAGTGTCAATAGACAACTTGTGTTTCAGTACGGATTCATCAGCAAAGGTAGGGGGAGAAGTGCGAGGTATCACGGGGAAGGTGCGCAAGTGTAACAACCTGTGAATTCTTGTCGCATGTAGAGGGCTTATTAACCCGCCACCTTAGCTTATCATTAGCAGAATTTTAAAAAATTTATTTTAAAAAAAGGAAGAGAAAATGGATACAATGAATATTTACAGCTACCATTGATTTATATTGCATACTGGTTAAAATATTTGAATGATGTATAAATATTCCATAAACTATCTAGCTTCTGTCTAGTGTTAACTGAGCTATGACCTATTTTTTGTTATCCTTGTGTCTGGACTTTGTTTCCGACATTGCATTGTCGTTAAAGGGCACCCCATCCTCAGGAATGTATTTTACATGATGGCAGTTCCAATAGCCTAGCATTTCAAGCATTTTCAAGCAATTGCTTGCACAGCGGTGAGCTGGCATAAAATGGAGCAGGTAAGGGACTTGGCAGTGAAATGGCTGAATGCGTGAGGAGTAAGAAATAAAAGGCATTGAGGAAAAGATGCTCATTAACCATATGAACTGCCTCAGCGCATCAACTGACTTACCACCACACACAAATTTTTTAATTAACGGTAGCCTGTGGTACTGTAGGATCGGTCATCCCATTATATATTAGCGCTCACTAAAAGCTTCGGTACTCGTATTCGCGACGAACTTTTCCGATGCTCGCGTGCTCGTTTCAGGAACGAGCCCCATTGAAGTCAATGGGAGACTAGCATTTTTCAAGGGACCAAGGTCTGCACAGGGAATCTTGCCAAACACCTGGAACCTTGCAAAGGATGGAAACACACGGAATGGACAAGGAAACAGCAAAGGGGCAGCATCATGATCCTCGAGGCTGCTTAATCGCACCCATTATGCCAAAATTATGGGCAACATCACTGGCCATTACAGATTGACAGAAGAATGCTAGATATCATCAAAACATCCCATAATTGACCCTGACACTATGGGGAACTGCATGCAGATGCAGCGGCAGCGCGGAAGGCTAAGAGTGGCATGGCGACATACCCGATGGACTCAGGCTCCAAAACACCAATGTGTACGCGAGGAACGCAAGAAGGTTAGCAAGAGCGCTCAAATAATATTGGTACATGATAAAAGTTTGCCAGTATATTTTGGTGGATTACACAGCAGGGTGGCGACAATAGTTAACATTGAATCCCATGAAAACAATCCAACTTCTGCCTTACACAGCGTCGTTTGATAAGGGACGATGTATGGAGGCAGTGAAACTAGTAGTAATTAAAGGTAACTGCATTACAACTATGTTTTGTGGTTCTTGGCATGAGCTGGCGCTCCGCTGCCAGGGCGAGCTTCGCCAATCCGCCCCTGTCTCTAGCTACTCCCCAACAAGCACTTCTCGAACCTTTTGTATAAATCAGTGTAGGAGCGTTCTTATAAGTTTAGGATATGGGCGGGTGAGGGGATGTAAACCATATCGCAGAAGCTCCATGATGCTCATTGAGCTGGCGCTCCGCTGCTAGCAGCTTTCCAATCCAAGCCCCTTTCTCTAGCTACTCCCCAACAAGCACTTCTAATAACCTTTTGTATACGATCAAGTGTAGTAAGCGTTTCTTATAAGTTTAGGATATGGCGGGTAGGGGAAATGTCACAGATGCGCAAGAAGCGCATGATCGCATGGATCTGCTCTCCGCTCTAGTGCGAGCTTTTCGCCAATCCATAGCCCCTGTCTTTAGCTCTCTCCCCAAACAGCACTTCTAAGAACCTTTTGTATAAGAGCAGTGTAGTAGCGTCTTATAAGTTTAGGATTATGGCGGGTGAGGGAATGTAAAACAATGCACAAGAAGCGCTTGAAAATAATATCCTAAAGGTAAAAAGTTGCCAGTTTTATTTTGTGGATACCCGCAGGGATGGCGACAAAGTTAACAACTTTGATGGGAATCCATGAAACAACCCAAAGTTTCGCCTGAACAACATCGTTTGATTAAAGGGACATGTATGGAGGCAGCTATAATGACGACTTTGAGGTAGCAATTGGAGACAACGTGTGGGGCTGCTATGGAACAAGTCTTTGTATAGTGGCCTTATTTGGCATGTCCAAAATTTTCAAACCAGAGGAGCAGGTAGGTGGCCCTCCATAAAATGGAATAGATTGAGTGCCTGTATTGGCAGTCCAAAACGTTTTCAAACCATAGGAGCAGGTAGTGCCCTCCAGAAAATGGAATAGATTGAGTCCTGTATGTGGCATGTCCAAAAAAGTGTTCAACGCAAGAGCAGGTAGGTGGCCCTCCAGAAAATGGATATATTGAGTGCCTTTATGTGCAGTCCAAAAAGTTTAACCCAGAGGAGCAGGTGGTTGGCCCTCCGAAATGTGAAATGGAAAGATTGAGTGCCTGTATGTGGCAGTCCAAAAAAATTTGTTTTAAAACGCAGAGGACCGGAAAGGTGGCCCTCCAGAAAAATTTGAATAGATTGAGTGCTGTATGTGTCACTCCCAAAAATTGTTTAAAACAAGGCGTTGTCGGTGGCCCTCCATAAAATTAATGCTAAATTACTATACCTATAGCCAGTGGCCTGTCAAAAAACAGCCAGTTTCCTCTGCTTTACTGTAGAAAGAGAAAAGAGAAGGAGGAAAATGAAGGAGGAGGAGGAGTGGATAAATTATTCAGGTTGAGCTTCCTTCCCCTGCTGGCGATTTGAAATTAGGAGAAATCCATGCTTTATCATCTTGATAAGCGTCAGCCTGTCAGCGCTGTCATTCGACAGGCGTGTCACGCTACGGTGATGATGCACCATCTGCACTGAAACCCCGCTCTGACAAAGACGCTAGCGGCAGGGCAGGCAAGAACCTCCAGGGCGTAGAGCGCCAGTTTCGTGCCCCATGTCCAGCTTTGAAACCCAGTATTGTCTGGAGCTGGGTGATCATTTAGGACGATGGGTATGGTCAGCTAAGTACTCCTCACCATCTTTCTTAGAGATCATCCCTACTCTGCCGAGACGGGGACAGGTGACAGTTTCTTGCTGGGGTGACATAAAGCTGGCACAAGCCCTTGTACAGCGTACCCTTGGCCAGTGCTGGACAAGCGGCCTGCTCGCCTACTCTCTCGCCTCTCTACTTGTCCCGCCAGAACTACGCACTCGGCCTCTATCCGGCTGTCAGATGGAAATACTTTTTCAGCTTGTGCACCAGGGCTGCTGGTATTTTCATCGCATTCTCACACTCTCCTTTCCCTCCAGGGATGAGAGTGGAAAGATTTTTGCTTGTACCGTTGTCCAGTAAGTGAACACCCAGTAATCGGTGCTGGCATAAATTCTTTTGACGCGAGGTCACGGGATAGGCAGCCTAGCATGAAATCTGCCAATCGCCAGAGTAACCAACGGCGTAAGAATTCACTCCCCTCCCTGGCCTGACGTCCATTCCTCCTCCTTCCTCCACTCCTTCCTCCAACTCCTCTTCTTCTGCCCATACACCGCTCAACAGTGTATGAACTCAAACAATGGTCCCTCTTGTGTCTCGCCAACATTCCCTCCTCTTCCTCCTATCCTCCCGCCACCGCCCTCCACCTCCTCCGATATGCGCTGAGAAACATACCTAATGTTGCTTTGGCTATCAACCAGGGAATCTTCTTCCCCTGTCTCTTGTGAGGAGCGCAAAAGTTCCGACTTCATGCTGACAGAGAGAGTTTTTTCACAGGCCAAGCAGCGGGATGGGGATGCTGATTATGGTTGCGCCATCGCCACTGAGACCATCTGTGTTGAATCCTCAAAGTTACTCGCACCCTACAGATATCAAGACATCCACGTCCACTCCTCTTGTAGACTTGAGTAACCTGCTGACCGACTACCAGTTCTTGTGGAAGTTTTGACATCTGGCAGTCTAACAATCGCTCGGCGCGGCTGGTAAACTCTGATAACAGGGGGCGTGTTGACTTCCCACCTCGTGGGCACGTCGGCACAACGTCGGTGCGCGGGCATTTGGAGGCGGCGCTGCCGCTGGGCCCTGAGAGTGCTCATCTGTGCTGGACTTTTCCCTGAAATGCGCACCGGATGCGGCGCACCTTCGTGAGCAAATCAGACATATTGGGGGTAATGTCTTGAGAACGCTGCAACTTCAGATTTTAAACACATGGGCCAGGCAATGGCACATGTGTCAGTCTGCTGCCGAGTGCCAGAGCCGCACCAGGTTACGGCCGTTGTCACACACAACCAGGGCCGGCTTCAGGTTCAGCGGTGCAGCCACCAGATCAGTCTCGCCGTGATGCCCTGTAATAGTTCTTGGGCGGTGTGCTTTATAAATTTTTATCGCCTATGCTCAGCAGTTTGAGAGCACCGCCTGCTGTCGTTAGTCGACGGCACTGCTGCTGTGCCTAGAGCTACCGACTGATGGCGCCATGCCCACGATGGTCGTGAGAGGAGTAGGTGGAGGAGGGTTGGGAGGAGGGAGGATGCCTAGGCCTCAAAAAACACCTGGACCGAGGTAGCCCCTGCATCCTCCGGCGTCGGCCAGTAATAATGACCAGCCGCAGGGTCCACTCGGTCCCAGCCTCCACCAAGTTAACGCCAATGTGCCGTCAGAGATATATGTGGACTGCCCGGCAGCACTCGTCCACGTGTCCGTGGTCAGGTGACCTTGTCAGAAACGGCGTTGGTCAGGCACGGATTTATGTTGTCTACACGTGCTGGTGCAGGGCTGGGACGGCACATCGTGAAAAGTAGTGGCTTGCTGGTGACCGAATACCGGTGGCGGCCGCCCGCCATAGGCTGGCGAAAGGCCCGGTCTCTACTAGCCTATAGGGCAGCATTCCAGGCTTAGCAATCTGGAAATGTGCACATTAAGGGCTTGGCCGTGCGGGTGGGTTTGCACTATTTGCCCCGTTTCCGCTCCATCGTCTGGGTATGGAGAGCTGAACGCTGGGGGATGCGCTGGAGGATCGTGGAGTGACATGGGGTTTTTTGTGGGCGGGTCCTGGGCAGGGGGGGGGCTGACCATCGCTGACACAGGGAAGGAGCAGTGGTGTGCACGGCGAGGTAACGCGCTTTTTGCCAACTGAGTTGGGGTGTGTAGGGCATCATATGCCTGCGCATACTGGTTGGTAGTTTAAGCTAGTGTGGTGGAACCCCTGCTGATTCCTGGTTTGGCAAATTTGGCACACCACAGTCCCGTCGGTCATCCGTTTTTCCTTAAAGAACTCTATTCCCAACCCCCTCGCCGCAGGAGCCCTCGCACGTGAGCTTCAACTAGTTGACACATTTGGCGCTGATTGCACCAGCTCTGGCCCTGCCTCTCCGTCTGGCCCCACCACTGCCTCTTCCAACCTGTGCTGTTCGAGGACTCGTCCTCAGTCTCATAGCACTGTGTTTCCCCGCCTCATCCACCCAGCTTTTGTCTTTTCACCACCTCCAATCATCCTCCTCGTCCTCTGGCCTTACCTTCTCCCACCCCCCCCCCTCGGACTTCCTGCCTGACAACAAACTTCCCCCTGTCTGACACCGTTTCCTCCTCATCGTCGGACACCTCTTTACACCTCTTCCACACGTCACAGGTCATCTCACCCACAGACTGCGACTGGGGGTGGAAAACCTGGGCATCAAAAATTGCTCATCAGCAACCGTACACGGTTTGTGACTGTGGGAAGGGTCCAGAAAACAGTTCCTCAGAGTATGGTGGATGCCGGTTCAATGCCATTTTTCTGGAGGGAGGGGGCAGACCTGGGGGGGAGGAGCGCTGAGGTGGCAGGAGCTGGAGGAGTTCCGATTTCGGTGACGATGGGTGGACTGCCGTGGAAGACTGACTGGTGGACAAAATTGGCTCGAAGCATTGTCCTGCAATCCACGACATCACCTGTTTCGCCCTGGTTCTGCTGGTCTGGCCTCAACATGCCTCTACCACAGAGTCCCGTTACTTCACTCAGACTGACCCTGGGAGTGACTCTGCGCGTTCCCCTGCTCTCATAAGCGGTGGGGTCTCACCCGCCCAGGACCACGGCCTCTGACCCCTGCAGTCAGTTGGAACGCCCACGTCCCCCTCCCGCCCTCGTCCTCACTTACCCCTAGCCCTCGGTTTAAACCTTTTGAAAATGAGAGGTTATAACTTGTATTTTTTTTAAACTTTTTTTTTTTTTTTTTTTTTTTTTGGTGTTTTTAGTTTTTAAAACCAAACGATGCTATGACCTATTGCTCTGGGCTATTTTCTAGGTCCAGTATTCCGCACACTACTATGGCCAGATGAGATGGACGCTGAGTTATGACAAAAATAAACGAAAATAACAAGGAAATGGCAGACTCTTGCCGAGTTGAAATACACCCCGGGCCCTAATAAATTTTTCCCACTCGGTCTTTGCGAGGATATGTTCGTCACTAAACACGGTCGCAATCTGACTCCAAATTGCTCCCAATTGTGATATAATGGACTGCAACTGGGCAGCGTACATGCCACCAGCAATCAACCAGAATCAAATATATATACCGCTACTGTCGGCGTAATTAATACGTTTGTATTCTCCTATGCTATTTTCTAGCCAATTATACAGAACACTACTATTCCAGATGAGATACGCTGAGTTATGAAAAAAATAAACGTAATAAAATAAAACTGTCAGACTGATGCCTAGATGGAAATACAACCCCCCCTGCCCTAATAAATTTGCCACTTCGGTCTTGGCGATGATATGTGCGTCAACTAAAACCCAGTGGTCGAAGCTGACTCCAAAATTGCTCCAATTTGATAAGTAGATGCACTGCGCAAGTTACAACCTGCCACCATCAGATCAAACGCAGAAATCAAATATATATAACCGCTAACTGTAGGCGAATTAAGACGTTTGTATTCATCCTACGGCCTATGTTTCTATCCAATTATAACTCACACTCTATGGCCATATGAGTGATCTGAGTTATGAAAAAAATAAACGTAAATAAAAAGAAACTGCACTGTGCCTATTGAAAATTACAACCCCGTGCCCTAATAAATTTTTCCCACTTCGGTCTTTGCGATGATGTGCGCACTAAAACATCAGTGGTCTCAATCTGACTCCAAATTGGCCCCAATTGTGATAGTGATGATTGCACTGCATCAAGTACAGCCGCCACCAGCGATCACCAGAATCAACTATATGTTAACGCTACTGCAGGCTGAATTAAGACGTTTGTATTCTCCTATGCTATTTTCTAGCCAAGTATTACAGCAACCCTACCTATGCCAATGAGATGACGCTGATTTAAAAAAATGAACGTAAAATAAAAAGAACTGGCAACGTGCCTAATTCTACTCAAACCCCTAATAAATGTTCCACTGTGGTGTTTTGATGTGGATATGTGTGTCACTAAGCGCTAAACACAACGGTAGCAAGTCCCCTTGCTAATCTCACAATTGGTACGAGCTGCCAATTAAAAAAAAAAAAAAATTATAACGTTATTGTAGCCCTAAGAAGGCGGTTTGGCTTCTTTAAGAATCACTTCCTGCCTCACAGTAAGCTAATAGAACACCCTAACGCTTTCCCTGATCAGCAGCAGCTCTCTCCCTAGCGCATCCAGACAGAGAAATGATCCGAGCAGCACGGGGCAGCGGCTATTCTACATATCCCAGGGTCCACCACCTGATCTGGCCAGCCACCACTGCATTACGTGTACGGGTACCACATCAATGCTGGTTGGAGTGCGATTCTCCTCTCCTGGCTTGTGATTGGCTCTGTTTCTGGCGCCAAAATCAAAACGCGGGACTGCATTTCCTCGAGCGTGCGAAATCGCGTCCGATCAACGAGCAGGTTACGAGTACGCAATGCTGCTCGATCGAGCCATCAGCTCGGCTAGTATTTTCGCTCATCTCTTCTCAGTTCATCATACCAAATTACCTTCCTGGTGACGGTTTGCCTTGATTACAGGTTCCCTGTAAGGTGATTCTTTTAGAACTATATTGTTTGAAGAAGAGTTCTAACTCCAGTACCAACCTAAAAATGTCTGAAAAATGACAAAAATTGGTTACATAAGTCAAGATAAATCTTTTTTCTCCTAGCAGACATTTGATTCCTGTTTCTATCGAGTACCTCCTCATGAAAGGATTTGTTAAACATAGATTGAATGTTTACAACAATCAAGCAAAGCTAATTCAATGTAACCTTAGTTAAATCAAAAATAATAGCAAGGACAGTATTTTTTTTCCCTTGTATATATATGTGATGAAAGTAAATATAACCTTTGGATATGTTTAACATTTAGATAAGAGCCCAGGAACAACATCCATAATCACATCGTTACTGGGGAGAATAAACGACCTTCCATCCACTGATCAGGAAATAAAAAGTTTCTTTATGGTTACTTTTATAAGAAGAATGCATAATTATAATTTAAAAAGCTGGCACAACCATAGCCTTTTTGTTAAACATGAATGTATATCGTATGGGTGATTGCAAATAATTCATACTCCATGAACGTTTTTCCCCTCCGCAGATTCTAAACATTGAAGCCACAAACTTGTGATTATTTTCCTGTCCTTCCATGTGAAAGCAGAGCTTAAATGTGAATAAAATATTTTTTGACAGTCTTGCTGTATTGAGTACTCTACAATGTATTTTATTGATCATGGCGAAGGAGCATAGTGGGGTTTTTGGGGATTTAAAACCCTGCTTGGACACATCCTGTTGTTTTGTTGTATAACGGTTTGCTATCTGCAAAATGATGTACATCAGAAAGGAGGATCTTACACCAGAATAAAGCTTTTTTGCAACCACTTCTTGTGTCTCATGCAAATGGAGGTTTATAAAAATCCAACACTGTTTATCTTAACCCCTTAGGACGCATGGTTTTTTTCGCTCTCCACTCCACCTCAAAATCCATAACATTTTTCTTTTTACGTGTACAGACCTGTGGTGAGTGTTTTATTTTTGTGCGTAAAACAAATTATACTTTCCCGTAATGTTTTTATTTTAACATGCCTTTGAACTGTGCACTCAAAATCACCTCAGCTTTAGTCTTTGGTTGTGCGATTGCCGGTGATACCCAATTTTATAGATTTTATTGTGTTTTTAATACATTTTCAAAAATTAATGAATGTGTACACAACAGAAGAAAAAATTTGCCATCTTCTCTTCTTCAGCTAATAATTTTTCATAGTGGGGGGGGGTGGGACGTTGGGCGCAATGGCGGTGTGAGGTGACATTTTTTTTTTTTTTTTGGATCATTTTTTATTCAATTTTGGTATGTATGTAAAAATGTTTAAAAGTCGCATTTCGGACCTTTGGGCGCCATTTCCCCGTCGCGGTAGGTCACCGCCGGCCATAACCGTTTTTTATATTTTGTATCTCGGGCATTTTGGGACGCGTCGATACCTCATGTGTCTGGAATTTTTTACGTTTATTATGTTTTATATATCAGTTCTAGCAAAAGGGGGTGATTTGAATTTTTAAATTTTTTAATGAATTTTTTTTATTTTTTTTAAACTTTTTTTACAAACTTTTTGTTTTTCACTATTCTTAGACATCTAGGGTACATTAACCTAGATGGTCAGATCGTTCCTACCATATACTGCAATACTTCTGTATGCAATATATGGCATTTTGCAAGCTCATTCATTACCCTGAGCCCCTGCTCAATTGTACGGATCTGCAGAAGCCATTTGCCCCTCGGGTCACGAGACCCGAGCTACCATGGCAACCAATCGCACGCCGCCCCCCCCCGATTACGATTGGATAAAGATGCCGGCATCCGCACGCCAGCGTCTTTTAAAATGCCGCCCGGCGACTTTGCCGGCGGCAAGGAAAGGTTAATAGCCGCGATCGGTGCATTCATTTCTATCAATATCGTGATCACAACTTAAAAGACGGCCGTGCATGGATTCATCGAGGTGGCGTTGGTTACCATGACTAACCTTGGGTCTTCGTCATACCGAGTCTGCATGGATTCTGGAATCCTTATGTACAAGGCAATATACTGTTATATAGTAGTATTGCAGTAAAGTCGTCATGAAAGAGTACCCTGAGAATTTAAGAAATAGTCAAAAAGAATTTAACAAAATGTGAAAATATATGTATATTAAAAATCAAATCACCCCCTCCCCCCTCCCCCCAAACGATATAAACTATAAACAGTGTAAATCACAACTGTTTGGATATCACCGATATCCCAAAATGCCCAATCAATATCCCTCTACCTCCAAGTGGTTGTCATCTACCCCCCCGGCCACTGTTTTCATTAATCGCTTTAATACCTGGCTTCTTCACCTTCTCTTCTCTGACATCCCCTCTAATTGTCTTGGGTGCATGTGTGACTTTAAAGTCTCATTAACCTAGCTCATTTCTGCGTCCTCTAAACTCCTCTCCTCGTACCACCCTCCTTTGGCTATACAGTGGTTCTCCACAGCCACTCACAAAGGGGCCACAACGCTTGAATTATTATTTTCACACCGCCTCTGTTCCTATCCAACCTGTCCAATCTACTCTCCTTAATCTACGCTCCTCCTATCCACCAACTGCTCACTTTCTCTACTTTCCTCTACCACTCTGGCTTCATCAAACACTCCGCAGTCCACAGGCCTACACACCCCCTTAGAATCTAGACAATCGCAAAATAACCCCTGGAATTCTTGAGACTTTCTTACCTCTTTCTTCCATACCCTCATGCCAGGATGTAGAAACTGGCCACTACCTCTACAACACCACAATTTCTTCAGCCCTGTACTCTGAACCCCCCCCCCCCCCCACTCACTCTCACTACAACGTAGATACCAAAACCGGAAACCTGGCATTGACCTCACAAAACCATCCACGGCAGGTGCCAGGAAGTGCTAAATTGCAGTGGAAGAAATCCTCTCATTTCCAGCTGATATTAATTGTCTCACCTTTAAAAACAAATAGACAGCCTCAGTAAAAGTTCAACGCTTCAACCCCTCCCCTTACCCAGAATTATCCAATCCCCATCCCTGGTTACTTAGAGGGGTTTACACAAAAGACATTCCCTCAATCTCAATTCCCCTAGTGATGCTTACACAATAAAGATCATTTTAACAACCTTACTTTACAATTTTACGCAGTTTTATTGCTGTTTTAACTCATATACTCAGTGATGGTCAGGTTGGTACTCACTAAGAAGACCATTATTAATCCATCTAGTTCCCTCGCTGAAACAATTTGGTTAGATTAATCAGGGTACAGGGTTTATCAGTATATACACTTTCATTTACTTCTTCTGGACCTTGTACTAACTCAGCACCTGACACACTAGAAAGAGAAGATTGAGACTGAATGAGAGATGATAGGTCCATGAGATGCCTATTGCACACTGTTAGCTCTGCTAGCATATCTGTTCTCAGTAGTGATGGGCGAATCATTCTAACTATTCTGAATTGTGTATAATTTTAAGGAAACTTTGATTCGTCATAAATCCAAGTTTAACGGTGATTCGTGGGGAACAATTTCGAAAAAATGTTCCCCCTTTAATTACAAGCACAACATGTTTCATGGGAAGAGAACTCTGGAAGTGAATGGCGGTACTGTTGCTCACTGTAGGGAGGTATGTCCCTCATTGTATGGTGGTAGTGTTCACTTCACCATATGGCTGTATTCTTTACTATATGGAGGTAGTGTCCCCACTGTCATGCGGTAGTGGTTCTCAATGTGTGGCGGTAGTGGTCCCTCAATGTGTGGCGGTGTGTCCCTCACTGTGTGGCGTATTGTCCCTCACTGTATGGCCGCTAGGTGTTCCTCACTGTGTGCAGTATTGTTCCTCACTGTATGGCGGTAGTGTTCTTCACTGTATGGTGGTATATTCCTCACTGTATGGCTTTCCTCCGTATGGTGTAGGGGTCCTCACTGTGTGGTGTTTAGGGATACCAATTGTATCGGTTTTATAATGTTTTCCATACATTTCAAAAGTGTAAAACCTTCTGGTACAAAAATATATATATTATTTGCATCTTCTGGCGGCTAATAACTTTTTTATACTTTGGTTTACGTAGCTGTGGGTTGGTGTTATGTTTGCAACTTTTGATGGCGTTTTCAATTGATATCATTTTAAAGATTGTTTGCTCACTTTTTATTGAATTTTTAATATTTTTTTCAAAAATGGCCAAAAGTGCCATTTTTTTCACTTTGGGTTGGTTGGTTGGGGCTATTTCTCGTTACTGGTTAAACTCAGTGAAAAACATTTATTATATTTTGGAATAGATACCATTTTCAGACGCGGCGATTAGCTAATGTGTTTATGATTTTCACTGTTTAGTTATTTTAATCGTTCTATTTTTTTTTAAACTTATTTTACTATTTTTCAGGTTCATTAAGTACCGTTTATACTTGGAGTCATAAGCCGCCCAAGTTAATAAGCCGAGAGCCCTAATTTCAACACAAAAAAACTGGATACCTATTGACTTGAGTATACAGCCGAAGGTGGGAAATGCCTTGGTCACAGCCTCCCTCCCGTATCAAGTCCTGCCTGCCATCCCCTGTACTATATAGTCTGTCATCCCTGAAGCATATACACTCACCGGCCCACTTTATTAGTACACCTGTCCAACTGCCTCGTAATAACAATAAGTTCTAATCAGCCAATCACATTTGGCATTGGCATGTAGAACATGGTCAACATTCCTGCAGTTCAACAAACCGAGCATCCAGTATGGGGCGAAGGTGATTTGAGTGCCTTTGAACGGCTGGTTTGTTGGTGCCAGAAGGGCTGGTCTGAGTAATTTCAGAAACTGCTTATCTACTGGGATTTCACCACCAACCATCTCTAGGGTTTACATAGAATGGTCCGAAAAGAAAAAACATCCAGTGAGCGGCAGTTTCTGTGGGCGGAAATGCCTTGTTTGATGCCAGAGGTCAGAGATATGGCAGACTGGTTCGAAAGCTGATAGAAAGGCAACATTGACTCAAATCCCACCCGTTACAAAACAAGGTAGGCAGAAGATCATCTCTGAACGCACATACTCGAACTTTGAGGCATATGGCTCAGCAGCAGAAGACCACACAGGGTGGCTCACTCCTTTCAGCTAAGACGGAAACTTAGGCTACAATTGCACAATTCATTGAAATTGGACAGTAGAAGATTGGAAAATGTTGCCTGCCCTGGTCTGATGAGTCTCGATTTCTGCTGTGACATATTCGGATGGTAGGGTCAGATTTGGCGTCAACAACATGAAAGCATGGATCCATCCTGCCTGTGTTATCATCAACGGTTCAGCTGGTGGTGTGTCATGGTGTGGGAAATATTTTCTTGGCACTCTTTGGCCCCCTTGGTACCAATTGAGGCATCGTTGCAATCCACGCCTACCTGAGTATGGTTCGGACCATGTCCATTCCCTTTATGAACCACAATTGTGTTAAAAAAAAACCCCAACATCTGATGGCTACTTTCAGCAGGATATGCGTCCATGGTCATAAAGCGGAAAGCATCTCAGACTGGTTTCTTGAACATTACAATGAGTTCACTGTACTCACATGCCTCCACAGTCACCTATCTCTAGCAACTAGAGCATCTTTGGGATGGGTGAATGGGAGATTCGCATCATGGATGTGCAGGCCGATAACAATCTGCGGCACACTGTGTGATCATTTCAATATTGACCAAAATCTATCTCTGAGGAATGCTTACAGTCACCTTGTTTAAAAAATCTATGCCACGAAAAATTGAGACCGTTCTGAAGGCCAAGGGGGTCCAACCGTTCTAGCATATGTACCTAATTACGTTGCTATGGTTGAGTGGGTATACGCCCAGCCCCCTGTAGCATATAACCTGCTCAGCCCCTCTAGCATATAATCCCAGCTCCTTAGTATACAGTCCTACACATCTTCGAAAGACCCCAAAGAGGATCCGAAGGGCCCCCGAGGTGGCACCGGAGCATCGGAGACAGAAGCGGATCTACGGGTGACGGCAGGAAAGGTGACTTTTGACTATTTTTTTTAGTTGACTCATTATAGCCGATTTAGGTTTTTTGAGCACAATTTTTTTGTTGAAAAACTTAGTCTTAATATTCGAGTTATATGGTGTCTTTAACCCCTAGGCTAAAACAGTATGGCAGTATCTGGGAATTTCCCTCCTCATTCATTACAATATGCTGATCGCACATTGATTGAGGGTTAAACCGAGCCACCCCGGTCTTTCGGGAAGCAACGATCCCTGCTATCACCGACCACGGGTGTTTACGCTAAGTCTTTTCTGCCATAAGCGGCAAAGACTGACCCCGGCTATGTAGAAGAGGGTTCAGCCCGTGAGCCCTCTCCGGCACCCGACATGTCCGTGATTGCGTTATTATTAAGATTCCAGTTTGAATCAAATTTTCCCCTGAAAATTCGGTGGACCGTTTGATTTTGAATTTAGATAAATTGACCATCTCTAGTTCTCAGACTATGAGATCCCTGTGCCCCTCTTCCACAGATAAATAACTTATCTGGCCTTACTTGCAGCTTCTCTCTCTTCACACTGTTTTCTGGCAGGAAGTGAGTATCGTTATCTGCATCCCTGCCGGGGGGCACTGCTATGGTGCAGCGATACCAGATATTTCAGCACCACAGAAATCCAGATGCTTTCTCGACCCTATTTCAGCAAGTTTATGGCCTGTCTAGGCCAACTGATATTGATGTACACCAGGACTGAAAGAGACAGGTTCAAATTAAATCTGTGAAATGCTGTAATTTTTTGTTATAACAGTGCTTAGAGAATGATTTATTTTGTTATTCTGCGTAACATTTCAGAAACTTTCTTTGTGGGACATAGCCTTTTTGACGTTCTCTTCTCTTCTTCTTCCCTTACTAAATGAGAAAGTTTCCTCCATCTGTCAAGCTCATATCTCACTTCTTGTGCGCTTGACCCAATTACGTTGCATTGTCCCCAACCCCCACCACTGTGCCTCAATCCTAACTCATCCTCTTTAAAGGCCTTTGTTGTATCCACTGGTATTGTTCCATCTCCCGTAAACATGTATGGGTCCCCCATCTTAAGAATCCCACCTTGACCCATCTACTCGCTGAAATTCGCCCTATTTCCCTTCCATTTGCTTTGCTCCATCTTGAACTATCTCCTACCTTTCATCCAACTTGCTCTTTGACGAACTACAATCTGGTTTTTTTGTGAACCGAATAACTCCCTGGACTGCCTGAGACCAAAGTCTCTATGACCCTTCAGCCAAGGGAAAACATAACTACTCTTTCCCCTCTTCCCTCTATCTGTCCTCTCCTTCACATGGTTTCCCCATGCTCATCCTGCTGAATACGCTATGTTCTCTTTGGTATCACTGACGTGGCCTTCCTGGATCTCCTCTACCTCTATAAGCGTGGACTTCTAGGGTCCACGACCACCTTCTTTATTTACCTTGCCCTCTCTGTTGGCGTTCCCCAAGAGTATGTCCTGGGACCCCTACTCTTCAACCCTGTAACAACTCTGGCCTGGGACACTCTATAGATCCAATGGCTTCCAATACCACCCTATGCAGATTTCACACACAGATCTATATTTCTGTTCCTGACATCGGTCTCTCTTGTAGCCAGATTCCGGAGAGTGCTGTCAGCTATATCCTCCTTCTCGTCCCGTTTTCTAAAACTTACATGGACAAAACAGAACCATTATCTTTCCTCCACCTAAACACATTCTTCCTCCCACCCAGACCGAACTTCACAATTCATGGCTCCACACTCCTTCCAAGTGCCTAAAGTCCTCTGCCTTGGAGTCATCATTTGACTGCTGCCTTATCCTTTAAGCCTCACTCACATACAGACCCCTACTAACAACCTGCCGCATCCATCACAAGAACATAATCTCGCATCTGACCCTTCCTCAATCCAAGTCTAAAAAATTAGTAGTCCATTCCTTACATCTCCCGCTGAACTACTCACATTCTTCACTGTGTCTCACGCAGCTAACTCCCTAACGCCCCCCAGCAAATCCATTCCTAAACTCTGCTGCCCTGCAAATCCATCTGTACCTCATTTCTTCTCCATGCTTTCTCCTATCGGTCAATCTCTCCACTAGTTTCCCATTTCAAGCAGCGAATTCAATTAAAAATAACTAACCTGTCCCTTCATATCTCTCTTAACTCTCAGCCAATACCGGCTCCACATGTAATTTCCATTCCTCACAGACCTGCAGCTTCACTCCTGTTACCATCCGCCTCTTCTCACAACCGATTGAGGACTTCTCCTGTGGGCATCTTGTTGGGTTTGAATGAATAATAGTTAGAGTTTTGGTAAAGGCTGGAAGATATTAATTCTATGAGATTTTTATAAGTCTTTTGCTTATTAGATTAGAAATGCAAAGTGAACTTACTTTTGACCAGGTTATAGACTGGTCCATATTAGAAACATTTGTCTTGAAGATTTAATTATAGCTATCCAAAACATATTGGGCGCTGATTTTTGAAGACAGGTGTGATTACTATTCACTCAATCACTATTTTTATTACTATTTTTAACCTTACGATGGCCCTAGCACATGCGAAACACGTTGTACGTTCTCTAATTTATATTACAAGAATAAAGGAAGACGTGGTGGCCATTGTAACATATTGGGCAAATATGAAGAATCCACAATCACTTCCAAACGGGGGTCACCTTTTGGGCCGTAACATATGAGGCTATTCATCCCTGCATGCTGCTCTTCCAAGTTAAATACACATTAATGCCCTGAAAAAGCTCTAGGTTAAGCATTCCTACTTTCTCATACATTCTGGTACCAATAATACTGCAACTTGGTGTTTTTGCGCTCCCGTGTCTTCCCCCAGCTAATCTATCCATCCTGACAATATATTTTGTCCGTATGCAACCTGTTTTTGTTTTGAGAACAACATAAGGTAGGTATTAAACGTCTGATAGTAAATAACTGGTTAGCATAAACATGGGGTAGGGGGAATAGGTTGTTGTCCAAGATATAACCCAGTTTGATATGTTACCACCCTTATTAGAGCCAGTGGGTGGGTGCAGGAAGAAATCCTTGGGGGGGGTATCTATCCTCCGCTCTAAAAGCCAATAATAATAGGACAAAGGGACATCAATTACATAAATTATATAAACTTTGGAAACACCTCCAGTAGAACTGGCCAAAATGGGTTGGGACTAAGATGCTATCTGCCCTGGTTATATCAAAAAGGTTCCCCTCGTCAATGTAGAAGAGACTTTGAGGATGTGATTGATAAGGGGGAGAGAATGAATATTCTTCATGAAATTCTAGAGTTTTTAAAAAATGCAATACGGATTTAGTGGAACAGGTGAGAGAGTGTAAGTGATATTTCACTTTTAATGAATGTGCCTGCAACACGTGTATTAGACACTCTTCCACCAGGAGCAAATTTAGAAAAGGAACAAAACAACCTTTTATTTTTGGAATCCTAGAAAAGGTGTACTGGGATGCTATTCTCAATTTGCATTTTGTCCTCAAGTTTCTTTGTGGAAGCGGGTACAAGTGAGTAGTTTTTTTAAAAAAAGAAATTTGCCATGGTACCTCCTAGACCCATGATTTGTAAATTATGTTGTCCCGTAATATGGAAGTATACTTGGAACGGACTAGGGAACTATTAGAGATGACAATAAATTGGGTCAAAGGTTACTATTAATTAATTTTATACGTAACTTTTGAAAATAGAATCAGTCAGAGTGTAAAAATAGTTGGAGTCAAGGGGTCTTTAGTTTTTGAAATATGTTAGTTGAAGTGATTGTGTGGATGTTAGGTGAAAAAACGCTGCATTGCAGCCGACAATATTAATAAACAACTCCTGGCCATTGTTGTATTGTTAGAGACACTTTACGCATGAAAATCTATACTTCCAAGAAAAAATGGTATACACAAGAATTTATTCGTAGTTTTCTCCCAATTCTCCCCGGGTAATTTCAGTATAATACCGGGGCTCTTGACTTTAGGGGGGAGAAAGCGTTGTGTTACTCAGGAAGGCGATTTTCATTTCTGAATGGAATTCTGTTGGCGCATATAGGCATTGTGCCCTTTTCCATATTCCCCCCCATTTAATTTTCAGGTTTTGAATCAATTGATGGTATTTATCAGTAAGTATGAATATTTGGCTGTTTTGTTGATCATAGAAGACTTCAATTGCTTCTTAAAGGGGTATTACACCACGAAGGCAAGTTTCTTAAATGTACTTGGGATAAACAAAATAACACATTCTCTAATTCACTGTTACTACTAACAAGAATTACAAAGCATTTTTTCACAGATAAATTGCATACCTGTCCTGCTGTAACACAATTTCAGTTGCCCCTAGAGACCGACGCTGTACCTCTGACTTAAGGGTCGGTCCCGCCATCTTGGCTTTCTGTGGTACAAGCCATGCTACTGAGTTTCTCTCTCTCTGCTCCTGCATTCTAGTCCCGCCCACCTGCATCCAGGACAGACCGAGCTCAGCAAACAACACTCATGTAGTAAAGAGAAGCTGCAAGTTGCAGCAAAGAATAAGTTTTTTGTCTGGGATGGCACATCTATGTAGCAGAGATGACTGTGTAATAGGGATCTCATGGTTTTTTTTTTTCATCTCTCTTGTCTGTCTCATGAAATGATCTTTACTGTGTAAACATCACTGGGGGATTGAGATTTGATAATTTTCTTGTGTGGGAAAATCCCTTTAAAATAACGGGTAAGATAGGAATGTCATCATAGAAGAACGCTTGTGACAAACCTGAAAAGTACCGTACTTGGCGCTCAGTGACATGGCTTAATCAGTCCTCAAAATCATGCTGGAACAATACCCTTTATTAGGGTCAACAAACCGCGACGCGTTTCAGCTCCGACAGGACTCTTTTCATCAGGCTCCAATGGATTTTTCTTCTTCCAACCCACCCCGATGAAGTTCCGATTCCGGATCTGAAACGCGTTGCGATTTGTAACCCTAAGAAAGGTGTTTGTTTCAACATAATTTTTGGTTTTTATTAAGCGAGTCACTGAGCGACGGGCCCGATACTTTTTTCGAGTCCTCACAATCATCCCACTCCTCCCCAGGATCCTGATCCATGGTTGGTACGTGGTTATCAAGACTGCACTGGACTCCAGTAATATAAATAGTAAAGGCTTATTAACATCATAGTACCAATGTACATATAACCCGGTTTGCGTTGTTTGTCCCTTCTCTCTCTTTTGACAATTCTGTCGTCCGGGGTGCCTCCCGTCTACCTGGAGCCCCTCGTTCACAGGTTTAACCCCCCCTTTTGGGCTATCAGATAGAAAAGAAATAATTTAAGGACCTCAGAACCGAACCAAGTAGATCTGGAACAAGCTCAACATTGATATAGGGTCTATTTAACAATTTTTTTTTCAGGGACATTACCTATTTTGTGAAGGGAAAGATTGGCAGAAAGGTTATACCACAACAGCATATTCAGTATTTCATCCATTAAAAATAAACAGGGGAAGAGATTAACCTATGAACAGGATATTATAAGAAGTTAATGTCTTTTTAATACAGACTATATACTTGTACTTCTGATTTAGAAGCAAGTCCAATTGCAAATTGATATTTCTTATTAGATAAATTCATTTCCAATCTTTCGGAGGACCCTGATATTGGGAGAACTGTCAGGAACCCTAAGTACTGTCCTGGCAATTCATCACCCCCACCGGACGTGACGGATTTCCATGGAGATCCCTGGAGAGTAACCTGGTAAAATCGCTCCAACGTAACAACTGACATCTAACCTACCGACTTACTGGGCATAAATCACAAGTGCATGGTTGAGAGGCTCATGCATAGACGCTGACCCTAAAAACATACTGATAACGCTTTCCACCCAGGGCTAGCTCAGAGAAACTGGCCCTATCAATTATATAAGTCTTCTACCTTTATTGGATATAGGGAATCCACAAGTACAAATAACGTGAGTATATATGTGGCCATTAAAATAACTATAAATAAAATTACTGTGGAAATTAAGTGTATATTTACAAATGCTAGAAGTATCTATGGTAAAATAGGTTAAACTTGAGGCTTGGTATTACAGGAACAGTTAGATGTAGTTTGTGTAGAAGGTCACCTAATAACAGATGGACGGACTGCAGCAGAGGGGACAGTAGTGATGATGGAGACTTTCAACTTTCCAAATATAAATTGGGGTCAGGCTCTTCTTCATCTGTGAAGGGAGACATTTTAATCAACTTTCTGCGGATAATTATATGTACAGCTTGTAGAAGCTCCCCAAGAGTGAAAAGCTTTGTTGGACCTTGTGATCTCTAAAAATGCGGAAGTTTGTCCCAAAATGTCACTGTCTGGGAACCCTTGGTAACAGCGACACAACATATTTTATTTTCCTCTTAAACAGAAAGAGCAAAAACATTTGGGAAAATCGTAAACATTAAAGTTTAAGAAGGCTTTATTTTTCTGAAATTCAGGACTGCACTACAAGACTGGGATCAGACCTGTCACATGATGATACTAATGTTAAATGAGACATTTCAAATCCAACCTGGTGCATTATACTTCTAACTGTATTCCTATAGGTAACAGTATAGACAATGAGATTACCCCCACATGGCCAAGTTTTGAAAGGGAATTAAAGGATAAAAAGAGGGCATTCACAACATATAAATCTGACGTGTCACCTGAGCCTTTCATCTTAAAAATCAGCCAAAATACATAATAAAAAGACAGTGGCCCAAGATAGCAAAACAAATCCTAAGATTTTTTTTAAGTATATCCGAAAATGGGTCAGAACCAGGGAGACCCCTTATTCTGAAAATGGGGCATCGGTGACTGGAACCAGAGAAGGACTGGATCTAAATGGCTTTTTTTTTAGCTCTGTTTATACATCGAAGAAAACACTTCTGACTTGGGTGGTGCCAGTGCGGGTCTGCATCATGTCATATACTAGACGGCTGAATGTACACATGATCCATCTAAGATCATAAGGCTCCTGGACCATTACATCCCATAGTTTCTTAAAGAACGCATTTCTGTTTTAGAGCTGTGTCCAATGTATAAAATCTTACAGAGATCCCTATGAACTGGTAAGTGACTGTCGCAAAGCAAATGTGGGTGCCAATATTTAGAAAGGCTCTAGAGAAGTATTTAGAAAAGCAATTTACAGCCTGTAAGCTTTTAACTGCAATTGTGGGGAGCATATTGAAAGGTTGTTAAAAAGACTATATATGAAATATGTTGCATCAAATCGTATACAAGTGACAGCCCCACATGGGCTTTACTAAGAATAGAAGTTGTCAGACTCACCTGATTCTGCTTCTAATGAAGAGGTGAGCAGAGGCCCTGGACAGAGGATTCTGCTGTGGATATGGACTTTTGATAGCTTTTGACACTGTCCCTCATAGACGCCTTGGATGGGTAAATAGGGTCTTTGGTTTGGGCAGGAATCATTTGCTAAGGTATACCCCATGTTCTTGCTCATCCACTACTATTTAATTATTAGTTTATTATGATATAGAGGGAGGAATTATAGCACTGTGTCTTTTTTGCCGATGACACCAAGCTGTGTGAGTGTGTATGTCTATGGAGGAGGTCTAATGTATGACTGTAGTGTCTATGAGTCTGCAGGGTGAATTGGACAAACTAATTTTTGGTCATCCATTTGACAAATGAGGTTCAATGTGGATAATTGCAAGGTTATACACCTAGATAAGCATAACCAAATTAAATCACAGCATTCATGTCAATCAGCTGCCTCTAAAGCTAGCAAGATCTTGTTATTATCAAAAGGGATATGTACTCATGGATAATGTTTCTATTACCCACTGTACAAGGCATTGTTTCAGCCTACCTGGAATATGCTATCCAGTTCTGGGCACTATCCATAAAAGATTATGCACTGGCTGGAGCTGATAGTTACAACAATGATAATGGATATTGGAGGTCTCATTATAAGGAAAGATAACTATATTTATTTAGTCTGGAAAAGAGACAACTCCAGAGTGGACATGATTATTTTATATAAATATATGAATGTCCATACAAATGTGTGGAACGTAAGATTAAATCAAATCAAAAGACAAGGGACACTGTCTTCATCTGATATAACAGGTTTAAATCACCAGAGGCGACAGGCTTTTATTACTATGAGAACTTCACTAGCCTGCCTCAGGAGCTGATCACAGTACGGAGAATCTTTAAAGAAACCTACCACTTGACGTGAGCAGTTTAAGAGAAAACACCGAGCACCCCCTCAGGTGAGCTGGTGCCGGAGCTTATTTTGTTAGTGTTTTAAAAACCGCTGTCATCGCGTTTAAAAACACTTTTTAAACCTTTATAGCCGCGCAGGGAGGTACGCGCTCTGCGCTTACCATCGCGCGCGGGAAGGGTTGGGGGGAGATGAGAGGTGAGGAGTAGGGGGGAAGAGAGGAAAACACCTCTCCTTCACTTCCTATGTATCCGCGCTCACGTTCGCCGCATGGTAAGCGCCGAGCGCGTACCTCTGCGCGGCTATAAAGTTAAAAAGTGTTTGAACCGTCGATACAGCGGTTACAAACACTAACAAAAATAGCTCCGGCACCAGCTCACCCTGAGCTGGTGGCTCGGTGTTTTCTTCTTAAACCTGCCATTTCAAGTGGTAGGTTTTCCCTTAAGATGCTTTTTACACACTAATAACTTGAAGGTTAAGTTATATAAAATTGTTTTCCCCCCTAAATCCCTTCCCATCATCCTTTCCCCTTCCTTGGTTGAGCTTGAGTACATGTTTCTTTTTTTCAACTGATTATAAGTAAATGATAACTATGAAGATGGAGAGTATCTGAGAGCATTTTAAAAAGGTTAACCCAACGCATAGTTCCATTGTGGGCCTCATACTCCTAATTTTTGAACTGTTCTGCAGAAAGTAGACCAAGAAGTAAGGCTTGTTGCTATATCTAACTAATAAGAAAGACGTCTCAAGGAAGTTCTATCTAAGGTTTATCATAGCGTCTGCCGCATCACCCGTCATAGTTTCAAGTTTCTCAATAGTCCTAGTGCTTCAGCACTATGAGAACATCAACTACTGGGTGTATTCCACCCACCCACTTGTCTATATGGCCATGTAGGGGGCGTTAAGCGTTGTGGTGAAAATAGTATGCATAAACAATCGAATTTACATTCTGTAGTCTGTGTTGATGTGTTTTTATCTTATAATTGTTATGGTTAGTATTATATGTGCGTTCAATGTTGCTGTTTGGTGCTGAGGCCACCCCACATTAATGTTTTTCTACAGACTGGACCCTTCTACATCTCCCATTCCATGGCTTTTCTAATCTATCTTTATGCACTGTATGATAATGCTGCATTAGTTCTCTCGATTGTGCCACAAACTTAATGACCTCAGTCTGAAGATCTACAGGTTAATTGCAAGCATACACCAGTTCCTTCCTTCTCCTTGTTTAGGAAAAGCTGCAACTATTTCGCACTAAAAAGTCTGATGATTTATGTTGTATTTTAACTAAACATTTGTATTTATACAACTATTAAGTTTGCTCTACAATTGTAAAGTATTTGCTATTTACTTTACTGAAAGATATACATTAGATGGAGTTGGCTTTGTAAAGTTAAAATTACCCTAACCATTGAGTTGAAGAAAACAATTCAGCATTCACACTAGTACTCACTTATCTTAAACAAAAATAGGCAGAGTACTCGCATTTCCCCAATCTATAGAGAATGAAAGGCAGACTCCCAAAACCTGCAATTATACCCTGTCCTCTGAGTTAGGGTTAGCTGTTAATACTTGGTAAAATCCATTAACAAACACAATTTCACTATGTATAAGTTTGTATATTTAACTCTACGGAATAGATTAAAGGGACTTCTAAGAACTGAATTTAAGAATTTAGCCCGTTTTGTAAAATAACATCAGAAGAGGGTTAAAACAATTTTTATATGTTGCTATATCTAGACTTCTCAGACTGTCTTTCCACGTGAACTGTTGTATTTGACTTGCTGTCCTCTACCAGTGACAGTCTGTTGTCGCCGGCAGTTACTCTTCCGAGTGACTGTGTGTCTTTTGGCTGGGGTGTCTGTTCAGTGACTGTGTTTCTGTCACTTGCCAGTCTCTTTCAGTGGACGTTTGTCTCGTCTCCGGCAATTATCTCTTCATAGTGACTGTACTAAATCTCAAGTTTCATTTTTTGCACAGCTATTGATAAAATTACGAAGTGACCCTGATTGGTTTCCATGGGCCACTGGACGTTTACCCCCTTCACTTATAAGAATCTTGATACTCATTGCATATTAGTAACCAATACACGGACTAGCTTCCAACTCTCCACAACAGCAGTAGCAGACAATGGCTACTGTATTAATTGGTTAAAAGAGGAGTTTTGGGAAAGCGCGGGGTGAAAAATTTTGTCCTACAAACCGGTCTAAGATCATTCCTGAGTCACAGCATCAACAACTGTGCAAAATTTGGTGGTTGTAAATGTGAAGTAAAGATTCCTTTAGCGGACATCATACATACACACACCAACACACTCAACTTATATATTAGATTACACAATAAATTGTGTGGCATTTAAAAGAATTTTTTAAAAAGATGATATGTGGTCAATTCAAACTTAATGGAGATGACATGATGATTTAATCTTTCCCTCGGCGGGCGAGATATCCGTCACGAGCTCTCTGTTGACGCTCAGTGACGGATATATCCTTTACTAAAGTCTGATGCCGGGTCTCTTGTAACGTGCTGGGCTGGCATCCAAATATAACTGGCAACGGAAAATGCTGAGGTCAGTGTGACTGCTGCTAAGTTCAACTGCTTCTGGGGGTCTCAATCGGCCACCTGTGCCATCTCAGGGTGGCACCATCATTTCAATAAGCGGTACTGAGGTCTCAATCAGGACCCCAGATCTGTTCCAAAGAAAATGCTGTAAGATCCCATCAACACATAACAATAGGGCATACAACTCCAAATGGTATAAATTGGAAAATGCTTTCATCCTGAAAAAACGGTGGCGAAAAAACAAAAATGTTATATCTTACAAAAAGGGGGCAATGAGGAAACTAAACTAAAGTCACTAAGTTGTATAAACCATAATTGGCAGCTGCAGGGGCTCCTTCCTTGAATCTTGCTTGAAACCCATCAACAAGTAATCATTCACATGTGGAGTGTCTTCGTACTCGGGAGAAATGCATAAAGATGTTTTTCTCCTTTTATCTTATGTGACTTTATAATTTTATGGCTAATGAATGTATTACAGACAAAATAAGACCATTCTAAATTCACCGACAGTTTTTGTTTAATTAATATGAAGTGCTCAAAGGGTTTTAAAAAATGTTCCTAAAAGCAGTTTTTAAATAGTTTGAAAGGTGTGTACCTTTGAAAATGGGCGGATTCATAGAGGTTCTAATAATTAATTTTTTTAAAATGATCCTTAAAATTTCAATTTAGAAATTTTGGGAAAGAAATGAAACTCTCCGTTCGATTTGTAAGCTAACATCGTATTAGAATAAAAGGACTTTTACAAAATTATGAAAGTGGAGATATGGTAAATGTTAGTAAGTAACTCATTTGGTTGCTAAAACTATCAGTTTTAAAAAAAGCAGATAGTTTTTGAATTTTGGCAAATTTTAGGCTTTTTTTAATGAATAGACACAAAACATATGAACCAAATTTGCCACTACATGAAGTATACCACATTTTTGTCACACGTATCGTCGGACATGCACAGTGGGTTAACTCCGTCGGCCGTCGGTGGTTTATTTTGTACTGTTCTTATAATATTCGCATTATGTCCTGAAAAAACATTCTCAAAATCCTTTGGTAACTAAAGTGCGCAAAAGTTATAACCATATAAAGTGAACATGCCACGTTCAGACTGGCCACACCGTCTCTGTGGCAGGGCCCTTTGTGCCCATAGGAGGCTCCTGCCTGCTTGCTATAGTAATAGTAAATGCAGCGGCCACAATGGCCGCTTCTGTACTATTACTAATGAGGAAAACAGTTAATGCTGTCGGCAATCTGTAAGATACCACTAACAATCATAATGCGACTATCCGCAACTCCCCAGCGAGGGACATCACACAGCTGTGCTTCCTGCCTAAGTCTGAGGAGGTCTAGAGGTGGAGGAGAGGGAGGGGGCCTGGAGGCGCGAGGTGAGAGGGGAGAGGCGCCGCTGGGCCGGAGATGGAGGCGCGCGGGGGGGGGGCTGGAGAGGGGGTGCCTGGAGGGCGGCCGGTGGAGGGGCCCTGAGGCGCCGGTTGGGGAGGGGGCCTGGAGGCGCCAGGGTGGAGGGGGGCCTGGAGGCGCGCGTTGGGAGGGGCCTGAGCGCCGGTGGGAGGGGGCCTGGAGGCGCCGGTGGGAGGACTGTGTTTTGGTTCGTTTTCATTGCATTTTAAAATTCAATTACAACATCTTTCGAGAGGTGATTTGTTTAAAAAAGCGGTGAGAAATAACTCCATATTTAACAACTCCCTCCAAGAAAAACCCAAACGGAGACAGACAAGACAAAATAAAGAAACATAGAGAAAAGAAACTCCTTAACGAATAACACTTCTCTAATTCATTCACTTATTAACCGAAATGCCGCATTCACAGACCTGTCCAACCTGTCTCTTCCTGCTGTACACAATTTCAGTATTCCCTGGAAACTATCCAAATAACTTCTCACTTAGGTGATGGCACATGCGTTTTTTAACGACTGCTTAAAAATGGCCCAAAAACCACATTTGCCATCACCCTTGGGGTCACACCCGCCATATCTTTGGATTTTTGTTTTGAGACTGGTTGCAGAGATTATTGTCTTGGGGGTAAAGCCAGTGTCAATAGACAACTTGTGTTTCAGTACGGATTCATCAGCAAAGGTAGGGGGAGAAGTGCGAGGTATCACGGGGAAGGTGCGCAAGTGTAACAACCTGTGAATTCTTGTCGCATGTAGAGGGCTTATTAACCCGCCACCTTAGCTTATCATTAGCAGAATTTTAAAAAATTTATTTTAAAAAAAGGAAGAGAAAATGGATACAATGAATATTTACAGCTACCATTGATTTATATTGCATACTGGTTAAAATATTTGAATGATGTATAAATATTCCATAAACTATCTAGCTTCTGTCTAGTGTTAACTGAGCTATGACCTATTTTTTGTTATCCTTGTGTCTGGACTTTGTTTCCGACATTGCATTGTCGTTAAAGGGCACCCCATCCTCAGGAATGTATTTTACATGATGGCAGTTCCAATAGCCTAGCATTTCAAGCATTTTCAAGCAATTGCTTGCACAGCGGTGAGCTGGCATAAAATGGAGCAGGTAAGGGACTTGGCAGTGAAATGGCTGAATGCGTGAGGAGTAAGAAATAAAAGGCATTGAGGAAAAGATGCTCATTAACCATATGAACTGCCTCAGCGCATCAACTGACTTACCACCACACACAAATTTTTTAATTAACGGTAGCCTGTGGTACTGTAGGATCGGTCATCCCATTATATATTAGCGCTCACTAAAAGCTTCGGTACTCGTATTCGCGACGAACTTTTCCGATGCTCGCGTGCTCGTTTCAGGAACGAGCCCCATTGAAGTCAATGGGAGACTAGCATTTTTCAAGGGACCAAGGTCTGCACAGGGAATCTTGCCAAACACCTGGAACCTTGCAAAGGATGGAAACACACGGAATGGACAAGGAAACAGCAAAGGGGCAGCATCATGATCCTCGAGGCTGCTTAATCGCACCCATTATGCCAAAATTATGGGCAACATCACTGGCCATTACAGATTGACAGAAGAATGCTAGATATCATCAAAACATCCCATAATTGACCCTGACACTATGGGGAACTGCATGCAGATGCAGCGGCAGCGCGGAAGGCTAAGAGTGGCATGGCGACATACCCGATGGACTCAGGCTCCAAAACACCAATGTGTACGCGAGGAACGCAAGAAGGTTAGCAAGAGCGCTCAAATAATATTGGTACATGATAAAAGTTTGCCAGTATATTTTGGTGGATTACACAGCAGGGTGGCGACAATAGTTAACATTGAATCCCATGAAAACAATCCAACTTCTGCCTTACACAGCGTCGTTTGATAAGGGACGATGTATGGAGGCAGTGAAACTAGTAGTAATTAAAGGTAACTGCATTACAACTATGTTTTGTGGTTCTTGGCATGAGCTGGCGCTCCGCTGCCAGGGCGAGCTTCGCCAATCCGCCCCTGTCTCTAGCTACTCCCCAACAAGCACTTCTCGAACCTTTTGTATAAATCAGTGTAGGAGCGTTCTTATAAGTTTAGGATATGGGCGGGTGAGGGGATGTAAACCATATCGCAGAAGCTCCATGATGCTCATTGAGCTGGCGCTCCGCTGCTAGCAGCTTTCCAATCCAAGCCCCTTTCTCTAGCTACTCCCCAACAAGCACTTCTAATAACCTTTTGTATACGATCAAGTGTAGTAAGCGTTTCTTATAAGTTTAGGATATGGCGGGTAGGGGAAATGTCACAGATGCGCAAGAAGCGCATGATCGCATGGATCTGCTCTCCGCTCTAGTGCGAGCTTTTCGCCAATCCATAGCCCCTGTCTTTAGCTCTCTCCCCAAACAGCACTTCTAAGAACCTTTTGTATAAGAGCAGTGTAGTAGCGTCTTATAAGTTTAGGATTATGGCGGGTGAGGGAATGTAAAACAATGCACAAGAAGCGCTTGAAAATAATATCCTAAAGGTAAAAAGTTGCCAGTTTTATTTTGTGGATACCCGCAGGGATGGCGACAAAGTTAACAACTTTGATGGGAATCCATGAAACAACCCAAAGTTTCGCCTGAACAACATCGTTTGATTAAAGGGACATGTATGGAGGCAGCTATAATGACGACTTTGAGGTAGCAATTGGAGACAACGTGTGGGGCTGCTATGGAACAAGTCTTTGTATAGTGGCCTTATTTGGCATGTCCAAAATTTTCAAACCAGAGGAGCAGGTAGGTGGCCCTCCATAAAATGGAATAGATTGAGTGCCTGTATTGGCAGTCCAAAACGTTTTCAAACCATAGGAGCAGGTAGTGCCCTCCAGAAAATGGAATAGATTGAGTCCTGTATGTGGCATGTCCAAAAAAGTGTTCAACGCAAGAGCAGGTAGGTGGCCCTCCAGAAAATGGATATATTGAGTGCCTTTATGTGCAGTCCAAAAAGTTTAACCCAGAGGAGCAGGTGGTTGGCCCTCCGAAATGTGAAATGGAAAGATTGAGTGCCTGTATGTGGCAGTCCAAAAAAATTTGTTTTAAAACGCAGAGGACCGGAAAGGTGGCCCTCCAGAAAAATTTGAATAGATTGAGTGCTGTATGTGTCACTCCCAAAAATTGTTTAAAACAAGGCGTTGTCGGTGGCCCTCCATAAAATTAATGCTAAATTACTATACCTATAGCCAGTGGCCTGTCAAAAAACAGCCAGTTTCCTCTGCTTTACTGTAGAAAGAGAAAAGAGAAGGAGGAAAATGAAGGAGGAGGAGGAGTGGATAAATTATTCAGGTTGAGCTTCCTTCCCCTGCTGGCGATTTGAAATTAGGAGAAATCCATGCTTTATCATCTTGATAAGCGTCAGCCTGTCAGCGCTGTCATTCGACAGGCGTGTCACGCTACGGTGATGATGCACCATCTGCACTGAAACCCCGCTCTGACAAAGACGCTAGCGGCAGGGCAGGCAAGAACCTCCAGGGCGTAGAGCGCCAGTTTCGTGCCCCATGTCCAGCTTTGAAACCCAGTATTGTCTGGAGCTGGGTGATCATTTAGGACGATGGGTATGGTCAGCTAAGTACTCCTCACCATCTTTCTTAGAGATCATCCCTACTCTGCCGAGACGGGGACAGGTGACAGTTTCTTGCTGGGGTGACATAAAGCTGGCACAAGCCCTTGTACAGCGTACCCTTGGCCAGTGCTGGACAAGCGGCCTGCTCGCCTACTCTCTCGCCTCTCTACTTGTCCCGCCAGAACTACGCACTCGGCCTCTATCCGGCTGTCAGATGGAAATACTTTTTCAGCTTGTGCACCAGGGCTGCTGGTATTTTCATCGCATTCTCACACTCTCCTTTCCCTCCAGGGATGAGAGTGGAAAGATTTTTGCTTGTACCGTTGTCCAGTAAGTGAACACCCAGTAATCGGTGCTGGCATAAATTCTTTTGACGCGAGGTCACGGGATAGGCAGCCTAGCATGAAATCTGCCAATCGCCAGAGTAACCAACGGCGTAAGAATTCACTCCCCTCCCTGGCCTGACGTCCATTCCTCCTCCTTCCTCCACTCCTTCCTCCAACTCCTCTTCTTCTGCCCATACACCGCTCAACAGTGTATGAACTCAAACAATGGTCCCTCTTGTGTCTCGCCAACATTCCCTCCTCTTCCTCCTATCCTCCCGCCACCGCCCTCCACCTCCTCCGATATGCGCTGAGAAACATACCTAATGTTGCTTTGGCTATCAACCAGGGAATCTTCTTCCCCTGTCTCTTGTGAGGAGCGCAAAAGTTCCGACTTCATGCTGACAGAGAGAGTTTTTTCACAGGCCAAGCAGCGGGATGGGGATGCTGATTATGGTTGCGCCATCGCCACTGAGACCATCTGTGTTGAATCCTCAAAGTTACTCGCACCCTACAGATATCAAGACATCCACGTCCACTCCTCTTGTAGACTTGAGTAACCTGCTGACCGACTACCAGTTCTTGTGGAAGTTTTGACATCTGGCAGTCTAACAATCGCTCGGCGCGGCTGGTAAACTCTGATAACAGGGGGCGTGTTGACTTCCCACCTCGTGGGCACGTCGGCACAACGTCGGTGCGCGGGCATTTGGAGGCGGCGCTGCCGCTGGGCCCTGAGAGTGCTCATCTGTGCTGGACTTTTCCCTGAAATGCGCACCGGATGCGGCGCACCTTCGTGAGCAAATCAGACATATTGGGGGTAATGTCTTGAGAACGCTGCAACTTCAGATTTTAAACACATGGGCCAGGCAATGGCACATGTGTCAGTCTGCTGCCGAGTGCCAGAGCCGCACCAGGTTACGGCCGTTGTCACACACAACCAGGGCCGGCTTCAGGTTCAGCGGTGCAGCCACCAGATCAGTCTCGCCGTGATGCCCTGTAATAGTTCTTGGGCGGTGTGCTTTATAAATTTTTATCGCCTATGCTCAGCAGTTTGAGAGCACCGCCTGCTGTCGTTAGTCGACGGCACTGCTGCTGTGCCTAGAGCTACCGACTGATGGCGCCATGCCCACGATGGTCGTGAGAGGAGTAGGTGGAGGAGGGTTGGGAGGAGGGAGGATGCCTAGGCCTCAAAAAACACCTGGACCGAGGTAGCCCCTGCATCCTCCGGCGTCGGCCAGTAATAATGACCAGCCGCAGGGTCCACTCGGTCCCAGCCTCCACCAAGTTAACGCCAATGTGCCGTCAGAGATATATGTGGACTGCCCGGCAGCACTCGTCCACGTGTCCGTGGTCAGGTGACCTTGTCAGAAACGGCGTTGGTCAGGCACGGATTTATGTTGTCTACACGTGCTGGTGCAGGGCTGGGACGGCACATCGTGAAAAGTAGTGGCTTGCTGGTGACCGAATACCGGTGGCGGCCGCCCGCCATAGGCTGGCGAAAGGCCCGGTCTCTACTAGCCTATAGGGCAGCATTCCAGGCTTAGCAATCTGGAAATGTGCACATTAAGGGCTTGGCCGTGCGGGTGGGTTTGCACTATTTGCCCCGTTTCCGCTCCATCGTCTGGGTATGGAGAGCTGAACGCTGGGGGATGCGCTGGAGGATCGTGGAGTGACATGGGGTTTTTTGTGGGCGGGTCCTGGGCAGGGGGGGGGCTGACCATCGCTGACACAGGGAAGGAGCAGTGGTGTGCACGGCGAGGTAACGCGCTTTTTGCCAACTGAGTTGGGGTGTGTAGGGCATCATATGCCTGCGCATACTGGTTGGTAGTTTAAGCTAGTGTGGTGGAACCCCTGCTGATTCCTGGTTTGGCAAATTTGGCACACCACAGTCCCGTCGGTCATCCGTTTTTCCTTAAAGAACTCTATTCCCAACCCCCTCGCCGCAGGAGCCCTCGCACGTGAGCTTCAACTAGTTGACACATTTGGCGCTGATTGCACCAGCTCTGGCCCTGCCTCTCCGTCTGGCCCCACCACTGCCTCTTCCAACCTGTGCTGTTCGAGGACTCGTCCTCAGTCTCATAGCACTGTGTTTCCCCGCCTCATCCACCCAGCTTTTGTCTTTTCACCACCTCCAATCATCCTCCTCGTCCTCTGGCCTTACCTTCTCCCACCCCCCCCCCTCGGACTTCCTGCCTGACAACAAACTTCCCCCTGTCTGACACCGTTTCCTCCTCATCGTCGGACACCTCTTTACACCTCTTCCACACGTCACAGGTCATCTCACCCACAGACTGCGACTGGGGGTGGAAAACCTGGGCATCAAAAATTGCTCATCAGCAACCGTACACGGTTTGTGACTGTGGGAAGGGTCCAGAAAACAGTTCCTCAGAGTATGGTGGATGCCGGTTCAATGCCATTTTTCTGGAGGGAGGGGGCAGACCTGGGGGGGAGGAGCGCTGAGGTGGCAGGAGCTGGAGGAGTTCCGATTTCGGTGACGATGGGTGGACTGCCGTGGAAGACTGACTGGTGGACAAAATTGGCTCGAAGCATTGTCCTGCAATCCACGACATCACCTGTTTCGCCCTGGTTCTGCTGGTCTGGCCTCAACATGCCTCTACCACAGAGTCCCGTTACTTCACTCAGACTGACCCTGGGAGTGACTCTGCGCGTTCCCCTGCTCTCATAAGCGGTGGGGTCTCACCCGCCCAGGACCACGGCCTCTGACCCCTGCAGTCAGTTGGAACGCCCACGTCCCCCTCCCGCCCTCGTCCTCACTTACCCCTAGCCCTCGGTTTAAACCTTTTGAAAATGAGAGGTTATAACTTGTATTTTTTTTAAACTTTTTTTTTTTTTTTTTTTTTTTTTGGTGTTTTTAGTTTTTAAAACCAAACGATGCTATGACCTATTGCTCTGGGCTATTTTCTAGGTCCAGTATTCCGCACACTACTATGGCCAGATGAGATGGACGCTGAGTTATGACAAAAATAAACGAAAATAACAAGGAAATGGCAGACTCTTGCCGAGTTGAAATACACCCCGGGCCCTAATAAATTTTTCCCACTCGGTCTTTGCGAGGATATGTTCGTCACTAAACACGGTCGCAATCTGACTCCAAATTGCTCCCAATTGTGATATAATGGACTGCAACTGGGCAGCGTACATGCCACCAGCAATCAACCAGAATCAAATATATATACCGCTACTGTCGGCGTAATTAATACGTTTGTATTCTCCTATGCTATTTTCTAGCCAATTATACAGAACACTACTATTCCAGATGAGATACGCTGAGTTATGAAAAAAATAAACGTAATAAAATAAAACTGTCAGACTGATGCCTAGATGGAAATACAACCCCCCCTGCCCTAATAAATTTGCCACTTCGGTCTTGGCGATGATATGTGCGTCAACTAAAACCCAGTGGTCGAAGCTGACTCCAAAATTGCTCCAATTTGATAAGTAGATGCACTGCGCAAGTTACAACCTGCCACCATCAGATCAAACGCAGAAATCAAATATATATAACCGCTAACTGTAGGCGAATTAAGACGTTTGTATTCATCCTACGGCCTATGTTTCTATCCAATTATAACTCACACTCTATGGCCATATGAGTGATCTGAGTTATGAAAAAAATAAACGTAAATAAAAAGAAACTGCACTGTGCCTATTGAAAATTACAACCCCGTGCCCTAATAAATTTTTCCCACTTCGGTCTTTGCGATGATGTGCGCACTAAAACATCAGTGGTCTCAATCTGACTCCAAATTGGCCCCAATTGTGATAGTGATGATTGCACTGCATCAAGTACAGCCGCCACCAGCGATCACCAGAATCAACTATATGTTAACGCTACTGCAGGCTGAATTAAGACGTTTGTATTCTCCTATGCTATTTTCTAGCCAAGTATTACAGCAACCCTACCTATGCCAATGAGATGACGCTGATTTAAAAAAATGAACGTAAAATAAAAAGAACTGGCAACGTGCCTAATTCTACTCAAACCCCTAATAAATGTTCCACTGTGGTGTTTTGATGTGGATATGTGTGTCACTAAGCGCTAAACACAACGGTAGCAAGTCCCCTTGCTAATCTCACAATTGGTACGAGCTGCCAATTAAAAAAAAAAAAAAATTATAACGTTATTGTAGCCCTAAGAAGGCGGTTTGGCTTCTTTAAGAATCACTTCCTGCCTCACAGTAAGCTAATAGAACACCCTAACGCTTTCCCTGATCAGCAGCAGCTCTCTCCCTAGCGCATCCAGACAGAGAAATGATCCGAGCAGCACGGGGCAGCGGCTATTCTACATATCCCAGGGTCCACCACCTGATCTGGCCAGCCACCACTGCATTACGTGTACGGGTACCACATCAATGCTGGTTGGAGTGCGATTCTCCTCTCCTGGCTTGTGATTGGCTCTGTTTCTGGCGCCAAAATCAAAACGCGGGACTGCATTTCCTCGAGCGTGCGAAATCGCGTCCGATCAACGAGCAGGTTACGAGTACGCAATGCTGCTCGATCGCGCATCAGCTCGGAGAGTTGTTCGCTCATCTCTTCTCAGTTCATCATACAAAATTTTACCTTCCTGGTGACAGGTTTGCCTTGATACAGGTTCCCTGTAATGTGAATTCTTTTAGAACTATATTGTTTGAATGAAGAGTTCTAACACATACCAACTAAAAATGTCTGAAAAATGACAAAAATTGGTTACATAATCAAGATAATCTTTTTTCTCCAGCAGACATTTGATTCCTGTTTCTATTCTACTATGAGTACCTCCTCATGAAGGACATTTGTTAAAATAGATTGAATGTGTTACATCAAGCAAGCTAATTCAATGTAACCTTACTTAATATCAAAAAAATAGCAAGGACATTATTTTTTTTCCCTTGTATATTATTGATGAAAGTGAAATATAACCTTTGGATATGTTTAACAATTGATAAGAGCCCAGGACAACATCGCATAATCACAATCGTTACTGGGGAGAATTAAACGAGCCTTCCATCGCTAATGCAGGAAATAAAAAGTTTCTTATGGTTACTTTATAAGAAGAATGCATAATTATAAGTTAAAAAAGCTGGCACAACCTATAGCTTTTTAGTTAAACATGAATGTATTACTCGTTGGGTGATTTGCAAATATTACATACTCCATGACTTTTCTTCCGCAGTTCTACCCAACATTGAAGCCCACAAACTTGTGATTATTTTCCGTTCCTTACCATGTGAAGAGAGCTTAAATTGTGAATAACATATTTTTTGACAGTCTTGCTGTAATTGAGTACATCTACAATGTATTTTATTGATCATGGCGAAGATCATAGTGGGGTTTTGGGGATTTAACCCTGCTTGTAAACTCCTGTGTGTTGTTGTATAACGGGTTTGCTACTCTGCAAAATTGATGTACATCAGAAGTAGGATCTTACACCAGAATAAAGCTTTTTGCAACCACTTCTTGTGTCTCACTGCAAATGAGGTTTATACAAATCCAAACACTGTTTTCTTTAACCCCTTAGGACGCAGGGTTTTTTTCGTCTCCCTCCCACCTTCAAAAATCCATAACATTTTTCTTTTTACGTGTACAACCTGTGGTGAGTGTTTTATTTTGTGCGTAAAACAAATTATACTTTCCCGTAATGTTTTTATTTTAACATGCCTTTGACTGTGCACCTCTCAAAATCAACCTCAGCTTTTATTCTTTGGTTCGGTGCGATTGCCGGTGATACCCAATTTATATAGATTTTATTGTGTTTTTAATACATTTTCAAAAATAATGAATTGTGTCCAAAGAAAGAAAGAAAATTTCCATCTTCTCGTTTCAAGCTAGATAATTTTTCATAGGGGGACTTGGGCGCATGGAGTGTGTGAGGTGACATTTTTTTTTTGGATCATTTTTTATTCAATTTTGTATGATATGTAAAAATGTGTAAAAGTCGTTGCATTTTCGGACCTTTGGGCGCCAATTTCTTTTTTTTTTTTTGTTTCTTTTTTTTTTTCCGTCGCGGTAGTCCACCGCCGGCCATAACCGTTTTTATATTGTTGTATTCGGGCATTTGGGACGCGTGCGATACCTATGTGTCTGGAATTTTTTACGTTTATTATGTTTTTATATCAGTTCTAGCAAAAGGGGGGTGATTTGAATTTTTAAATTTTTTAATGAATTTTTTTTATTTTTTTTTTAAAACTTTTTTTAAAACTTTTTTTTTCACTATGCTTAGACATCTAGGTACATTAACCTAGATGGTCAGATCGTTCCTACCATATACTGCAATACTTCTGTATGCATATATGGCATTTTGCAAGCCTCATTCATTACTGAGCCACTGCTCATTGTCACGGATCTGCAGAAGCCATTTGCCCTCGGTCAACGAGACCGAGCTACCATGGCAACCAATCGCACGCGCCCCCCCGCCCCCGATTGACGACTTGGAAAAGATGCCGCATCCGCACGCCAGCGTCTTTTAAATGCCGCGGCGACTTTGCCGGCGGCATGAAAGGTTAATAGCCGCGATCGCTTGCTATGCATTTCTATCAATATAGTGACATCAACTTAAAAGACGGCCGTGCATGGATTCATCGAGGGTGGCGATGGGTTACCATGACTAACCTTGGGTCTTCGTCATCACCGTAAGGCTGCATGGATTCTGCGAATCCTTATGTACAAGGCATATAACTGTTATATAGTAGTATTGCAGTAAAGTCGTAGAGAAGCATTACCCTAGAAATGTAGAAATAGTCAAAAAGAGATTTAAAAAGTGAAAATATATGTATATTAAAAATCAAATCACCCCCTCCCCCCTCCCCCAAACTGATATAAACTAATAAACAGTTAAAAATCATAACAAACATGTTTGGATTCACCGATATCCCAAAATGCCCCTCAAAATATCCCTCTAACCTCAAGTGGTTGTCATCTACCACCCCCCTGCCACTGTGTTTCACTTAATCTGTTTAATACCTGGCTTCTTCACTTTCTCTTCTCTGACATCCCCTCTAATTGTCTTGGGTGCACTTTACTATAAGTCTATTAACCTAGCTCATTTCTGCGTCCTCTAAACTCCTCTCGCTTACACTCCTTTGGCCTATACAGTGGTTCTCCACAGCCACTCACAAAGAGGGCCACACGCTTGAATTATATTTTCACCCGCCTCTTTCCCTATCCAACCCTGTCCAATCTATCTCCTTAATCTCTCCTCCTATCCAACCAACATGACTTTGCTCTACATTTCTCTCCACTCGGCTTCAAACACTCCTGCATGTCCACAGGCCTACACACCCCACTTAAGAATCTTAGACGAATCGCAAAACCCCTGAAAGTTTCCTGAGACATTTCTTACCTCTTTCTTCCATACCCTCATGCCAGGTGTAGAAACTGCCACTACCTCTCACAACACCACAATTTCTTCACCCTGTACGCTGAACCCCCCCCCCCCCCCTACACTCTCACTACAACGTAGATACCAAAACCGGAAACCTGGCAATTGACCATCACAAAACCATCCACAGCAAGGTGCCAGTTAGTGCAAATTGCATTGGAAGAAATCCTCTCATTTCAGCTGATAATTTGTCTCACCGTTAAAACAAATAGACAGCTCAGTAAAGTTTCAACCTTCCACACCCACCTCCCCTTACCCAGATTATCCAAATCCCCATCCCTGGTTATTAGAGGGGTTTACACAAAAGACAATTCCTCAATCTCAATTCCCTAAGTGATGCTTACACAATAAAGAATCAATTTTACAACTTACTTTACACATTTTACGCAGTTTTATTGCTGTTTTAACTCATATTACTCAGTTGATGGTCAGGTTAGGTACTCACTAAGAGACACATTATTATCCATCTAGTTCCCCTCGCTGAAACAATTGTGGTTAGATTAATCAGGGTACAGGGTTTCAGTATATACACTTTCATTTAGCTTCTGGACCAGTGTTGTCTAACACACTGACCACTAGAAAGAGAGATGAGACTGATGAAGATGATGAGGTCCATGAGATGCTATTGCACACTGTTTAGCTCGCTTGCATATTGTTCTCAGTAGTGATGGGCGAATCTTCTACACTATTCTAATTAGTTTATAATTTTAAGGAAACTTTGATTCGTCATAAATCCAAGTTTTACGTGATTCGGGGGAACAATTTCGAAAAAATGTTCCCCCTTTATTACAAGCACAACATGTTACATGGGAAGAGAACTCTGGGAAAGTGAATGGCGGTACTGTTGCTACTGTAGGGAGGTATGTCCTCATTGTATGGTGGTAGTGTTCCTCACCATTGGGCTGTATTCTTTACTATATGGGAGGTAGTGTCCCTCACTGTCATGCGGTAGTGGTATTCCTCAATGTGTGGCGGTGAGTGGTCGCCTCACATGCTGTGGCGGTGTGTCCCTCACTGTGTGGCGTAGTGTCCCTCACTGTATGCCGCTAGTGTTCCTCACTGTGTGCAGTAGTGTTCCTCACTGTATGGCGGTAGTGTTCTTCACTGCTATGGTGGTAGTCATTCCTCACTGTATGGCTGTTCCTCACTGTATGGTGTAGGGTTCCTCACTGTGTGGTGTTTAGGGATACCAAATTGTATCGGTTTTTATAATGTGTTTCATACATTTACAAAATGTAAAACCTTCTGTACAAAACATTATATATTATTTGCATCTTCTGGCGCTAATAACTTTTTTATACTTTGGTTTACGTAGCTTGGGTTGGTTTGGATGTTTGCAACTTTGATGGCGTTTTCAATTGACTATCATTTTAAGATTGTTTGCATCACTTTTTATTGAATTTTAATATTTTTTCAAAATGGCAAAAGTGCCATTTTTCACTTTGGGTTGTTGGGGGCTATTTCTCGTTACATGGTTAAACCAGTAAAAACATTTATTATATTTTGAATAGCATCCATTTTCAGACGGCGGCGATTAGCTTTAATGTGTTTATGATTTTACTGTTTATTATTTTTAATCAGTTCTATTTTTTTTAAAACTTACTTTTTACTATTTTTCAGGTTCATTAAGTACCGTTATACTTAGTCATAAGCCGACCAGAGTAATAAGCCGAGAGCCCTAATTTCAACACCAAAACAACTGGATACTCTATTGACCTTGAGTAACTAGCCCGAGGTGGGAAATGCCTTGGTCACAGCCTCCCTCCCAGTATAAGTCTGCCTAGCCATCCCCTGTACTATATAGTCTGTCATACCCTGAAGCATATACACTCACTCGGCCCACTTTATTAGGTACACCTGTCCAACTGCCTCTATAACACTTAAGTTTCTAATCAGCCAATCAATTTGTCATTTGGCAATGTAGAACATGGTCAAGCATTCCTGCAGTTCAAAAACCGAGCATCCAGTATGGGGGAAGAAGGTGATTTGAGTGCCTTTGAACGTGCATGGTTTGTTTGGTGCCAGAGGGCTGGTCTAGTAATTTCAGAAACTGCTGATCTACTGGGATTCTCACCAAACCAAACCATCTCTAGGGTTTACATGAATGGTCCGAAAAAGAAAAACTCCAGTGACGCGGCAGTTTCTGTGGGCGGAAATGCCTTGTTTGATGCCAGAGGTCAGAGATAATGGCAACTGGTTCGAAGCTGATAGAAAGGCAACATTGACTCAAATCCCACCCGTTACAAACAAGGTAGGCAGAAGAGCAATCTCTGAACGCACGTCGTCGAACTTTTGAGGCAGTATGGGCTCAGCAGCAGAAGACCACACAGGGTGCTCACTCCTTTCAGCTAAGACGAACTTGAGGCTACAATTGCACAACTTCATTGAAATTGGACAGTAGAAGATTGGAAAAATGTTGCCTGCGGTCTGATGAGTCTCGATTTCTGCCTGTGACATATCGGATGTAGGGTCAGATTTGGCGTCAAACAACATAAAGCAGGATCCATCCTGCCTTGTATCATCAACGGTTCAGCTGGTGGTGGTGTCATGGTGTGGGAGAATATTTTCTTGCACTCTTTGGCGCCCCTTGGTACCATTGAGTCATCGTTGCAATGCCCACGCCTACCTGAGTATGTTCGGACCATGTCCATTCCTTTATGACCACAATTGTGTAAAAAAACCCCACCATCTGATGGCTACTTTCAGCAGGATATGCGTCCATGTCATAAGATCGGAAATCATCTCTCAGACTGGTTTCTTGAACATGACAATGAGTTCACTCGTACTCACATGCCTCCACAGTCCCAGATCTCTACAACATAGACGCATCTTTGGGATGTGGTGAATGGGAGAATTCGCATCATGGATGTGCAGGCCGATAACAATCTGCGGCAACTTTGTGATCATTGTCAATATGACAAAATCTATCTCTGAGGAATGGCTTACGTCACCTTGTTAAATCTATGCCACGAAAATTGAGACCAGTTCGAAGGCAAGGGGGTCCACCCGTTACTAGCATGATGTACCTATCTACAGTTGGCTATGGTGAGTGGGTATCCGCCCAGCCCCTGTAGCATATAACCTGCTCAGCCCCTCTAAGCATATAAATGCCCAGCTCCTTAGTATACAGTCCTACACATGCTCAGAGAAGACACCCAAAGAGGATCCGAAGGGCCCCGAGGTGGCAACCGGAGCATCGGAGACGAAGGATCTACGGGTGACGGCAGGAAAGGTGACTTTTGACTATTTTTTTTAGTTGACTCATTATAGCCGATTTAGGGTTTTTGAGCCAATTTTTTTTGTTGAAAAACTTAGTCCTTATATTCGAGTTATATGGTGTCTTTAACCCTAGGCTAAACAGTATGGCAGGATTGGGAATTTCCTCCTCATTCATTAAATATGCTGATCGCACTTATTGAGGGGTTAACCGGCCAGCCCCGGGTCTTCGGGAAGCAACGATCCCCTTGCTACCAACCGACCACGGGTGTTACAGCTAAGTTCTTTTTCTGCATAAGCGGTCAAAGACTGACCCGGCTATGTAGAAGAGGGTTCAGCCCGTGATCCCCTCTCCGGCACCCGACATGTCGTGATTCGTTATTTTAATTCCAGTTTGAATCAAATTTTTCCCGTGAAACATTCGGTGGACGTCGTTTGATTGTTGAATTTAGATAAATTGACCATCTCTAGTTCTCAGACTATAGATCCCTGTGCCCCTCTTCCACAGATAAATAACTTATCTGGCCTTAGCTTGCAGCTTCCTCTCGTCTTCACACTGTTTTTCCTGGCAGGAATTGAGTATCTGTGATGCTGCATCCCTGCGGGGGGCACTGCTACGGGTGCAGCGAACCAGTCATTTCAGCACCACAGAAATCCAAGATGCTTTCTGCGACCCTATCTGTCAGAAGTTTATAGGCCCTGTCTAGGCACAACTGATATTGATGTACACCATGGACTGAAAGAGACAGGTTCAAATTAATATCCTGGTGAAATGCTGTAATTTTTTGTTAATAACAGTCTGATAAGAGAATGATTTATTTTGTTATTCTGGTACATTCAGAGAACTTTCTTTGTGGGAATAGCTTGTTGACGTTCTCTTCTCTCTTCTCCCTACTAATGAGAAAGTTTCCTCCCCCATTCTGTCAAGCTCATATCTCACTTCTTGTGCGCTTGACCCAATTACGTTGCATTGTCCCCAACCCCACCACTGTGCTCAATCCTAACTCATCCTCTTTAACTTTGTTGTATCCACTGGATATTGTTTCCATCTCCCTTAAAACATGTACTGGTCCCACCATCTTAAGAATCGCCATCCTCTGACCCCTACTCTACTCGTCTGAAATATCGCCCTATTTTCCCTTCCATTTGCTTTCTGCCCATCTTGAACCTATCTCCTACCTTTCATCCACTTGTCTCTTTGACGAACTACAATCTGTTTTTTTGACCGAATAACTCCCTGGACTGCCTGAGCCAAAGTCTCTTATGACCTTCAGCCAAGGGAAAACATACACTCACTCTGTTCCCCCCTCTTCCCTCTATCTGTCCTCTGCCTTCACATGTTCACCATTCTTCATCCTGCTGAATGACGCTATGTTCTCTTTGGTATCACTGACGTGGCCTCTCCTGGATCTCCTCTACCTCTATAAGGAGGGACTGTCTAGGGTCCAACCACCTTCTTTATACCTTGCCCTCTCTGTTGTGCGTCCCCAAGAAGTATGTCCTGGGACCCCTACTCTTCACCCTGTACAACCTCTGGCCTGGGACACTCTATTAGATCCAATGGCTTGCCAATACCACCCTATGCAGATTTCACACACAGATCTATATTTCTGTTCCTGCATCTCTCTCTTGTAGCCAGATTCCGGAGAGTGCCTGTCAGCTATATCCTCCTTCTCTCCCGTTTTCTAAAACTTATCATGGACAAAACGAACGCATTATCTTTCCGCCACTAACACATTCCCTCCCACCCAGTACCGAACTTGCACAATTCACCTGCTCCACACTCTTCCAAGTGCCTAAGTCCTCTGCCTTGGAGTCATCATTTTGACTGCTGCCTTATCCTTAAGCCTCCTCACATACAGACCCCTACTAACAACCTGGCCGCATCCATCACAAGAACATAATCTCGCATCTGACCCTTCCTCAATCCAGAGTCTAAAAAATTGTAGTCCATTGCCTTACATCTCCCGCTTGAACACTCACATTCTTCACTGTGTCTCACCAGCTAACTCCCTAACGCCCTCCAGCAATCCATCCTAAACTCTGCTGCCCTGGCAAATCCATCTGTCACCGGTCATTTCTCTCCTGCCTTTCTCCTATCGGTCAATCTCTCCACTAGTTTCCCATTTCAAGCGCGAATTCAATTAATAAATACTAACCTGTCCCTTCATATCTCTCTTACTCATCAGCCAATACCGCTCCACATGTAATTTCCATTCCCTCACAGACCTGCAGCTTCACTCTGTTACCATCCGCCTCTTCTCACAACCGATTTGAGAACTTCTCCTGTGGCATCTTGTTGGGTTTGAATGAATAATAGTTAGAGTTTTGGTAAAGGCTGGAAGATCTTAATTCTATGAGATTTATAAGTCTTGTGCTTATTAGATTAGAAATGCAAAGTGAACTTACTTGACAAGGTCTGTTATAGACTGCGTCCAATTAGAAACATTTGTCTTGAAGATTTAATCTATACCTATCAAAACATATTGGGCTGAGTTTTTGAAGACAGGTGTGATTACAGTCCTCAATCACTATTTTTATTACTATTTTACCTACGCAGGCCTAAGCACAGTGCTGAAACACGTTGTACGTTTCTCCTAATTTATATTACAAGAATACAAGAAGACGTGTGGCCCATTGTAACATATTGGCAAATATAGTACGAATCGACAATCATGCCAACGGGGGTCACCTTTGGGCGTAACATGATGAGGCTTATTCATCCCTGCATGCTGCTCTTCCAAGTTAAATACACATTAATGCCCTGAAAAAGCTCTAGGTTAAGCATTCCTACTTTCTCAAATACATTCTGGTACCAAATAACTCAACTTGGTTTTTTTGGCGCTCCCGTGTCTCCCCCGCTAATCTATCCATCCTGACAATATATTTTTGTCCGTGCACCTGTTTTTTTGAGAACAACAAAGGTAAGGTATTAACGTCTGATAGTAAATAACTGGTTAGCATAAACATGGGTAGGGAGGAATGTTGTTGTCCAAGATACTAACCCAGTTTTTGATATTTACTACCCTTATTAGAGCCACGTGGGTGGGTGCAGGAAGAAATCCTTGGGGTATCTTCTCATCCGCTCTCAAAAGCAATAATAATAGGACAAAGTGGACATCAATTACATAAATTATATAAACTTATTTTGGAAAACACCTCCTAGTAGAACTGGCTCAAAATGGGTTGGGACTAAGATGCTATCTCCCTGGTTTAGATCAAAAAGGTTCCCCTCGTATCAAGGTTAGAAGAGAACTTTTGGGATGTGTGATTGATAAGGGTGAGAGAATGAATATTCGTGTCCATGAAATTCTAGAGTTTTTAAAAATGCAATACGGATTTAGTGGAACGGTGAGAGGTGTGAAAGTGATATTTCCACTTTTAATGAATGTGCCTCAACACGTGTGAATTAGACACTCTTCCCCAGGATGCAATTTAGAAGGAAAACCTTTATTTGTGGAATCCTAGAAAAGGTGTACTGGATTGCTATTCTCATTTGCATTTTTCCCTCAAGGTTTCTTTGTGGAAGCGGGTACAAGTGAGTAGTATAAATTAATTTTACAAAAAAAAATTTGCCATGGTCCTCCTAGAACCAAGATTTGTCAATTATGTTGTCCGTAATATGGAAGTATAACTTGGAACGGACTAGGAACTAATTAGAGATGACAATAAATTGGGTCAAAGGTTACTATTATTAATTTAATAGATTAACATTTTGAAAATAGAACTCAGGTGTAAAAATAGTTGGAGTCAAGGGGTCTTTATTTTTGAAAGCTATGTTAGTTGAGAGTGAATTCGTGTGGATTGTTTAGGTGAAAAAACGCTGCATTGGCAGCCGACATCATTATAAACAACTCCTGGCCATTGTTGTATTGTTAGAGACACTTTGACGCATGAAAATCTATACTTCACAAAGAAAAATGGTATACACAAGCAATTTTATTCGTAGTTTTCCCATTCTCCCCGGGTATTTCAGTATATACACAGGGGGGCTGACGTGGCTTTGAACTTTAGGGGGGAGAAAGCGTTGTGTTATCAGGAAGGCGATTTTTCATTTCTGAATGGATTCTGTTTGCGCATATATGCATTGTGCTTGCCTTTTCCATATTTCCCCCCTGCCATTTAATTTTCCAGGTTTTGATAATCAATTGATGGTATTATCAGTAAGTATGAGATTTGGCTGTTGATGTTGATCATCATGAAGACTTAATTGCTTCTTAAAGGGGTATTACACACGTAAGGCAAGTTTCTTAAATGTACTTGGGATAAAAATAATAAGCCACATTCTCTAATTCACTGTTATCGTACGAATACACAGCATTTTTCCACAGATAAATTTGCATACCTGTTCCTGCTGTAACACAATTTCAGTTGCCCGCCCCTAGAGACCGACGCTGTACCGTCTACTTAAGGGTCGTGTCCGCCCATCTTGGTTCTGTTGGTCGACAGCCATGCTAACTGAGTTTCTCTCTCTCTGCTCCCTGCATTCTAGCCCGCCCACCTGCAATCCAGGACAGACGGCTCAGCAAACAACCCTCATGTAGTAAAGAGGAAGCTGCAAGTTGCAGCAAAGATAAGTTTTTTGTCTTGGATGGCAGACAATTATGTGCAGAGATGACTGTGTAATAGGATCTCATGGTTTTTTTCATCATCTCTTGGCTGTTCCATGAAATATTCTTTACTGTGTAAACATCACTGGGGGATTGGAGATTTGAAATTTTCTTTTGGTGGGAAAATCCCTTTAAATAACGGGTAAGATAGGAATGTCATCAATAGAAGAACGCGCTTGTGACAATGACCTGAAAAAGTACTCGACTTGGCGCTCAGTGACTGCGCTTAATAGTCCCAAACTCCTGCTGGAACAATACAACCTTTATTAGGGTCACAAACCGCGACGCGTTTCAGCTCCGGACAGGACCTTTATCATCAGGCATACCAATGGATTTTTCTTTTCTTCCTCACACCCACCCCGATGAAGTTCCGATTCCGGAAAGCACTGAAACGCGTTGCGATTTGTAAACCCTAAAAAGGTGTTTGTTTCCAACATAATTTTGGTTTTTATTAAAGCGAGTCACTGAGCGACGGGCCCGATACTTTTTCGAGTCCTCACAATCATCCCAACTCCTCCCCAGATCCTATCCATGGTTTGTACGTGTTATCAGACTGCAGCTGGACTCAGTAATATAAATAGTAAAGGCTTATTACCATCATGTACTCATGTACATATAACCACAGGGGTTTTGCGTTGTTTGTCCCTTTCTCTCTTTTGACAATTCTGTCGCTCCCGGGGTGCCTCCGTCTACCTGGAGCCCGCCGTTCACAGGTTTAACCCCCCCTTTTGGCTATCAGATAGAAGAAGAATAATTTAAGACACTCAGAACCGAACCAAGTAGATCTGGAAACAAGCTCAACATTGAAATATAGGGTCTATTTAACAATTTTTTTTTTTTCAGGGACCATTACATTTTGTGAAGGGAAAAGATTGGCAGAAAGGTTAACCACACACAGATATGTCAGCTATTTCAATCCATTAAAAAATAAAACAGGGGAAGAGATTAACCTATGAACAGATATTAAAGAAGTTAATGTCTTTTTATCACAGCTATATACTTGTACCTTCTGATTTAGAAGCAAGTCCAATTGCAAATTTGATATTTCTTATTAGATAAATTCATTTCCAATCTTTCGGAGGAACCCTGATATGGAGAACTGCAGGAAACCCTAAGTACTGTCGCTGTGCAATTCATCCCCCACGGGACGTTGACGGATTTCCATGGAGATCCCTGGAGAGAGACCTTGGTAAACATCGCTCCAAACGTAACACTTGACAGCTACCTCGACTTACTGGGCATAAATCAACAAGTGCATTGGTTTGAGACAGGTCTCATGCATAGACCTGACCCAAGAAACAATACATGAGTAAAGCTTTCCCACCACAGGGCTAGCTCAGAGAACTGGTCCCTATCCAATATTAGGTCTTCTACCTATCTTATTGGATATAGGGAATCCACAATTACAAACTAAGTGAGGATATATGTGCCATTAAAATAACTATAAATAATTAACTGTGGAAAATTAAAGTGTATATTTACAACATGCTAGAAGTATCGATGGTAAAATAGGTAAACTTGAGGCTTGGTTATTACAGGAACATTAGATGTAGTTTGTGTAGAGGTCACCTATATAACAGATGGAGCGGACTGCACAGAGGGGACAGTAGTGATGATGGAGACTTTCAACTTTCCAATATAAATTGGGGTCAGGGCTCTTCTTCATCTTGAAGGGAGACATTTTAATCAACTTTCTGCAGGATAATTATATGTACAGCTTGTAGAAGCTCCCCAAGAGTGAAGCTTTGTTGGACCTTGTGATCTCTAAAAATGCGGAAGTTTGTCCAAAATGTCACTGTCTGGGAAACCCTTGGAACAGCGACACAACATATTTTATTTTCCTCTTAAACAGTAAAGAGCAAAAACATGTGGGAAATCGTAAACATTAAAGTTTAAGAAGGCTTTATTTTTCTGAAATTCAGGACTGCACTACAGACTGGGATCAGACACTGTCACATGATGATACTAATGTTAAATGGGAGACATTTCAATCCATACTGGTGCATTATACTTCTAAATGTATTCCTATAGGTAACAGTTATAGACAATGAGATTACCACCCACATGGCCAAGTTGAAAGGGAAATTAAAGGATAAAAAGAGGGCATTCAAAACATATAAATCTGACGTGTCACCTGAGCCTTCATTTAAAAATCAGCCAAAATACATAATAAAAGACAGTGGCCCAAGATAGCAAACAATCCTAAGATTTTTTTTAAGTATATCAGAAAATGGGTCAGAACCAGGTAGGACCTCCCTTATTCTGAAAATGGGGCATCGGTGACTGGAGACCAGAGAAGGACGGAGATACTAAATGGCTTTTTTTTTAGCTCTGTTTATACAATCGAAGAAAACACTTCTGACTTGGTGGTGCCAGTGCGGGTCTGCATCATGTAATATACTAGACTGGCTGAATGTAACATGATCCAATCTAAGATCATAAGGCTCCTGGACCATTACATCCCATAGTTTCTTAAAGAACTCATTTCTGTTTAAGCTGTGTCCAATGTATAAAATCTTCAGAGATTCCCTATAACTGGTAAGTGGACTGCGCAAAGCAAATGTGGTGCCAATATTTAGAAAGGCTCTAAGACAGTATTTAGAAAAGGCAATTACAGGCCTGTAAGCTTTTAACTGCAATTGTGGGGAGCATATTGAAGGTTGTTAAAAAGACTATATACTGAAATATGTGACATCAAATGTATAACAGTGACAGCCACATGGGCTTACTAAGAATAGAAGTTGTCAGACTAACCTGATCTGCTTCTAATGAAGAGGTGAGCAGAGGCCTGGACAGAGGACTGCTGTGGATATTGGACTTTTGTATAAAGCTTTTGACACTGTCCCTCATAGACGCCTGATGGGTAAATAGGGTCTATTGGTTTGGGCAGGAATCATTTGCTAAGGGTATACCCCAGGGTTCTGTGCTCATCCACTACTATTTAATTTAATTAGTTTATTATGATATAGAGGGAGGAATTATAGCACTGTGTCTTTTTTGCCAGATGACACCAAGCTGTGTAGTGTGTATGTCTATGGAGGAGGTCTATGTGTACATGTAGTGTCTATGGAGTCTGCAGGGTGACATTGGACAAACTAAGTTTTTGGTCATCCATTGACAAATGAGGTTCAATGTGGTAATTGCAAGGTTATACACCTAGATAAGCATAACCAAATTAAATACAGCTTCAATGTCAATCAGCTGCCTCTAAAGCTAGCAAGATCTTGTTATGTATCAAAAGGGATATGTACTCATGGGATAATGATGTCTATTACCCACTGTACAAGGCATTGTTTCAGCCTACCTGGAATATGCTATCCAGTTCTGGGCACTATCCATAAAAAGATTGCACTGGAGCTGATAGGTTACAACAATGATAATGGATATTGGAGGTCCTCATTATAAGGAAAGATTAAACATATTTATTTAGTCTGGAAAAGAGACACACTCCAGAGTGGACATGATTATTTTTATAAATATATGAATGTGCCATACAAATGTGGTGGAAAGTTAAGATTAAATCAAAATCAAAAGACAAGGGACACTGTCTTCATCTGAATAACAAGGTTTAAATCACCAGAGGCGACAGGGCTTTTATTACTATGAGAACTTCAATAGCCTGCCTCAGGAGCTGATCAACAGTACGGAGAGCTTTAAAGAAACCTACCACTTGAGTGGCAGTTTAAGAAAAACACCGAGCACCCACCTCAGGTGAGCTGGTGCCGGAGCTTATTTTGTTAGTGTTTTAAAAACCGCTGTATCGCGTTTAAAAACACTTTTTAAACCTTTATAGCCGGCGCAGGGAGGTACGCGCTCTGCGCTTACATCGCGCGCGGAATTGGGGGAGATGGGGTAGGAGTGGGGGAGGCACCTCTCCTTCACTCCTATGTACCGCGCCACGTTCGCCGCATGGTAAGCGCCGAGCGCGTACCTCCGCGGCTATAAAGTTAAAAAGTGTTTAACCGCGATACAGCGGTTTAAAACACTAACAAAAATAAGCTCCGGCACCAGCTCACCCTGAGCTGGTGCTCGGTGTTTTCTTCTTAAACCTGCCATTTCAAGTGGTAGGTTTTCCCTTTAAGATGCTTTTTACACACATAATAACTTTGAAGGTTAAGTTATATAAAATTGTTTTCCCCCCTAAATCCCTTCCTCATCCAATCCTTTCCCTTCCTTGGTTGAGCTTGATGACATGTTTCTTTTTTTTCAACTGTATAAAGTATGATACTATGAAATGGATTCTGAGAGCATTTTAAAAAGTGTTAACCCAGCATGTTCCATTGTGGGCATATACTCCTAATTTTTGAACTGTTCTGCAGAAGTAACCAAGAAGTTAGGCTTTTGCTTTTAAGCTAATAAGAAGACTGTCTAAGGAAGTTCTATGCTAAGGTTTATCATAGCGTCTTGCCGCCATCACCCGTCATAGTTTCAAGTTTCTCACATAGTCTCTAGTGCTTCAGCTATGAGAACATCCTACTGGGTGTATTCCCCCCCCCACTTGTCTTATATGGCCATGTAGAAGGGGCGTAAAGCGTTTGTCTGTGAAAATAGTATTGCAATAAACATCGAATTTACATCTGTAGTCTTGTTGCTGTGTTTTTTATCTTATAATTGTTATGTTATTTTATTATGTGCTTCAATGTTGAATGTTTGGTGCTGAGTGCCACCCCCATTAAATGTTTTTCTACAGGACTGGACCCTTCTACATCTCCACATTCATGGCTTTTCTAATCTACTTTATGCACTGTATGATTAATGCTGCATTAGTTCTCTCGATTGTGCCACATTTAATGACCTCAGTCTGAAGATCTACAGGTTTAATGCAACATACCCATTTCCTTCCTTTGTATTAATAAAGCTGCAGAATATGTTGCACTTAAAAAGATTGATGATTTCTGTGTATTTTACAACTATTTTGTATTTATCACTATTAAGTATTGCTCTACAATTTAAGTATTTTTCTTTTACTTTACTAAAGATATAACATAAGAGTTGGCTGTAACAAGTTTAAAATTACCCCCTAACCATTGAGTCTGATAGAAAAAATTCAAGCATTCACACTAGTACTCAACTTATTCTTAAACAAAAATAGGCAGAGTACTGCATTCCCCAATCCTATAGAGAATGAAGTGCGACTCCCAAAACCTGCAATTATACCCTGTCCTCTAGTTAGGGTTAGCTTATACTTGGTAAAATCCATTAAAACACACATTTCACTATGTTAAGTTTGTATATTTAATCTAGGAATTTAAAGGGTTCTAAGACTGAAATTTTAAGAATTTTAGCCCGTTTTGTAAATAACAATTAGAAGGGTTAAAAACAATTTTTATATGTTCTATAGACTTTCTCAGACTGTCCTTTCAGTGACTGTCTGTCTGTTGCCGCTGTCTCTACCAGTGACAGTCTGTTTGTCGCCGGCAGTTCTCTTCCGTGACTGTGTGTCTTTTGCTGGCGGTGTCTTTCAGTGACTGTGTTTCTGTCACTTGCAGTCTCTTCATGTGACTGTTTGTCTGTCTCCGGCATTCTCTTTCTCAGTGACTGTCTAACTCAAGTTTCATTTTTGCACAGCTATTTATAAAATTACAGCTGATCTCCTGATTGGTTTCCATGGCACACTGGGACAGTTTACCTCACTTATAAGCATCTAACTCATTGCATATAGTAACCAATCACGGCTCAGCTTCCAACTCCACAACAGCAGTAGCAGACAATGGCTACTGTATATGATGGTTAAAGAGTGAGTTTTGGAAAGCGCGGGGTTGAAAATTTTGTCTCAAAACCTGGTCTAAGACATTCCCTGAGTCACAGCAACAACTGTGCAAAATTTGGTGGTTGTAAATGTGAAGTAAAGATTCCTTTAGCGGACATCCATACATACACACACACACATACATACACTCAACTTTATATATTAGATTTACACAATAAATGTGTGTGGCATTTTAAAAGAATTTTTTAAAAAGATGCATATGTGGCTCAAATTCAACTTACTGGAGATGACATGATTATTTAATCTCTTCCCTCTGCGGCAGATATATCCGTCACTGAGCTCTGCTGATTGACGCTCAGTGACGGATATATCCTCTACTAAACTGATGCCGGGTCATCTTGTAAACGTGGCTGGGCTGGCATAAATATAACTGGATACCGGATAAATGCTGAGGTCAGTGTGACTGCTGCAATTCATTGCCTTCTGGGGGTCTCAATCGGCCACTGTGCCATCTTCAGGGGGCACCAATCATTTCAATAGCGGTACTGGGTCCAATCAGGACCCCAGATCTGTCCAAAGAAAATGCTTGTAAGATCCCATCAACACAGTAACAATAGGGCATAACAACCTCCAAATGGTATAAATGGAAAATGCTTCTCATCCTGAAAAAACGTGGCGAAAAACAAAAATGTTATATCTTACAAAAGGGGGCCAATGAGGAAACTAAAAGTCACTAAGTTGTATAAACATAATTGGCAGCTGCAGGGGGCTCCTTCCCTTCGCATCTTGCTTGAACCCATCCAACAAGTAACATTCACATGTGGAGTGTCTTCGTACTCGGGAGAAATTGCTAAAAGATGTTTTTCTCCTTTTATCTATGTGACTTTATAAATTTTATGGCTAATGATGTTTACAGACAAAATAAGACCATTCTAAATTTCACCGACAGTTTTTGTTTTAATTAATATGAAGTGCTCAAAGGGTTAAAAAATGTTCCTAAAAGCAGTTTTTAAATAGTTTGAAAGTGTACCTTTGAAAATGGCGGATTCATGAGGTTCTAATAATTAATTTTTTTAAAAATGATCCTTAAAATTTCAATTTAGAAATTTTGGGAAAGAAATGAAACTCTCCGTTCGATTTGTAAGCTAACATCGTATTAGAATAAAGGACTTTTACAAAATTATGAAAGTTGAGATATGGTAAATGTTAGTAAGTAACTCATTTGGTTGCTAAAACTATCAGTTTTAAAAAAAGCAGATAGTTTTTGAATTTTGGCAAATTTTAGGCTTTTTTTAATGAATAGACACAAACACTATGAACCAAATTTGCCACTACATGAAGTATACCACATTTTTGTCACACGTATCGTCGGACAATGCACAGTGGGTTAACTCCGTCGGCCGTCGGTGGTTTATTTTGTACTGTTCTTAAATATGTCGCATTATGTCCTGAAAAAACATTCTCAAAATCATTTTGGTAACTAAAGTGCGCAAAAGTTATAACCATATAAAGTGACACATGCCCACGTTCAGACTGGCCACCGCTCTGTGGCAGGGCCCTTTGTGCCCATAGGAGCTCCTGCCCTGCTTGCTATAGTAATAGTAAATGCAGCGGCCAGCAATGGCCGCTCTGTTACTATTACTAATGAGAAAACAGTTAATGCTGTCGGCATCTGTAAGATACCACTAACAATCATAATGCGACTACCGCCCTTCCCCAGCGAGGGACATCACACAGCTGTGCTTCCTGCCTAAGTCTGAGGAGGTCTAGAGGTGAGGAGAGAGGGGCCTGGAGGCGCAGGTAGAGGGGGTCCTGGAGGCGCCGGGTGAGAGGGGCCTGGAGGCGCCGGTGGAGGGGCCTGAGGCGCCGGTTGGGGAGGGGCCTGGAGGCGCCGGGGTGGAGGGGGCCTGGAGGCGCCGTGGGAGGGGCCTGGAGCGCCGGTGGGAGGGGTCCCTGGAGGCGCCGGTGGGAGG
>CM033642.1:157645732-157890925 GCA_019512145.1 Engystomops pustulosus
GGCGGTGTGAGAGGGCCTGAGAGCGCGGTTTGAGAGGGGCCTGGAGGCGCAGGTGAGAGGGGCCCTGGAGGCGCAGGAGAGGGGCCTGGGGCGCAGGAGAGATGGGCACTGGAGGCCTGAGAGAGAGGGGCCTGGAGGCGAGGAGGCAGAGAGAGGGGCCTGGGGCGAAGGGCAGAGAGGGCCTGAGGTGTGGGAAGGGGGCCTGCAGGTGTGGGACAGGAGGGCCTGCAGGTGTGGGACAGGAGGGCCTGCAGGTGTGGGACAGGAGGGCCTGCAGGTGTGGGACAGGAGGGCCTGCAGGTGTGGGACAGGAGGGCCTGCAGGTGTGGGACAGGAGGGCTTGCAGGTGTGGGACAGGAGGGCTTGCAGGTGCGGGACAGGTGGATGAAAGATGGGCCAGGAGGTGGAGGACAGATGGGCCAGGAGGGGGGACAGATGGGCCAGGAGGTGGGGACAGATGGGGCCAGGAGGTGGAGGACAGATGGGCCAGGAGGTGGAGGACAGATGGGCAGGAGGTGGAGGACAGTGGGCAGGTCTCCCCCTCCCACGTAGACCACACTTTCCCCCCCACCCGTAGCATACTGTCACCCCCCACCGTAGCCATACTGTCTCCCTCCACCCGTAGCCACAATGTCTCCCCTCCACCCGTAGCCAACTGTCTCCCTCCACCGAGCCAACTGTTCCCTCCACCCGTAGCCACACTGTTTCCCCCCCCCCGTAGCCACACTTCCCCCCACCCATAGCCACACTGTCATGCTCCTTCTCTCCAACAAGCAACGCTGCCCCCAAAGCCCGCTGCCCTGCTAAACCACGCTGCCCTCCATAAGCCAGGTGCCCTCCATAAGCCAGGCTGCCCTCTCCCCCCCAAGCCACACTGCCCTTCCCCCCCACAAGCCACGTTGCCCCCCAAAGCCACGTGCCCCTCACCCCCATAAACCACTCTGCTCCTCGCCTCCATAAACCATGCTGTTCCCCATAAGTCACGCTGTTCCCCATAAGCCACGCTGACCCTCCCCTATGCTGCCCCCATAAGCCACTCTGACTCTCCCCCCATAGCCATGCTGACTCCTCCCCCATAAGCCACCCTGCCCCCCTCCCCCCATAAGCCACCCTGCTGCCCCCTCCCCATATGCACTCTGTCCACCCCATATGGCTCTCTGTCCCCCACACCAATAGGCAAAACCGTCCCCCCCCCACACAAAAAAAAACAACTTACCTTTCCTCACTCCCCCTAAAGGACGCTCAAGACTTTAGGCGCCAGCTCTGAAGCCGCACGAGTGATCTGATGAAATCATCATGTGTGCCGTCTTCAGAGCCATCGCGTACAGCGTTGATCTTAGGGGGAGCGAGGGAAGAAAAAGTTTTGGTTCTGCCTCTATGTTGCTCCCAGCATAGAGACAGAAAACAACAGGAGTCGGAAGGCTACACTAGTATAATTGACCTGAGGACCAAAATTTTTTTTCAAGGCGCCCAAGTAGGCCTGATAATTACACCCACGTTTCCATCTGGTGGCTGGTTGTGGTAGGGATGTAATTGTCAGCACTAATATTACTAATCAATAACTAATGACAACATTACAAGCACTGAGCCATGGCATCGCATGCAGAAGATAGACTTAAATCATGCCATTATGGATAAAACCTACATGTGCTGAGAGCTGTCTCACAATCTTGATGGTAAGTCAGTCACTAAAGTTGTGATCAGACACAGGCAGAAGTGGGATTAAGTACCTCCAGGCGAAATGTCTTCTTCCGTTCGTCCAGAAACTGCATTAAGCCTTTTCCATGATCACTTACAGCTACATAAGTCTTCATCTCCGAGCAGCACACTCTTTACACTGTGCAACTAAAAAATACCACAGTCACTTGCGTGTGGTGTAACTTGGATAACATGTCCAAGCTAGTTACTAAATTGCTCCATTTAGATTAATATGCTTGCCCCTCTGCCCTCCTCCAGACGTTTCTGATCTCCTCTCCTCCAGACTCTTGACCTTCTCTCCTCCAGACTTTACTTCTCCCAGATGCTTCTGACCTCACTCCCCTCCGAATTTCAACTCCTCCTCCTCCCAGACTCTTTGTCTCCTCTAGACACTCTGTCCTCCTCCAGATCTTCTGTCCCTCACTCCTGTTTGCCTTCAGACTCCACTGTCCTCCATTCCAAACTCCACTGTCCTCCCACCCCTTCTGTCTCACTCCGCCCCCTCTGTCCTCTACCTCCTGGCCCATCTGTCCTCCTGCTCTCTCCACCTCCTGGCCCTCTGTCCTCTCCTCCTGGCCCATCTGTCCTCTACTCCCTGCCCATCGCTCCCTCCTGGCCCATTCTCCTACCTCCTGGCCCAACTGTCCTCTACTCGGCCCATCTGTCCTCTACCTCCTGGCCCATCTGTCCTCTACCTCCTGGCCCATCGTCCTCTACCTCCTGGCCCATCTATCCTCTACCTCACTGGCCCATCTGTCCTCTACCTTGGCATTCTTGCCTCCTCCTGGCCCATCTGTCCTCTACACCTCCTGGCCCATCTGTCTCTACCTCCTGGCCCATCTGTCTCACCCTCCTGGCCATCGTCCTCACCTCTGGCCCATCGTCCTCACCTCCTGGCCCATCTGTCCTCTACCTCCTGGCCCATCTGTCCCTCTAACCTCCTGGCCCATTGTCTCTACCTCCTGACCCCTGCTCCTCTCATCTGCATCTACCTCCTGGCCCATCTGTCCTCTACCTCCTGCGCCCATCTGTCCTCCACCTCTGGCCCATCTGTCCTCCACTCCTGGCCCATTGTCCCCCACCTGGCCCATTGTCCTCACCTCTGGCCCATCTGTCCTCCACTCTGCCTGCCCATCTGGCCATCTGTCCTCCATCCTGGCCCATCTGTCTTCCACCTCCACCAGCGTGGCTTATGGAGGGCAGCGTGGTTTGTGGAGGGCAGGTGGCTGTATGGGGGGCACCGTGGCTTAGGGGGCAAACGTGGCTTGTTGGAGAGAAGGGAGCATGACAGTGTGGCTATGGTGTAGAGGGGGAAGTGTGGTTACGGGGGGGGGGGGGAGAGACAGTTGGCTACGGGTGGAGGGGAGACAGTATGGCTACTGGGGGGGGCAGTGTGGCTACGGCGGGGGGGAGACCTGGCCCATCTTTCCTCCACCTCCTGGCCCATCTGTCCTCCATTCTGGGCCCATCTGTCATCCACCTGTGTGGCTACGGGGGAGAGGGACAGTGTGGCTAGGGTGGGGAGGGTTAATGTGGCTACTGCATGCGGAGGGGAGTGTGGCTACTACATGGGGAGGGGGAGTGGGGTCTACATGGGGAGGGGGAGTGTGTGCTACTGCATGTGGGAGGGGAGAGTGTGGCTATGCATGTAGGGGGGGGGGGGCGGAGTGTGCTACTGCATGTAGGGGGGAGTGTGCTACTGGTAGGGGGGAGGTGGTGGTACTGCATGGGGGGGCAGTGTAGCACTGCATGGGGGGGACAAGTGTGGCACCGGGATGTAAGTGTTCTGAAAAGGGGACCAAGAGTCACCCCACAGGCTACTAAAACCTGGAGCCAGTCCTGGTAATTATACCTTCCTCAGCAGACGTCACTTTAACTTCAGTTACAAAGACCTGTGCACGGGAAGAGAGGGAAGGACAAAGTATTAACTAACAGACAAAAATTACTAATCTGACTCACGCAATCTAGGTAATATTTTGTGTAGCAGTAAGACAGATTACAAAAAAGAGGAAGAGGAAGAGCCTTAGGTACAAACTCATTTTGTCCTGAAGGGGAAAATATCTCTTTTACGTGTGAATTTCTAGAGTTTCCCTAATAAAATCATACCCAAAGTCAGGCATTTGCCATCATTTTCACTTGAGATAATTCAAGTTTAGTGGTTTCAGGGTTTACCACTAAAGTAGCCTATATCTGTGCTTCTACAGTGCCTGACACAAGCTTTTTGTGTCATATTAAAGATAAGAATCGGTTTCGGGAGTTACAGAACTGGACGTGCAGGCACATAAAATAAAGGTAGGAACAGGATCTTTATTGCCAGCTTGCATTTCAAATTAATCTATGGGGCGGATTTATCAAGCTGTCTGAAAGTCAGAATATTATAATTGCCCATGGCAAGCAATCACAGCTCAGCTTTCATTTTACCAGTGTGCTCATGAATATTTTAAAGGGAGCTGTGATTGGTTGCCATGGGCAACTAGAATATTCTGACTTTCAGACAGCTTGATAACTGCCCCTGTCTTAGCTGTATGTATCTGGGTCTGTAGCGTCACAAAGCCATAAGCTGAGTGCCTATTGGTCGAAAAAAGAGATCTTATCTTTAATATTACATTTTCCAGGTAACTATAGACAAGAAGAAGTGACTCTACCCTGCCCCCACTTAACTGGATTAAGTCAGTACAAAAAGGGTTATTTCCCTGACTTTGGGGGAGTAATTTCACATAAAAGAGGGAATTCTAGAATAACGTTGTGGGATAAAACCTGGTGACAGGTTCTCTATTAAAAAAGGGGATATCTTGAAATTCTCACAAAAAATTAAAATGTTGGATCCTTCATGTAGCTCCTTTGGCTAAACAATTCTCTGTGGTTGGTTTTTACCTTTGGAGATGAGAGAAAGGGGAAAACAAACTCCATAAAGATAGATTGCAAATACTGTTAGCTTTTAATAATATTCAAGGTGTTGTGTCTATGCAGTCATTCGGCCAATCAGCAAGCATGAGAGGATGTGACTACTAACATAACTAATTTGAAGCTTGCAGCTATACAGTGACACATTAGGATGTGAGCGCCAAATGATAAGATCTTTTTTCACCAACATGTTCTATTTTAGATGCACTGGGGAAATAAAAAGCATTACAAAGTGTGGGATAACATTTTTACTTCTAAATTTGTTATTTTTATTGTTTCTTCTTTCTAACTTAGTTATTTTGTATGTGTGGAATTTCCTCTTATCAGTGTGTACCCTTGCTTTGAGTGACAAAGTCTACTTACATTTAAATGCTTGCGTTCTATCCAGTATGTTCCTTCAAACCACAGCACTTCATAAGGAGGTGGAATTCTAAACAGCAATGATGAGCTTGTGTATTCCACTTCATCCATATCTGTAATAGATTTATGTCCTTCGAAAACTATCTTCATATTGCCATTCTGCTGGGGATTTTAGAAAGCAGCCTCAAGTCTCCAAAACAATTCATTAGTCCAGATGAATTATTCTCTACACATTATTTTGCATTGACATAATTAATTTAGGCTTTATTATATTCATCCTATTTTATAACCTAATGTTTTCTAATAAATAAGATAGCCTTTAGGCAATGCAGGTAGGTGGCTCTGTGGCATCAATATGTTTTGCTTTGTGGATAAATTGCATGTACCCAACTGAGGTTGAACAGGTGAAATAAGAAGACATTTAATTTTGGATACAGTATTAACAATGAGTAGCTTTGTGGAATGAATGTTAGCATATCCAGGAGAGCAGCTTTGGAACCAATCATCTGGAAGTAATACCATCGACACAGGCATTCACTTCAACACAGACAACAATTCAACTACTTTATACACAAAACAACAATCTGCATACAATTATCGGTTTTACATTTGGTTATTGTGCACTGGCCACCAGCACATAAGGAGGTAATTTACTGCCGAGTGAGATATAGGTTACCAGGACAGATGTAGCAAACGTTAACATGTATTAATGATTCCAGTGATAACAAATTTATAGAGTTTTGCTTATTTCTTAATACTTTTACTAAATAAATATCCTTTTTACAACAGATAACAAACAATGCCTTAACACCCCTTCACACTGATAAAATTAATTTCTTATGAATTGTGCACAAAAGCATACATTAAACATTGGCAGTTTTGAAGAAGGAAAAATTTTTGATAAAAGACTACACTAGAAATATGCCAGTTATTTCCTTGAGATCCATAATTAATAAAGGTTGTGGGTTATATTTGCCAATACCAATTATATATAATGCAATTATAAATCTGCAATAATACGCCACTATATAATATTCAACTTACTCTAACCCTGGAAGCGCTATAAAACTAGCCTATATCTATAACTCCCTGGACATGTAGAGCTGTAGAGTTTTGTTTTATGTATCAAGAGTTGCAGCGCTTTTATTGGACCAATTGGGGACACTTTCTTTCTTTTAGGTAGTGCAGGGTACCATGGATTATATCTTTCTGTTTTTACAGTAATAACCATGCATATTTTAATACTTCAGCCTTCAAGTGTGATGGTAAAACCAAGGGATGGTTTCTGAAACTTTAACATTGTTTTATTTTTTATATGTTTTCACAATGCTTTTTCCACATAGACACTTGAACATGTGAGCGCTGTATCACTAGCACAATTACCATACATCTCAACATAGTTTAGGATTAATAAACAGTAGGCAAATAGCTGCCATAGTGACTCTTCAACACATGCACTACTAAAAAATAGACAATTCATAAATACCTGTCTGATAACTTACTTATATAAATAATTGCTTCAAAGATGTTTTCCTAGTCAAAATGAAACTAAATAAATTAATAGTCCTCTTCCAAATATGTAGTCAGTTAGCTGAGTATTTGGGGGATTTTTTGACTCGAAGCTATTGTGTCTTTTGAGGGACTTGATGCAATTTCAGATCTTTGTTTTTGGATCTTCTGATGATTATGTCTCTCTCAAAGTGACGAGGTTAGGATGGGACTGGAAGATTTTGTGATGTATCGGACTGGTTTCAATTTGGGACTAGAAGGTGGAGTAGGGCTTAAATTGGGGCACATTTACTTAGGTCTGTGAGGAGTTCGTTCTGGCAGACATTGCACATTTTTTTGGGTTCAAACTGCTTCTACATGTATTTAAGAACAAGACCGCGCCACATGTCTCACAGAACCCTTTATGGCGTAGCTGCACTATTCTTCATGTGACACAAATTTCTGCACTAAATGGGCCGTCCCGGTGCACAGTGTTGCACCACATTTAACATGCAAAGTCCAACAGAAGTGTGTCCCAAGCCCCATGTTAAAGGTGTTAAAGAAAAAAAGTGGTGCAAATATCGGAGCAGTGCAGAGGACGCCAGATTCATGAAGAACGTGCACCAGAAATCCTGAATCTGGCGCCCTTTGCACACTACACAAGGAGGAAACCTATATAGTACAGACTGCCTGTTTTTGTTAAATGTGCCCCAACATGCTTCAAAAGTACAGAGAGATGATCACTTCTGTCAACACTTTCTTTTAACATGGGCTGCTTGAGTATGCAGTTCTTGAGAATGCTAGGGATCCCAGTGGCTGGTATTCCCAGTATATTCAATTTTCAAATCTAGTTGCTATAATTACTATAGGATAAAACTTCTATATTGGGATATGGGATATGGAAAAAGATCTACCAGAACTGGAATAAAGGTTATTGGTGTGAAGTTGAATACAGTAACCTCATAATGTACCATAAAGGGGAGACTGCAACAAAGTTTTAAAACCTCCCATTTACTGTAATTTTGCTGAATTAAACTTTGTGGATAGCCTTGTTTTTGTATATTTTACTCCCTATAACACTTTCTGGGATTAGCAGTAGAAAATATGTTAGAAAGAAGAGCTTGAAAACCATACTCAGGGAATTGTTATGGTCCAGTATCAACAAAGCGCTCTTAAATCAATTGCACAACCTAAGCATTGTAAACAGAATGACATCTTCTTTGTTAGTTTCTTTTACGTAACCTATCAACTGGTTTGGTGGTAAGATCTTTGTGTAAATGCATTACATTCTTTGGGGTTTATAGCCTGAGTTTCACAGCTGCTTTATATGATTCAAATGCAAATGAGAATTTAGAAAGAGTGGGTTCAATGATTGAAACTGGTTTCAGTGGTCAGATAAATAACTCTCCCTACCTGATATCTGAAGTCCCCACACAGTGATCCACTTATACCCACTGTATACTGTGTGGATGTGATTTTGCCCTAAAAACACCAAAAATATTTACATTATATTAATGCTGGAATTTCTTTATGATTAAATAGCAAATACTTGAAAGTACAATTGGCACACATAGCATAATCATAAACTGCATGTACATTATTGTTATCTAAGATGAAATGTTGTATTCAGTTTTGTTTTTAAAAGGAGCATGGCACAATATTTCTTATTCATAACCAAGACAGGTTCCCATATCTTCCCATCCAACTCTTGTCCACTCGTTTTTTAGCTAAGAATACATAGTCCTATTCTTATAAAGATGAACCTTGTAAACCTAAATAGCACACCCATTACTGTTTACATTTGTTAACACAAGGGTGTTAACATGGGGTAACACATGTGCGCTAACATCGTGTTTTCGAGCATTTGTAAACGTTATGTTAATAGTATTGTAATTAGGCAAATCACTCTCCTCGCTTTTGTAATCTGTTTCAAATGCAATAAATCGCAGGCCAAAAATCACGTGGAACGCGCCCTCAAGAATGTGATATATTCATGCAAGGCAGTGTGTCTCTCTCAGTTAATAGATAGAGAGGACAGGGAGGAAGTGCAAAAGTGTGTAACAACATTAAGACTACCTTTAAAAGTGGAGGTGGAAGTGTGCTCTCCATCGGTGTGGGGTAGAGATAGTAACAACACCATTATAAACCTTGCTGCCTTCAGATATAAATCTCCTGTACAAAAGTAGCCACACTTGAACAGGAGTGGGAAAATTTTTCTTGTTGTGGTCTAATCGAATGTTCACTTTTTATTGAATATCAAGTCAGCGGCAGTAAGGGGCTCGTGAAGTGAATCAGACCCCGCACACCACTTACTGAGGGTTCAATCCGATCCTCTGATGGGTCGGCCGGTGCCCCCGGCAGTAAGAGCTTGAACAAGCGATCATAGGATCCATTCCATACATACCAAACCCAACATTCCCTATACATAATTTTGATAAAGTAAAAAACACAATCCCAAAAATCCACATATTGGTATCACAGTGTCCTTACAAAACTGTACAATAGATTGGAAACATTAGTGGACCTGCTGGTGATGAAAGCTGTAAAAAAAAAAAAAAAATACTTGGCAAAATTTTTTCAAAAAATCCCTTCACAAAAATGTTTGTTAAAGTGATCAAAATAAGTTATGTGCACCAAGATGGTATCATTGAAAAGAAGAACTCAACAAGTAAAAATAAGTCCTAAATCGGCTTTGTCAACCAAAAAATAGTAAGTATGTCTCCAAAGATGGCAATATGAAAACAAAAGTGATTTTTCTATATTGTTTTCTTCGTAAAAATTGTAAAAATATATGATAAACAATTAAATGACAATCACCATTATCGTACTGATGTAAAGAATGTAAAATAACATATTTTTATGGTATGATGAATGGCCCCTCAAAAATGCAAAAAATATGAAACCAGAATTGATGAGTTTCTTCTCCTCCATACATTCAAGAGTTAATGTCTTCCCTTCAATGCCCTGCCATGTGCCCAACAGCGTTTTACCACCATTTGGGGATTTTAATTCACTCAGAATGGCACCCCAAAGACTGGAATGCATAGCCCAGAAATTTATAGTTCACAGGTTTCAATGAGAGATAGAGTGTTAGATGCTAATATAAATCCCCATTCAGTGAGGCAACATTTCCGGAAAATTGTTATAATGATGGAGTATCTTCAATTGTGTACTCCATATCACTCCAAAGCAATTTTGGGGTGGCTTGTCTAAAATTAGGTCCTGAGTTAAGAAAGCACGTAAAAAAAAACCAAGATCTTATTCTGTGATTGGGCATCATAAATGCATATTATATCGAATTATTTAATGTATATAATTTCCCATTCTCGTGTTTTGCACTTTCATGGTAATGCAGCTAACCAACTCCCCTAGCCTTGCTGATTAGATCATCCCTTGATCCTATACATAGGGCAAGGGTGCGGGCAAGGTGACCCCTTGGGTGGGTCAACACCAGATTAGAGCCATCAAATGAGGTTTGTACTAGAAAAGGTGAGTTAAAGGCTGTCTCTGATTATGAATGTAAATGTAATTACCAGAGGGAGAGGACTTGAAAACAATAGTTATGGATTAGAGATGAGCGAGCACTAAAATGCGGGGTAATCGTTATTCGAGACAAACTTTTCCCGATGCTCGAGTGCTGTCTCGAAAACGAGCCCCATTGAAGTCAATGGGAGACTCGAGCATTTTCAAGGGGACCAAGGATCTGCCACAGGAGCTTGGCCAGCACCTGGAACCTCAAGAAAAGGAGGAAACCCACGGAATGGACAGTAAACAGCAGGGCAGCATGCAGGAGCTCTGAGGCTGCTTAATCGCACCATTATGCAAAACGATGGCAAAGCATCGGACACTGACAGAGTGACCGATGAGGCTAGATAGCATTTAAACATCCATAATTGACCTGACACTATAGGGACTATGCAGAGGCAGCGCAGGCTAGAGAGGTTTGGAACATACCCCAATGGACTAGGCTTAAAACCAAGGGTGGCAGAGAGGAACAAAGGAGGTGAGCAAGAGCGCTCAAATAATCGGTAAATGATAAAAGTTTGCCAGTATATTTTGTGGATTACACAGCAGGGGGTGGCGACAAAGTTAACAAGTTTGATGTGGAAGCCATGAAAACAACCCAAAATTCTGCCTGACACAGCTCGTTTGATAAGGGGACCAGTATGGAGGCAGTGAACTAGTAGTAGTTAAAGACGGCTGCGTTAAAACTATGTTAGTTGGATCTTGGGAGGGAGCGGCGCTCCGCTGCCAGGCGAGCTTTCGCCAATCAAGCCCTGTCTCTAGGCTACTCCCAAACAGCACTCTAAGAACTTTTGTATAAGATCAAGTGTAGTAGCGTTCTATAATTTAGGATAGGCGGGGTGAGGGAATGTAAACAGATGCGCAAGAAGCGCTGAAATAATATTGGTAAATGATAAAAGTTTGCCAGTATATTTTGTGGATTACACAGCAGGGTGGCGACAAAGTTAACAAGTTTGATGTGGAAGCCATTGAAAACAACCCAAAATTCTGTGACACAGCTCGTTTGAAAGGGACCATGTATGGAGGCAGTGAACTAGTAGTAGATTAAAGGTGCTGCTGCATAGTTAAAACTATGTTAGTTGGATCTTGGGATGGAGCTGGCGATCCGCTGCCAGGCGAGCTTTTGCCCAATCCAAGCCCCTGTCTCTGAGGCTCATCCCAAAAAGCACTCCTTAAGAACCTTTTGTATACAAGTCAAGTGTAGGCGTTCTTATAAGTTTGGTTCGGCGGGTGAGGGGAATGTAAACAGTCGCAGAAGCGCTTGAAATAAATTGGTAAATGATAAAAGTTTGCCAGTAATTTTGTGGATTACACAGCAGGGTGGCGACAAAGTTGACATGGAAGCCATGAAAACAATCAAAAATTCTGCCTGACACAGCTCGTTGATAAGGGGACATGTATGGAGGCACGCTATATGGAATACTTTTGGAGGCAGCTATGGCGATGACGTGTGGAGGTAGCAATGGAGACAACGTGTGAAGGCAGCTAAAAGACGAAGTGTGGAGGCTGCTATGGAGACAATTTAATTTGGATAGTGCCTGTATGTGGCAGTCCAAAAAAGTTTTCAAACCAGAGGAGCAGGTAGCTGGTCCTCCAGAAAAATTACAATAGATTGAGTGCCTTGATGTGCAGTCCAAAAAAGTTTTCAAGAAGAGGAGCAGGTAGCTGGTCCTCCAAAAAGATTAAATAAATTGAGTGCCTGTATGTGGCAGTCCAAAAAGTTTAAACCAGAGGAGCAGGTAGCTGGTCCTCCAGAAAAATACATCATGAGTGCTGTATGTGGCAATCCAAAAATTGTTTAAAAACAGAGGACAGAGGTAGTTGGCCCTCCAGAAAAATAAATACATAGAGTACTAATAGTACTAAATAGCCAGTTTCTCTTGTTTTAGTGTACAAAGAGGAGGAGAAGGCGGACAATGAGGAGGAGGAGTGCATACATTATCAGGTTCAGCTTCTTTCACCTGGTGGAGAATGGAAATGCGGAGAATCCAGGCTTTATTCATCTTGATAAGCGTCAGCCTGTCAGCGCTGTCAGTCGACAGGCGTGTAAGTTATCGGTGATGATATGCCACCAGCTGCACTGAAAACCCGCTCGGACAACACGCTAGCGGCAGGGCAGGCAAAGAACTCCAAGGGGTAACAGTGCCAGTTCGTGCCACATGTCCAGATTGAAACCCAGAGGTTGTAGGGAGCTGTGTGATCATTTAGGACGATGGTATGGTCAGCTACATACTCCTCACCATCTTTCTGAAAGATCAGCCTACTTTGCCGAGACTGGGGAAGGTGACAGTGTGCTGGGGTGACATAAAACTGGCAAAGGCCTTGTAAAGCGTACCCCTGCCAGTGCTGGACAAGCTGCCTGCTCGCCCTACTCTCCCGCTACTTGTCCCAGAAGTACGCCCCTGCCGTAGCGCTTGTCAGAAGGGAAATACTGTTTCAGTTGTGCACCAGGGCCTGCTGGTATTCATGCATTCTCACACTCTTTCTCTCCAGGTGATGAGAGTGGAAGATTGCTTGTACCATGGGTCCAGGAGAGTGGAATACCCAGTAATCGGGGCTGGAATAAACATTGAACGCGAAGGTCACGGGATAGGCAGCTTAGCATGAAATCTGCATATGGCAGAGTCCCAACGCGCAAGAATTCACTCCCCTCAATGGCCTGACTGTCCATTTCCTCCTCCCCCACTCCTCTTTCTTCTGGCCATAACACGCTGAACAGTGAAGGACTGACAATGGTCCCCTCTTCGTATCGCCAACATTCTCTCCTCTTCCTCCACCTACCTCCGATAGCGCTGAGAAACAGACCCTAAGGGTGCTTTGGCTATCAACAAGGGAATCTTCTCCCCGTTCTTGGACGAGCGCAAAGTTCCGACTCATTCTGACCAGAGAGTTTTTCAACAGGCCAATCAGCGGATGGTGAGGCTGATGATGGCGGCATCACCACTGACATCTGTGTTGACTCCTCAAAGTTACTCAGCACCTGACAGATATCAGACATCCATGTCCACTCACATTTGTAGACTTGAGGAAGCGACTGACTGACTACCAGTTCTGGTGGAAGTTTGACATCTGGCAGTCTACAATCGCTCTGCGCTGCTGGTAAAACTCTGGATAACATGGTTAGTGTTGAATTCCACCTCGTGGGACATCGCACAACAGTCCGTGAGCGGGCAGTTGGAGGCGGCGCTGCGCTGCCCTGAGAGTGGCAGCATCTGTGCGGACTTCCTGAAATGCGCCACAGATGCGGCGCACCTTCGTGAGCAAATAGACAGATGGGGTAGTCTTGAGGAAACGCTGAAACTATGAGATTTAAACAATGGGCCAGGCAGGCACATGTGTCAGTACTGGAGTTTGCAGAACTGGCCACAAGGTTAGAGGCCGTTGTCACACACAACCATGCCTGGCTTACAGGTTCAGGGGTGCCAGCCACAGATCAGTCTGCGCCGTGATGCCCTGTTTATAACTCTTGGGGCGGTGTGCCTTTTATCGCCTAGGCTCAGCAGTTTGAGCACCGCGCTGCGCTTAGCGATGGCACTGCTGCTGTGCCTAGAAGCCTACACGACGATGGCGCCATGCCCACGGATGGTAATTCAGAGGAGGAGGTGGAGGAGGTGTGGGAGGGAGGAGGCATAGTAGGCCTTTGAGACCTGGACCGAGGTAGGCCCCGCAAACCTTGGCGTCGGCAGTATATACCAGCCCCAGGGGTCAGACTCGGTCCCAGCCTCTACCAAGTAACCCAATTGCATCAGCGAATATAGTGGCCCTGCCCGGCAGCACTCGTCCACGTGTCCTGTGGTCAGGTGGACCTTGTCAGAAATGGCGTTGGTTCAGGGACGGAGGATGTTCTCGAACGGCTTGTGCAGGGCTGGGACGGCAATCGGGAAAAGCTAGTGCGGCTGGGGACCGATAAACCGAGGGCGGCCGGCCGCACTGAGGTTCGAAAGGCCTCGGTCGCTACCAGCCTATAGGGAGCATCTCCAGGCTAAGCAACTTGGAGATGTGGGACGTTGAGGGCTGGGCGGGTGGGTGGTGTGCCTATACCCCTTTTGCGCTCCATCGTCTGGGGTATGGAGAGCTGAACTCTGGTGGATGCTGTGGAGGAAATCGTGGAGGTGAAGATGGGGTTTCGCAACGGGAGGTTTGGGCCGCGTGTCCTGGGCGGGGGGGAGCTGACATAGCAGATGATCAAAGGGAAGAGCAGTGGTGTGCACCGGCCGGGGGAGTGAACGGGTTGGTGCATGGCAGTGGGGCCTGGGCCCATGGAGGCGCCGTTGGGGAGGGGCCTGGCTTCGCCGTTGTGGGAGGGGCCTGATGCGCCGTGGGAGTGGCCTGTCTTCGGCCTGTTGGGAGGCGCACGGTGAGAGGGCCTGGAGGCGCCGGTGAGAGGGGCCTGAGGCGCCGGTGAGAGGGGCCTGGAGGCGCGGGTGAGAGGGGCCTGGAGGCGCAGGAGAGAGGGGCCTGGAGGCGCAGGAGAGAGGGGCCTGGAGGCGCGGGAGAGAGGGGCCTGGAGGGCGCAGGGATAGAGGTGCTGGGGCGCGCAGGAGAGAGGGGGCCTGCCGGTGGTGTGGAACAGGAGGCCTGCAGTGTGGGGACAGGAGGGCTGAGAGTGTTGTGGGCAGAGGGCTGCCAGTGTGGGACAGGAGGGCCTGCAGTGTGGGACAGGCAGGGCCTGCAGTGTGGGGACAGGAGGGCTTGAGGTGTGGGACAGGAGGGCTTGCAGGTGTGGGACAGGAGGGCTTGCAGGTGCGGGACAGGTGGATGAAAGATGGGCCAGGAGGTGGAGGACAGATGGGCCAGGAGGTGGAGGACAGATGGGCCAGGAGGTGGAGGACAGATGGGCCAGGAGGTGGAGGACAGATGGGCCAGGAGGTGGAGGACAGATGGGCCAGGTCTCCCCCTCCCACCGTAGCCACACTTTCCCCCCCACCCGTAGCCACACTTTCCCCCCCACCCGTAGCCATACTGTCTCCCCTCCACCCGTAGCCACAATGTCTCCCCTCCACCCGTAGCCACACTGTCTCCCCTCCACCCGTAGCCACACTGTTTCCCCTCCACCCGTAGCCACACTGTTTTCCCCCCCCCGTAGCCACACTTTCCCCCCCACCCATAGCCACACTGTCATGCTCCCTTCTCTCCAACAAGCAACGCTGCCCCCCATAAGCCACGCTGCCCTCCATAAACCACGCTGCCCTCCATAAGCCAGGCTGCCCTCCATAAGCCAGGCTGCCCTCTCCCCCCACAAGCCACACTGCCCCTTCCCCCCACAAGCCACGTTGCCCCCCAAAGCCACGCTGCCCCTCACCCCCATAAACCACTCTGCTCCTCGCCTCCATAAACCATGCTGTTCCCCATAAGTCACGCTGTTCCCATAAGTCACGCTGTTCCCATAAGCCACGCTGACCCTCCCCTATGCTGCCCCCATAAGCCACTCTGACTCCTCCCCCATAAGCCATGCTGACTCTCCCACCCCATAACCACCCTGCCCCCTCCCCCCATAAGCCACCCTGCTGCCCCCTCCCCCCATATGGCACTCTGTCCACCCCATATGGCTCTCTGTCCCCCACCACCATAGGCACCAACCCGTCCCCCCCCACACAAAAAAACAACAACTACCTTTCCTCACTCCCCCTAAAGGACGCTCAAGACTTTAGGCGCCAGCTCTGAAGCCAGCACGAGTGATCTGATGACATCATCTGGTGCCGTCTTCAGAGCCATCGCGTACAGCGTTGATCTTAGGGGGAGCGAGGGAGAAAAAAGTTTTGATTCTGCTCTATTTCTCCCAGCATAGAGACAGAAACAACAGGAGTCGGAAGGCTACCCTAATAATTGACCTGAGGAACCAAAATTTTTTTTCAGGAGGCGCCCAAGTAGGCCTGATATTCCCCACTTTTCCATCTGGTGGCTGGTTGTGGTTTAGGGATGTAATTGTCAGCACTAATATTACTAATCAATAACTAATGACAACATTTACAATGACTGAGCCATGGCATCGCATGCAGAAGATAGACTTAAATCACTGACATTATGGATAAACACTACATGTGCTGGAGCTGTCTCACAATCTTGATGGTAAGTCAGTCACTAAAGTTGTGATCAACACAGGCAGAAGTGGGATTAAGTACCTTACGGCGAAATGTCTTCTTCCGTTGTCCAGAACTGCATTAAGCCTTTTCCATACTCACTTACATCTACATAAGTCTTCATCTCCGAGCAGCACATCTTACACTGTGCAACTAAAAAATACCACAGTCACTTGCAGTGTGGTGTAACTTGGATAACACTGTTCCAAGCTATTTACTAAATTGCTCCCATTTATGATTAATTTGTTGCTTGCCCCTCTGCCCTCCTCCAGACTTTTCTGATCTCCTCCTCCTCCGACTCTCTGACCTTCTCCTCTCCAGACTCTTCTGACCTTCTCCTTCCCTCCCCAGACTCTTCTGACCTCCTCCTCCTCCCCGACTCCCCTTCTGACCTCCTCCTCCTCCCAGACTCTTGTCTCCTCTAGACACTTCTGTCCTCCTCCAGACTCTTCTGTCCTCCTCCTCCGTTGGCCTTCAGACTCCATTCCTCCATTCCAAACTCCACTGTCTCCACCTCCCCTCTGCCCCTCTGTCCTCCACCTCCGCCCCCTCTGTCCTCTACCTCCTGCCCATCTGTCCTCCCCTCCTGCCCTTTTCCTCCCTCCTGTCCCATCTTCCTCTACCTCCTGCCCATCGTCGCGTCTCTCCTCCTGCCCATCCCTGTCCTCCCACCTCCTGGCCCATCTTTCTCTACCTCCTGTGCCCATCTGTCCTCTACCTTCGTGCCCATCTGTCCTCTACCTCCTGGCCCATCTGGCTCCTCTACCTCCTGGCCCATCTGTCCTCTATCTACCTCCTGGCCACCTCTATCCTCCTCTACCTCCTGGCCCATCTTCCTCTACCGCCTCCTTGTCCCATCTGTCCCTACCGTTCCCTGGCCCATCGTCCTCTACCTCCTGCCCTCTTCCCTCTATACTCCTGGCTCTGTCCTCCACCTCCTGGCCCATCTGTCCTCACTCCTGGCCCATCTGTCCTCTACCTCCTTGCCCCATCTGTCCGTCCATACCTCCTGGCCCATCTGTCCTCTACACCCTCCTGGCCCATCTGTCCTCTACCTCTGGCCCATCTGTCCTCTACCTCCTCGGCCCATCTGTCCTCTACATCCTCTGGCCCATCTGCTCTACCTCCTGGCCCATCTGTCCTCCACCTCCTGGCCCATCTGTCCTCCACCTCCTGGCCCATCTGTCACCACCACCTGCCCATCGGCCACCTCTGCCCTCGTCCCCAACTCGGGCCCATCTTCTCCACCTCCTGCCGCCCATCTGTCCTCCCTCCTGGCCCATCTGTCTTCCACATCCACCAGCGTGGTTATGGAGGCAGCGTGGTTTGTGAGGGCAGCGTGGCTTATGGGGGGCACCGTGGCTTATGGGGGCAAACGTGGCTTGTTGGAGAGAAGGGAGCATGACAGTGTGGCCTATGGGTAGAGGGGGAAGTGTGTACGGGGGGGGGGGGAGAGACAGTTGGCTACGGGTGGAGGGGAGACAGTATGGCTACTGGGGGGGGGGCAGTGGGCTACGGGCGGGGGGGAGACCTGGCCCTCTTCCTCCACCTCCGGCCCTCGGTCCCCACCTCTGGCCCATCCTGTCATCCACTCACCTGTGTGGCTACGGGGGAGAGGGACAGGTGGGCTACGGGTGGGGAGGGTTATGTGGCTACTGCATTGCGGAGGGGGAGTGTGGCTACTACATGGGGAGGGGGAGTGGGCTACTACTGGGGAGGGGGAGGTTGCTACTGCATGGGGAGGGGGAGGTGGCTACTGCATGTAGGGGGGGGGGGCGGGTGTGGCTACTGCAAATGTAGGGGGGGGGAGTGTGGCTACGAGCATTAGGGGGGAGGTGGCTACTGATGGGGGGGCAGTGTAGCTACTGCATGGGGGGGGAACAGTGTGGCACGGGATAGTGTTCTGAAAGGGACCAAGACTGTCACCCCCAGCCTACTAAAACCTGGAGCCAGTCCTGGTATTATACCTTCCTCAGACATGACGTCACTTTAACTTCAGTTCACAAGACCTGGCACGGGAAGAGAGGGAAGGACAAAACTATTTAACTAACAGACAAAAATTTACTATCTGACTCAAACGCATCTAGGTAATATTTTGTGTAGCAGTAAGACAGATTACAAAAAAGAGGAAGAGGAGACCTTCAGGTACAAACTCATTTTGTCCTGAAGGGGATAATATCCTCTTTTACGTGAATTTCTAGAGTTTCCCTAATAAAATCATACCCAAAGTCAGGCATTTGGCCCTTATTCACTGAGAGTAATTCAAGTTTATGGTTTCAGGGTTTACACATCACTAAAGTAGCCTATATCTGTGCTTCTACAGTGCTAGACACAAGCTTTTGTGTCATATTAAAGATAAGAATCGGTTCTGTGAGTTACAGAACTGGACGTGCGGCACATAAAATAAGGTAGAGGAACAGGATCTTTATTGCGCTCTTGCATTTCAAATTAATCTATGGGGCGGATTTACAAGCTGTCTGAAAGCTCAGAATATTTATAATTGCCCATGGCAGCATCATCACAGCTCAGCTTTCATTTTACCAGTGTGCTCATCTGAATATTTTAAGGGGAGCTGTGATTGGTTGCATGGGCAACTAGAATATTCTGACTTTCAGACAGCTTGATAAATCTGCCCCTATGTCGTTTAGCTGTCTGTATATCGGGTCTGTAGCTCACAAAGCCATAAGCCTGATTGGTCTGAAAAAAAGATCTTATCTTTAATATTACATTTTCCAGGTACTATGACAGAAAGAAGTGACTATCCCCCTGCAACCACTTAACTGGATTCAGTCATGTACAAAAAGGGTTATTTCCCTGACTTTGGGGGAGTATTTTCACTAAAAGAGGGAATTCTAGAAATAACATGCTTTGTGGGATAAAACCTGGTGACAGGTTCTCTATTAAAAAAGGGATTCTTGAAATTCTCACAAAAAATTAATGTGGGGATCCTTCATGTAGCTCCTTTGGCTAAACAATTTCTGTGGTGTTTTTACATTTCGGAGAGATGAGGAACGGGGAAAACAAACTCCATAAAGATAGATTGCAAATACTGTAGCTTTTTAATAAATATCAAGGCGTGTTGTGTCTATGCAGTCTTCGGCCAATCACAGCATGAGGGATGTGACTACTAACATAACTAATTTGAAGCTTGCAGCTATACAGTGACCATTAGATGTGAGCGCCAATGATAAGAATCTTTTTCATCACCAACATGTTCTCATTTTAGATGCACTGGGGAAATAAAAAGCATTACAACGTGTGGATACATTTTTACTTCTAATTATTTGTTATTTTTTTCATGTGTCTCTTCTTTCTAACTCTTAGTTATTTTTTGTTTTGTGAATTTCTCCTCTTATCAGTGTGTACCCTTGCTTTGAGTGACAAGTCTTTACATTTAAATGCTTGCGTTCTATCCAGTATGTTCCTTCAAACCACACAGCCTTCATAAGGAGTGGAATTCTAAACAGCAATATGATCTTGTGTATTCCACATTCATCCATATCTGTAATAGATTTTATGTCCTTCGAAACTATCTTCATATTGCCATTGTCTCTGGGGTTTTAGAAAGCAGCCTCAAGTCTCAAACAATTCATTAGTCCAATGAATTATTCTCTACAATTATTTTGCATTGACATAATAATTTTAGGCTTTTATTTATATTCATCATAATTTATAACCTAATGTTTTCTATAATAAGATAGCCTTTAGGCAAGGCGGTAGTGGGGCTCTGTGGCATCAATTATGTTTTGCTTTTGTTGATAAATTGCATGTACCCAACTGAGGTTTGAACAGTGAAATAGAAGACATTTAATTTTGGATACCGTTTACAATGAGTCGCTTTGTGGAATGAATGTTATGCATATCCATGAGAGCAGCTTTGTGAACCAATCATCTGGAAGTAAATCCATCGAAAACCAGCATTCACTTCAACTAACAGAAACAACAATTCAACTACTCTTATACACAAAACAACAATCTGCATACAATTATCGGTTTTACATTTGGTTATTGTGCACTGGCCACCAGCACATAAGGAGGTTTTTTACTGCCGAGTGAGATATAAGGTTACCAGGACAATGTAGCACACTTTAACATGTATTATGATATTCCAGTGATAACAATTTATAGTTTTGTCTTATTTCTAATACTTTTACTAATAAATATCCTTTTGTACAACAGATAACAAAACAATGCCTTTAACACCCATCCACTGATAATTTAATTTCTTATGAATTGTGCACAAAGCATACATTACATATTGCAGTTTGAAGAAGGAAACATTTTTTGATAATGACTACACTAGAAAAATGCCAGTTTCATTTCCTTCGAATCCATAATTAATAAAGGTTGTGGGTTTATATTGCCAATACCAATTATATAATGCAATCATAAATCTGCAATAATACGCCACTATATAATATTCACACTTACTCTAACCCTGGAAGCGCTTATAAAACTAGCCTCTTCTATAACTCCCTGGACATGTAGGACTGTAGATTTTGTTTTATGTATCAAGAGTTGCAGCTTTTATTGGACCAACTTGGGGCACACTTTCTTTTCTTTAGGTAGTGCAGGTACCATGGATTTATATCTTTCTTTTTTTACAGTATAACATGCATATTTTAATACTTCAGCCTTCAAGTGATGATGTAAAACCAAGGGATGGTTTCTGAACTTTAACATTGTTTTATTTTTTATATGTTTTCACAATGCTTTTTCCCACATAGACACTTGAACATGTGAGCGCTGTATCACTAGCACAATTACCTACATCTCAACATAGTTTAGTATTAATAAACAGTAGGCAAATATCTGCCATAGTGACTCTTCAACACATTGCACTACTAAAAAATAGACAATTCATAAATACCTGTTCTGATCACTTACTTATATAAATACATTGGCTTCTCAGATGTTTTCCTAGTCAAAATGAAACTAAACTTAAATTAATAGTCCTCTTCCAAATATGTAGTCATTTAGCTGAGTATTTGGGGGTTTTTTGACTCGAATCTATTGCTGGTCTTTTGAGTGCTTGAGCAATTTCAGATCTTACTTGGTTTTTGGATCTTCCTGATGTTTCATGTTCATCCTCAAAGTGACGAGTTAGGATGGGACTGGAAGATCTTTGTGATGTATCGGACTGGTTTCCACATTTGGGACTAGAAGGTGGAGTAGGGCTTATATTGGGGCACATTTACTTAGGTCTGTTTAGGCAGTTTTCTGGCAGACATTGCACATTTTTTTGGGTTCAAACTGCTTCACATGTATTAAGAAACAACCGCGCCACATGTCTCACAGAACCCTTTTTATGGCGTAGCTGCACTATTTTCATGTTGACACAAAATTTCTGCACTTAAAGGGCGTCCCGGTGCACAGTTGCACCACATTTAACATGCAAAGTCCAACAGAAGTGTGTCGCAAGCCCCATGTTAAAGGTGTATAGAAAAAAAGTGGTTGCAAAATATCGGAGCAGTGCAGAGACGCCAGATCATGAAGAACTGCACCAGAAATCCTGAATCTGGCGCCCTTTGCACACTACACAAGGAAACCTCATATAGTACAGACTGCACTGTTTTTTAGTAAATGTGCCCCCCCATGCTTCAAAAGTTACCAGAGAGATGATCACTTCTGTCAACCACTTTTCTTTAACATGGGCTGCTTGAAGTATGCAGTTCTTGAGAATGCTAGGGATCCCAGTGGCTGGTATTCCCTATATTTCAATTTTCAAATCAGAGTTGCTATAATTACTATAGGATAAAACTCTATATTGGGATATGGAAAAAAAGATCTACCAGAACTGGAATAAAGGTTATTGGTTGTCTGAAGTTGAATACAGTACCTCATAATGTCCATAAGGGAACTGCAACAAAGTTTTAAACCTCCCATTTACTGTATTTTTGCTGAATTAAACCATTTGTGGATAGCCTGTTTTTTGTATATTTTACTCCCTATACCACTTTCTGGGATTAGCAGTAGAAACTATGTAGAAAGGAGCTTGAAAACCATACTCAGGAATTGTTTAATGGTCCAGTATCAACAAAGCGCTCTTAAATCAATTGCACAACTCTAAGCATGTAAGAAATGACATCTTCTGTTAGTTCTTTACGTAACCTATCCACTGGTTTGGTGTAAAGATCTTTGTTGTAAATGCATTACATTCTTTTGGGGTTTATAGTCCTGAGTTTCAACGCTGCTTTATATGATTCAAATGCAAATGACGAATTTAGAAGAGTGGGTTCAATGATCTGAAACTGGTTTCAGTGGTCAGATAAATAACTCTCCCTTACCTGATATCTGAAGTCCCCACACAGTGATCCACTTTATCCCACTGTATACTGTGTGGATGTGATTTTTGCCCTAAAAACACCAAAAATTATTACATATTATTAATGCTTGGAATTTCTTTATGATTAAATAGCAATACTTTGAAAGTACAATTGGACACATAGCATAATCATAAACTGCATGACATTATTGTTATCTAAGATGAAATGTTGTATTCAGTGTTGTTTTTAAAAGGAGCATGTCACAATATTTTTCATTCATATACCTAATGACGGTTCCCATATCTTCCCATCCCAACTCTTGTCCACTCTTTTTTAGCTAAGAATACATAGTTCCTATTCTTATAAAGATGAACCTTGTAAACCAAATAGCACCCATTACGTTTACATTTGTTAACACAAGCGTGTTAACATGGGGTAACACATGTGCGCTAACATCGTGTTTACATGCATTTTGTAAACGTTATGTTAATAGTATGGTAATTAGGCAAATCACCCTCCTCAGCTTTTGTAATCTGTTTCAAAGGCAATAAATCGCAGGCCAAACTCAACGTGTGAACGCGCCCGTCAAGAATGTGTATATTTCATGCAAGGCAGTGTGCCTCTCTCAGTTATAGATAGAGAGGACAGGAGGAAGTGCTAAAGTGTATAACAACATTAAGACTACCTTTAAAAGTGGAGGTGGAAGTGTGCTCTCCATCTGTGGTTGTGCTAGAGATAGGCCAACACCATTATAACCTTTCTGCCTTCAGATATAAATCTCCTGTACAAAGTAGCCACCCTTGACAGGAGTGGGAAATATTTCTTGTTTTGGTCTAATCGAATTCTTCACTTATTTATTGAATATCAAGTCAGCGGCATGTAAGGGCCTCGTGAAGTGAATCAGACCCCGCAACCACTTACGAGTTTCATCCGATCCTCTGATGGTCTGGCGGTCCGGTGCCCCGGCCAGTAAGAGCTTGAACAAGCGATCATAGGTCCATTCCATACATACCAACCCCAACATTCCCTATACATAATTTTGATAAGTACAACCACAATCCCAAAAATCCCACATATTGGTATCCATTTCCTTACCAAACTGTACAATAGATTGGAAACATTAGTGGACCTGCTTGGTGAAAGCTGTAAAAAAAAAAAAAAAATACTTGGCAAAATTTTTTCAAAAAATCCCTTCACAAAAATGTTGTAAAAGTGATCAAAAATAAGTTATGTGCACCAAGATGTACATTGAAAGAAGAACTCTACACAGTAAAAAATAAGTCCAAATCGGCTTTGTCACCACAAAAATAGTAAATTTGTCTCCAAAGATGGCAATATGAAACAAAAGTGATTTTTCTCTATATTGTTTTCTTTCATAAAATTGTAAAATATATGATAAACAATATAAAGGACATATCACCATTATCGTACTGATGAAAAATGTACATAATAACATATTTTTATGGTATGATGAATGGCCCCTCAAAAATGCAAAAAATATGAAACCAGAATTGATGAGTTTCTTCTCCTCCATACATTCAAGAGTTAATGTACTTCCCTTCAATGCCCTGCCATGTGCCCAACAGCGTTTTACCACCATTTGGGTATTTTAATTCACTCAGAATGGCACCCCAAAGACGGGTATGCTAGCCCAGAAATTTTAGTTCACAGGTTTTCTCAATGAGAGATAAGATGTTTAGATGCTAATATAAATCCCCCACCTTCAGTGAGGCACATTTCCGGAAAATTGTTATAATGATGGAGTCTCTTCAGCTTGTGTACTCCTATACACTCCAAACAATTTTGGGGTGGCTTGTCTTAAAATTAGTCCTGATGTTAAGAAAGCACGTAAAAAACCCATGATCTTATTCTGTGATTGGGCATCATAATGCTATTATATCGAATTATTTAATGTAATAATTTCCCATTCTCTGTGTTTGCACTTTCCATGGTAATGCACTAACCAACTCCCCTAGCCTTGCTGATTAGATCATCATCCCTCTGATCCTATACATAGGCAAGGTGCGGGCAAGGTGACCCCTTGGGTGGTCAACACCAGATTAGAGCCATCAATATAGGCTTTGTACTAGAAAAGGTGAGTTAAAGGCTGTCTCTGATTATGAATGTAAATGTATTACCAAGGAAGAGGACTTGAAAACAATAAGTTATGGAGTTAGAGATGAGCGAGCACTAAAATGCTCGGGGTAACTCGTTATTCGAGACAAACTTTTCTTCCCGATGCTCGAGTGCTCGTCTCGAAAACGAGCCCCATTAAGTCATTGGAGACTCGAGCACTTTTCAAGGGGACACGATCTGCACAGGCGGAACTTGGCCAAGCACCTGAACCTCAAGAAAAGGATGGAAACCCACGGAATGGACAGGAAACAGCAGGGGCAGCATCATGGAGCTCTCGAGGCTGCTTAATCGCACCATTATGCAAAAGTATGGGCAACAGCATGGCAATGACAGAGTGACCGAATGAGGCTAGATCAATTTAAACATCCAATAATTGACCCTGACACTATAGGGGACTATGCAGCAGGCGCGCAGGCTAAGAGTGTCTTGGCAACATACCCCAATGGACTCGGCTTAAAACCAATGGGTGGCAGAGAGGAACCAAAGGAGGTGAGCAAGAAGCGCTCAAATAATTCGGTAAATGAATAAAAGTTTGCCAGTATATTTTGTGGATTACACAGCAGGGTGGCGACAAAGTTAACAGTTTGAGTGGAACCATGAAAACCCCAAAATTCTGCCTGACACACGCTCGTTTGATAAGGGGACCATGATGGATGCAGTGGAACTAGTAGTAGTATTAAAGACGGCTGCAGTTAAAACTATGTTAGTTGAATCTTGGGATGGAGCTGGCCTCCGCTGCCAGGCGAGCTTTCGCCAATCCAAGCCCCGTCCTCTAGGCTACTCCCAAACCGCACTTTCTAAGAACCTTTGTATAAGATCAAGTGTAGTAGCGTTCTATAATTTAGGATATGGCGGGGTGAGGGATGTAAACAGATGCCAGAAGCGTCTGAAATAATATGGTAAATGATAAAAGTTTGCCAGTATATTTTGTGGATTACACAGCAGGGTGGCGACAAGTTAACAAGTTTGATGTGGAAGCCATGAAAACAACCCAAAATTCGGCCTGACACATCGTTGATAAGGGGACCATGTATGGAGGCAGTGAACTAGTAGTAGATTAAAGGTTGCTGCAGTTAAAACTATGTTAGTTGGATCTTGGGATGGAGCTGGCGATCCTCTGCCAGGCGAGCTTTTGCCAATCCAAGCCCCTGTCTCTAGGCTACTCCACAAACAGCACTTCTAAGAACCTTTGTATAAGTCAAGTGTAGTAGCTTCTTATAAGTTTGGTTCTGGCGGGTGAGGGGAATGTAAAAGCATGCGCAAGACGCTGAAATAAATTGGTAAATGATAAAAGTTTTGCCAGTATATTTTGTGGATTACACAGCAGGGTGGCGACAAAGTTGACATGGAAGCCATGAAACAATCAAAAATTCTGCCTGACACAGCTCTGTTTGATAAGGGGACATGTATGGAGGCAGCTAATGGACTACTTTTGGAGGCAGCTATGGCGATGACGTGTGGAGGTACAATGGAGACAACGTGTAAGGCAGCTAAAAGACGACGTGTGGGGCTGCTATGGAGACAATTTAATTGGATAGTGCCTGTTAGTGGCAGTCCAAAAAGTTTTCAAACCAGAGGAGGGCAGGTACTGGTCCTCCAGAAATTTACATAGATTGAGTTGCCTGTATGTGCAGTCCAAAAAAGTTTTCAAAGCAGAGCGCAGGTAGCTGGTCCTCCAAAAGAATTAATAAATTGAGTGCCTGTATTGGCAGTCCAAAAAGTTTTCAACCAGAGGAGGTAGGCTGGTCCTCCAGAAAAATTACATATGAGTGCCTGTATGTGCACTCCCAAAATTGTTTAAAACAGAGGACAGGTAGTTGGCCCTCCAAAAATTAAATACATAGAGTACTAATAGTACTAAATAGCAGTTTCTCGTGTTTTAGTGTACAAAGAGGAGGAGAAGGCGGACAATGAGGAGGAGGATGCATAATTATGGTTCAGCTTCTTTACCTGGTGAGAATGGAAATGCGGAGAAATCCAGGCTTTATTCATCTTGATAACGTCAGCCTGTCAGCGCTGTCAGTCGACAGGCGTGTACGCTTATCGGTGATGATGCCACCAGCTGCACTGAAAACCCGCTCGGACAACACGCTAGCGGCAGGGCAGCAAGAACCTCCAAGGCGTTACAGTGCCAGTTCGTGCCACATGTCCAACTTTGAAACCCAGTAGTTGTAGGGAGCTGTGTGATCATTTAGGACGATGGTATGGTCAGCTACATACTCCCTCACCATCTTTCTTAAGATCAGCCCTACTTTGCCGAGAACTGGGGACAGGTGACAGTGTCTGCTGGGGTGACATAAAACTGGCAAAGGCCTTGTAAAGCGTACCCTGCCAGTGCTGGACAAGCTGCCTGCTCGCCTACTCTCCCTCGCTACTTGTCCCAGAAGTACGCCCTCTGCCGCTAGCGCTTGTCAGAAGGGAAATACGTTTCAGCTTGTGCACCAGGGCCTGCTGTATTCATGCATTCTCACACTCACTTTTCCTCTCAGGGATGAGAGTGGAAAGATTTTGCTTGTACCATGGGTCCAGGAGAGTGGAATACCCAGTAATCGGTGCTGGAATAAATTCATTGAACGCGACGGTCACGGGATAGGCAGCTTAGCATGAAATCTGCCATATGCGCCAGAGTCCCAACGCGCAAGAATTCACTTCCTCCCCTCACTGGCCTGACTGTCCATTTCCTCCCTCCTCCAACTCCTCTTATTCTTCTGGCCCATACACGCTGAACAGTGGAAGGACTGAACAATGGTCCCCTCTTCTGTCTCCCAACATTCTCCTCCTCTTCCTCCACCATCCTCCGATATGCGCTGAGAAACAGACCTAAGGTGCTTTGGCTATCAACAAGGGAATCTTCTTCCCCCGTCTCTGGTGACGAGCGCAAAGCTTCCGACTTCATGCTGACCAGAGAGTTTTTCAACGGCCAAGCAGCGGATGGTGAGGCTGATGATGGCGGCATCACCACTGACCTCTGTGTTGACTCCTCAAAGTTACTCAGCACCTGACAGATATCAGACATCCTGTCCACTCCTCTTGTAGACTTGAGGAAGCTGACTGACCTGACTACCAGTTCTGGTGGAAGTTGACATCTGGCAGTCTACAATCGCTCTGCGCTCTGCTGGTAAAACTCTGGATAACATGGTTAGTGTTGAATTCCACCTCGTGGGCACATCGCACAACAGTCTCGGTGAGCGGGCAGTTGGAGGCGGCGCTGGCTGGCCCTGAGAGTGGCACATCTGTGGCGGACTTCCTGAAATGCGCCAGATGCGGCGCACCTTCGTGAGCAAATCAACATATGGGGTATTTCTTGAGGAAACGCTGAACTATGAGATTTACACATGGGCCAGGCATGGCACATGTGTCAGTTCTGCCGTTTCAGGAACTGCCACCAGGTTACGGCGCCGTTGTCACACACAACCATGCCTGGCTTCAGGTTCAGCGGTGCCAGCCACAGATCAGTCTGCGCCGTGATGCCCTGTTATAACTCTTGGGCGGTGTGCCTTTTATCGCCTAGGCTCAGCAGTTTGAGCACCGCCTGCTGTCGCTTAGCGATGGCACTGCTGCTGTGCCTAGAGCTACCGACTGATGGCGCCATGCCCACGGATGGTAATTCAGAGGAGGAGTGGAGGAGTTGTGGGAGGAGGAGGAGGCATATTAGGGCCTTGAGACCTGGACCGAGGTAGGCCCCGCAAACCTTGGCTCGGCAGTATATGCCAGCCCCAGGGGTCAGACTCGGTCCCAGCCTCTACCAAGTAACCCAATGTGCCATCAGCGATATATAGTGGCCCTGCCCGGCAGCACTCGTCCACGTGTCCGTGGTCAGGTGGACCTTGTCAGAAATGGCGTTGGTCAGGGCAGGAGGATGTTCTCTGACACGTGCTTGTGCAGGGCTGGGACGGCACATCGGGAAAAGTAGTGGCGGCTGGGGACCGAATACCGAGGGCGGCCGGCGCCATGAGGTTCGAAGGCCTCGGTCTCTACCAGCCTATGGGCAGCATCTCCAGGCTAAGCAACTTGGAGATGTGGACGTTGAGGCTGGGCGTGTGGGTGGGTTGCGCTATACCACCTCTTTGCGCTCCACGTCTGGGGTATGGAGAGCTGGACTCTTGGTGGATGCTGTGAGGATCGTGGAGGTGAAGATGGGTTTGCGCACGGGAGGTGTTTGGGCCGGTTCCTGGGCGGGGGGGCTGACTAGCAGATGACACGGGAAGGAGCAGTGGTGTGCCCGGCCGGAGTGAACGGGCTTGGTGCCATTGAGTGGGGTGTTTAGCATTCAGATGCCTGCGCATACTGGTGTAGAGCTAGTAGTTGGTGGAACCCCTGCTGATCCTGTTTTTGGCAAAGGTTTGCACACCACATCCGTCGGTCATCCGGTGTTTCTTTAAAGAACCTCAGACTTGAAAATCTAGCCTCGCCCACGGGAGCTTGACTACGGGCAACATTTGGCGCTGATCCCCACTCTGGCCCTGCCTCTCCGTCTGGCCCCACCACTGCCTCTTCCAACCTGTTCTGCTATAGGACTCGCTCCGTCTCAAAAGCACTGTGTTCACCCAGCCTATTCAACCCACTTGGGTCTGTCACCTCATCATCCTCCGTTCCCTCAGTCTGCTCTCCCCCTCGGACTTCCTGCACCCTGACAACATACTTCACACACTGTCTGACAACCATGTCTCCGCCCCACTCGTCCGACACCTCTTTACCACGTCTTCCACTACGTGAATAATGTCTCATCACCCACCACTGCGACTGGTGGAAAACCTGGGCTCGGAAAATAAGCTCAGCAGCAGCAGGACAAGTGGTTTGTGGACGTGGGAAGGGTGCCAGAAAAACAGTTCCTCAGAGATCGGTTCAAATGCCAAATTTTGGTGGGAGGGGGGAGACTGTGGGTAAGGAGGCTGAAGGTGGAGGAGCTGGAGGAGTGCCGATTTCGGTGACATGGTGGACTGCGTGGAAGACTGAACGGGTGGACAAATGGCTAGAAAGCATTGTCCGCAATCCACACATCACCTCTTCGCACTGTCTGGCCTCAACAGTGCTCTACCACAGTCCAGTAACTTGAGACATGATGAACCTAGGGAGTGTAACCTCTGCGGCGTTCCCCTGCTCCCCCATCAGCATGGTGTGCTCCCCCGCCCAGACCACGGCCTCTGACCCCTGCAGTGTTGGACGCCCCAGTCCACGCCCTCGTCCTCTACCCCTAGCCCTCGGGTTAAACATTTTCAAATTAAAGTGTAAACTTGAAAAAAAAAAAAATTTTGTTTATTTTTTTTTAATTTTTTATTTTTTTTAACAACGATGCATCCTATTGCTATGGCTAGTTTCTAACCTACACTGACACACAACACTGGATTTTTGTGCTTTGGCAAGATGAGTTTGAGCTATAAAAAATAAATAAGGTAAAAAACAAAAAAAATCAGCAGACTCTGCTGATTCTACTCAAACCCCTAATAATTGTCCCACTTCGGTGTTTGAGGTGGATATGCGTGTCACTAAGAGCTAAACACACCTCCCACCGGCGCCTCCAGGCCCCTCTCACCGGCGCCTCCAGGCCCCTCCCACCGGCGCCTCCAGGCCCCTCCCACCGGCGCCTCCAGGCCCCTCCCACCGGCGCCTCCAGGCCCCTCTCACCTGCGCCTCCAGGCCCCTCTCACCTGCGCCTCCAGGCCCCTCTCTCCTCCACCTCTAGACCTCCTCAGACTTAGGCAGGAAGCACAGCTGTGTGATGTCCCTCGCTGGGGAAGTGGCGGAGTCGCATTATGATTGTTAGTGGTATCTTACAGATGCCGACAGCATTAACTGTTTTCTCATTAGTAATAGTACACGAGCGGCCATTGCTGGCCGCTGCATTTACTATTACTATAGCAAGCAGGGCAGGAGCCTCCTATGGGCACAAAGGGCCCTGCCACAGAGCCGGTGGGCCAGTCTGAACGTGGGCATGTGTCACTTTATATGGTTATAACTTTTGCGCACTTTAAGTTACCAAAATGATTTTGAGAATGTTTTTTCAGGACATAATGCGGCATATTTACTAAGAACAGTAGAAACTACACACCGACGGCCGACGGAGTTAACCCACTGTGCATTGTCCGACGATACGTGTGACAAAAATGTGGTATACTTCATGTTAGTGGCAAATTTTGGTTCATATGTTTTGTGTCTATTTATTAAAAAAGCCTAAAATTTGCCAAAATTCAAAACTATCTGCTTTTTAAACTGATAGTTTTAGCACCCAAATGAGTTACTTACTAACATTTACCATATCTCAACTTTCATAATTTTGTAAAAGTCCTTTTATTCTAATACGATGTTAGCTTACAAATCGAACGGAGAGTTTCATTTCTTTCCCAAAATTTCTAAATTGAAATTTTAAGGATCATTTTTAAAAAATTAATTATTAGAACCTCTATGAATCCGCCCATTTTCAAAGGTACACCTTTCAAACTATTAAAAACTGCTTTTAGGAACATTTTTTAACCCTTTGAGCACTTCATATTAATTAAAACAAACTGTCGGTGAAATTTAGAATGGTCTTATTTTGTCTGTAATACATTCATATAGCCATAAAATTTATAAAGTCACATAAGATAAAAGGAGAAAACACATCTTTTATGCAATTTCTCCCGAGTACGAAGACACTCCACATGTGAATGTTACTTGTTGTATGGGTTCAAGCAAGATGCAGAAGGGAAGGAGCCCCCTGCAGCTGCCAATTATGTTTTATACAACTTAGTGACTTTTAGTTTCCTCATTGGCCCCCTTTTGTAAGATATAACATTTTTGTTTTTTCCGCCACGTTTTTTTCAGGATGAGAAGCATTTTCCATTTATACCATTTGGAGGTTGTTATGCCCTATTGTTACTATCGTTGATGGGATCTTACAAGCACTTTCTTTGGACAGATCTGGGGTCCTGATTGGACCTCAGTACCGCTATTGAAATGATTGGTGCCCCCTGAAGATGGCACAGTGGCCGATTGAGACCCCCAGAAGGCAATTGAATTGCAGCAGTCACACTGACCTCAGCATTTATCCGGTTATCCAGTGTATATTGATGCCAGCCCAGCCACGTTTACAAGATGACCCGGCATCAGCTTAGTAGAGGATATATCCGTCACTGAGCGTCAATCAGCAGAGCTCAGTGACGGATATATCTGCCGCTCAGAGGGAAGAGATTAAATAATCATGTCATCTCCAGTAAGTTTGAATTTGAGCCACATATGCATCTTTTTAAAAAATTCTTTTAAACATGCCACACACATTTATTGTGTAAATCTAATATATAAAGTTGAGTGTATGTATGTGTGTGTGTATGTATGTATGTCCGCTAAAGGAATCTTTACCTTCACATTTACAACCACCAAATTTTGCACAGTTGTTGCCTGTGACTCAGGGAATGTCTTAGACCAGGTTTTGAGACAAAATTTTCACCCCGCGCTTTCCAAAACTCACTTATTAACCATCATATACAGTAGCCATTGTCTGCTACTGCTGTTGTGGCAGTTGGAAGCTGAGCCGTGATTGGTTACTATATGCAATGAGTATAAGATGCTTATAAGTGAGGTAAAACTGTCCCAGTTGCCCATGGAAACCAATCAGAGATCAGCTGTAATTTTATAAATAGCTGTGCAAAAATGAAACTTGAGCTCTTAGACAGTCACTGAAAGAGAATGCCGGAGACAGACAAACAGTCACTGAAAGAGACTGCAAGTGACAGAAACACAGTCACTGAAAGACACCGCCAGCAAAAGACACACAGTCACTGGAAGAGACTGCCGGCGACAAACAGACTGTCACTGGTAGAGACAGCCGGCAACAGACAGACAGTCACTGGAAGAGACAGTCTGAGAAAGTCTATAGATACATATAAAATTGTTTTTAACCCATTCTAATTTGTTATTTACAAAACGGGCTAAAAATTCTTAAAATTTCAGTCTTAGAATCCCTTTAATTCCTTAGATTTAAATATACAAACTTAACATAGTGAAATTGTGTGTTAATGGAGTTTTACCAAGTATAAAGCTAACCCCTAACTAGAGGACAGGGTATAATTGCAGGTTTTGGGAGTCTGCCACTTCATTCTCTATAGGATTGGGGAATGCAGTACTCTGCCTATTTTTGTTTAAGAATAAGTTGAGTACTAGTGTGAATGCTTGAATTTTTTCTATTCAGACTCAATGGTTAGGGGTTAATTTTAAACTTGTTACAGCCCTACATCTATGTTATATTCTTTAAGTAAAGTTAAAAGAAAAATACTTTAAATTGTAGAGCAATACTTAATAGTGATAATACAATAATAGTTAAAATACAATCAGAAATCATCATAATCTTTTTAAGTGCTAACATATTCTGCAGCTTTATAATACAATGAGGAAATGTGTATGCTTGCAATTAAACCTGTAGATCTTCAGACTGAGGTCATTAAAATGTGGCACAATCGAGAGAACTAATGCAGCATTAATCATACAGTGCATAAAGTAGATTAGAAAAGCCATGAATGTGGAGATGTAGAAGGGTCCAGTCCTGTAGAAAACATTTAATGTGGGGTGGCACTCAGCACAAACATTCAACAATGAAAGCACATAATAAAATAACATAACAATTATATAGATAAAAACAACAGCAACAAGACTACAGAATGTAAATTCGATGTTTATTGCAATACTATTTTCACAGACAACGCTTTACGCCCCCTTCTACATGGCCATATAAGACAAGTGGGGGTGGGAATACACCCAGTATGGATGTTCTCCATATTGCTGAAAGCACTAGAGACTATGTGAGAAACTTGAAACTATGACGGGTGATGGCAAGAGCGCTATGATAAACCTTAGCATAGAACTTCCTTAGACAGTCTTCTTATATAGCTTATAAAGCAAAAGCCTTAAACTTCTTGGTTACTTCTGCAGAACAGTTTCCAAAAATTAGGAGTATATGCCCACAATGGAACTGCTTGGGTTAACACTTTTTAAATGCTCTCAGAATCTCCATCTTCATAGTATCATACTTTATACAGTTGAAAAAAGAAACATGTCCATCAAGCTCAACCAAGGAAGGGAAAGGATTGGATGAGGAAGGGATTTAGGGGAAACAATTTTATATAACTTAACCTTCAAAGTTATTTAGGTGTAAAAAAGCATCTTAAAGGAAACCTACCACTTGAAATGGCAGGTTTAAGAAGAAAACACCGAGCACCAGCTCAGGGTGAGCTGGTGCCGGAGCTTATTTTTGTTAGTGTTTTAAACCGCTGTATCGCGGTTTAAAACACTTTTTAAACTTTATAGCCGGCGCAGGGAGGTACGCGCTCGGCGCTTACCATGCGCGCGACCATGCGCGCGGCTACATAGGAAGTGAAGGAGAGCCGCGCGCATGGTAAGCGCAGAGCGCGTACCTCCCTGCGCCGGCTATAAAGTTTAAAAAGTGTTTTAAACCGCGATACAGCGGTTTAAAACACTAACAAAAATAAGCTCCGGCACCAGCTCACCCTGAGGTGGTGCTCGGTGTTTTCTTCTTAAACCTGCCACTTCAAGTGGTAGGTTTCCTTTAAAGCTCTCCGTACTGTGATCAGCTCCTGAGGCAGGCTATTGAAAGTTCTCATAGTAATAAAAGCCCTGTCGCCTCTGGTGATTAAACCTTGTTATCTCCAGATGAAGACAGTGTCCCCTTGTCTTTTGATTTGATTTAATCTTAACTTTCCACCATATTTTTTGTATGGACCATTCATATATTTATAAAAATTAATCATGTCCACTCTTAGTTGTCTCTTTTCCAGACTAAATAAATCTAGTTTTAATCTTTCCTTATAACTGAGACCCTCCAATATCCATTATCATTGTTGTAACCTCTTCAGCTCCAGTGCATCCTTTTTATGGACTAGTGCCCAGAACTGGATAGCATATTCCAAGGTAGGCTGAAACAATGCCTTGTACAGTGGTAATAGAACATCATTATCCCATGAGTACATATCACTTTTGATACATAACAAGATCTTCCTGGCTTTAGAGGCAGCTGATTGACATTGAATGCTGTTATTTAATTTGGTTTATGCATTATCTAGGTGTATAACCTTACAATTATCCACATTGAACCTCATTTGTCAATTGGATGACCAAACACTTAGTTTGTCCAAGTCACCCTGCAGACTCCATAGACACTACATGTCCTACATAGACCTCCTCCATAGACATTACACTACACAGCTTGGTGTCATCTGCAAAAATAGACACAGTGCTATTAATTCCTACCTCTATATCATTAATAAACTAATTAATTAAATAGTAGTGGGATGAGCACAGAACCCTGGGGTATACCCTTAGCAAATGATTCCTGCCAAACCAATAGACCCTATTTTACCCATCAGGCGTCTATGAGGGACAGTGTCAAAAGCCTTTATACAGTCCAATATCCACAGCAGCTCCTCTGTCCAGGCCTCTGCTCACCTCTTCATAGAAGCAGATCAGGTTAGTCTGACAACTTCTATTCTTATTAAGCCCATGCTGGCTGTCACTTGTTATACTATTTGATGTCACATATTTCATTATATAGTCTTTTAACAACCCTTCCAATATGCTCCCCACAATTGCAGTTAAGCTTACAGGCCTGTAATTGCCTTTTCTAAATACTGTCTCTAGAGCCTTTTCTAAATATTGGCACCACATTTGCTTTGCGCCAGTCACTTTACCAGTCATTAGGGAATCTCTGAAGATTTTATACATTGGCACAGCTATAACAGAACTGAGTTCTTTAAGAACTATGGGATGTAATGGTCCAGGAGCCCTTATTGATCTTAGATTGGATCATGTTTACATTCAGCCAGTCTAGTATATTACATGATGCATGACCCGCACTGGCACCACCCAAGTCAGAAGTTTTTTCTTCGATTGTATAAACAGAGCTAAAAAAAAAGCCATTTAGTATCTCCGCCTTCTCTTGGTCTCCAGTCACCGATGCCCCATTTTCAGAATAAAGGGGTCCTACCTGTTCTGACCCATTTTTCTGATATACTTAAAAAAAATCTTAGGATTTGTTTTGCTATCTTTGGCCACCTGTCTTTTATTATGTATTTTGGCTGATTTTTAATTATTGAAGGCCTCAGGTGACCCGTCAGATTTATATGTTTTGAATGCCCTCTTTTTATCCTTAATTGCCCTTTCAACTTGGCCATGTGGGGTGTAATCTCATCTGTCTATACTTGTTACCTATAGGAATACATTTAGAAGTATAATGACCTAGTATGGATTTGAATGTCTCCCATTTAACATTAGTATCATCATGTGACAGTGTCTGATCCCAGTCTGTAGTGCAGTCCTGAATTTCAGAAAATAAGCCTTCTTAAACTTTAATGTTTACGATTTTCCCACATGTTTTCGTTCTTTACTGTTTAAGAGGAAAATAAATATGTTGTGATCGCTGTTCCCAAGGGTTTCCCAGACAGTGACATTTTGGACAACTTCCGCATTTTTAGAGATCACAAGGTCCAACAAAGCTTCACCTCTTGTGGGATCTTCTACAAGCTGTACCATATAATTATCCTGCAGAAAGTTGATAAAATGTCTCCCCTTCACAGATGAAGAAGAGCCCTGACCCCAATTTATATTTGGAAAGTTGAAGTCTCCCATCATCACTAATGTCCCCTCCTGTGCAGTCCGCTCCATCTGTTTATATAGGTGACCCTCTACACCAACTACATCTAACTGTTCCTGTAATACCAGAGCCTCAAGTTTACCTATTTTACCATCGATACTTCTAGCATTTGTAAATATACACTTTAATTTTCCACAGTTAATTATTTATAGTAATTTTAATGGCACATATATCCTCACTATTATTTTGTAACTTGTGGATTTCCCTATATCCCAATAATCAAGGTAGCAGACTATAATTTGATAGGGACAGTTTCTCTGAGCTAGCCCTGGGTGGAAAGCTTTATCCATGTATTGTTTAGGGTCAGGTCCTATGCAATGAGCCCTCTCAACCATGCACTTGTGATTTATGCCCAGTAAGTCGGTAGCTGTCAAGTTGTTACGTCTGGAGCGATTTTCCAGGTCCTCTCCAGGGATCTCCACTGGAAATCCGTCAAGTCCGGGTGATGAATTGCCAGGACATGTACTTAGGGTTTCCTGCAGTTCCTCCAATATCAGGGTTCCTCCGAAAGATTGGGAAATGAAATTTTATCTAATAAGTAAATATCAATTTGCAATTGACTTGCTTCTAAATCAGAAGTACAAGTATATAGTCTGTGATAAAAGACATTAAACTTCTTTATAATATCCTGTTCATAGTTAATCTCTTCCCCTGTTTTATTTTTAATGGATGAAATTATCTGAATATTCTGTTGTTGTCTAACCTTTTCTGCCAATCTTTTCCCTTCACAAATATGTATATGTCCCTGAAAAAAAAATTGTTAAATAGACCCTATATTCATGTTGAGCTTGTTCCAGATCTACTTGGTTCTGTTCTGAGTTGTCTTAAATTATTTCTTCTTCTATCTGATAGCCAAAAGGGGGGTAAACCTGTGAACGGGGGCTCCAGGTAAGACGGGAGCACCCCGGACGACAGAATTGTCAAAGAGAGAAGGGACAAACAAGCGCAAACCTTGTGTTATATCGTACATTGAGTACTATGATGTTAATAAGCCTTTACTATTATATTACTGGAGTCCAGCTGCCAGTGCTTGATAACCACGTACAACCATGGATCAGGATCCTGGGGAGGCGTGGAGCAATGCTTGTGAGGACCCGAAAAAGTACCGGACCGTCGCTCAGTGACTCGCTTAATAAAATCCAAAATTATGTTGGAACAATACACCTTTATTAGGGTTACAAATCGCAACGCGTTTCAGCTCCGGATCGGAACTTTCATCGGGGTGGGTGAAGGAAGAAAATCCATTGGTATGCCTGATGAAAGCTCCTGTCCGGAGCTGAAACGCGTCGCGATTTGTGACCCTAATAAAGGTGTGTTGTTCCAGCATGATTTTGGGACTTATTAAGCGAGTCACTGAGCGCCAGTCCGGTACTTTTTCAGGTCTTCAAAAGCGTTCTTCTATTTGATGACATCCTATCTTACCCGTTATTTAAAGGGATTTTCCCACAAAAGAAAATTCTCAAATCTCAATCCCCCAGTGATGTTTACACAGTAAAGATCATTTTAATGAGACAGATCAGAGATGATGAAATCCATGAGATCCCTATTACACAGTCATCTCTGCTACATATCTGTTCTCCCTCCCCAGACAAAAAAACTTATCTTTGCTGCAAACTTGCAGCTTCTCTTTTACTCATGATGTGTTGTTTGCGAGCTCCGTCCTGGATTGCAGGTGGGCGGGACTAGAATGCAGGGAGCAGAGAGAGAGAAACTCAGTAGCATGGCTGTCCCACAGAAATCCAAGATGGCGGACCGACCCTAAGTCAGAGGTTACAGCGTCGTCTCTAGGGGCAACTGAAATTGTGTACAGCAGGACAGGTTGCAATTATATCTGTGAAATGCTGTATTCTTGTTAGTAACAGTGAATTAGAGAATGTGTTATTTTGTTATCCCAAGTACATTTAAGAAACTTGCCTTCGTGGGAATACCCCTTTAAGAAGCAATTGAAGTCTTCTATGATCAACAAACAGCAATCTTCATACTTACTGATAAATACCATCAATTTATTCAAAACCTGAAAATTAAATGGTGGGGGAATATGGATAAAGGCCACAATGCATTATATGCGCCAACAGAATTCCATTCAGAAATGAAAATCGCCCTTCCTGATTCACACAACGCTTTCTCCACCCTAAAGTCAATAGCCCCGTGTATTAATACTGAAATACCCTGGGAGAATTGGGAAACTACTGAATGAAATTCTTGTGTATACCATTTTTTCTTTGTGAAGTATAGATTTTCATGCGTCAAATGTGTCTCTAACAATACAACAATGGCCAGGAGTTGTTTATTAATTATGTCGGCTGCAATGCAGCGTTTTTTCCCCTAACAATCCACACAATCACTCTAACTAACATATTTCAAAAACTAAAGACCCCTTGACTCCAACTTTTTACACCTGACTGATTATTTTCAATAAGGTTACTTTATAAATTTAATAAAGTAACCTTTGACCCATTTATTGTCATCTCTAATAGTTCCCTAGTCCGTTCAAGTATAATATCCATATTACTGGACAACATTAATTTACAAATCATGGTTCTAGGAGATGACCATGGCAAATTTCCTTTTTTTAAAAAAAATACTCACTGTACCCCTTCCACAAAGAAACTTGAGGACAAAATAGCAAATTGAGATATAGCATCCCAGTACACCTTTTCTAGGATTCCAATAATTCTTAAATTGCTCCTTGTGGAAGAGTTGTCTAATTCACACGTTGCTGAGGCCATTCATTAAAAGTGAAATATCACTTCTCACAGCTCTCACCTGTTCCACTAAATCCGTATTGCATTTTTTAAAAACTCTAGAATTTCATGAAGAATATCATTCTCTCCCCCTTTATCAATCACATCCTCAAAAGTCTCTTCTACCTTGAGAGGGGAACCTTTTTGATCTAACCAGGGCAGATAGCATCTTAGTCCCAACTCCATTTTGGCCAGTTCTACTGGAGGTGTTTTCCAAAGTTTATATAATTTATTGTAATTGATTGTCCCTTTTGTCCCATTATTTATTGCTTTTAGAGCGGAGATACCAATGGATTTTCTTCCTGCACCCACCCACTTGGCTAATAAGGGTAAATATCAAACTGGGTTATATCTTGGACAACAACTATTCCTCCCTACCCATGTTTATTGCTAACCAGTTATTTACTATCAGACGTTTAATACCTACCTTATGTTGTTCTCAAAACAAACAGGTTGCATCCGGACAAAATATACTTGTCAGGATGGACAGATAGCTGGGGGAGACACGGAGCGCAAAAAACTCAAGTGCAGTTATTGGTACCAGAATGTATTTGAGAAGGTAGAATGCTTAACCTAGAGTCTTTTTTCAGGCATCTAATGTGTATTTAACTTGGAAGAGCAGCATGCAGTGGATGAATAAGCCTCATCTGTTGACGTCCAAAAGGTGACCCCCGTAGGTCAGTGATTGTGGATTCTTCATATTTGCACATATGTTACAATGGCCACACGTCTTCCTTTATTCTTGTAATAAATTAGATGAACGTACAACTTGTTTCAGCACTGTGCTAGTGCCTCGTCAGGTTAAATATGTAATAAAAATAGTGATTAGTGAATAGTAATCACACCTGTCTTCAAAAACTCAGTCCAATATTGTTTTGTAATAGTATAATTAAATCTTCAAGACAAATGTTTTTAATCTGGACAGTCTATAACCTTGGTCAAAGTAAGTTCACTTTGCATTTCTAATCTAATAAGCACATAGCACTTATAAATCTCATAGAATTTATAATATCTTCCAGCCTTTACCAAAACTCTAACTATTATTCATTCAACCCAACATTTTTTTTTTTCTGTGGATAGTACAGGTTAGTTGTTTATAGTTTCAAGATGCACAGGAGAAGTCCTCAATACGGTTGTGAGAAGAGCGGATGGTAACAGAGTGAAGCTGCAGGTCCTGTGAGGAATGGAAATTACATGTGGGGCGGTATTGGCTGATGAGTTCAGAGATATATGAAGGGGACAGGTTAGTATTTTAAATTGAATTCGCTGTGAAATGGGTAACTAGTGGAGAGATTGACCGATAGGAGAAGCAGGGGAGAAATGAGGTGACAGATGGATTTGCCAGGCAGCAGAGTTTAGGATGGATTGATGGGGCGTTAGGGAGTTAGCTGGGAGACCACAGTGAAGAATGTTGCAGTAGTTCAAGCGGGAGATGATAAGGGCATGGACTACTAATTTTGTAGACTCTGGATTGAGGAAGGGTCAGATGCGAGATATGTTCTTGTGATGGATGCGGCAGGTTGTAGTAGGGGTCTGTATGTGAGGCTTGAAGGATAAGGCAGAGTCAAATATGACTCCAAGGCAGAGGACTTTAGGCACTTGGAAGAGTGTGGAGCCATGAATTGTGACAGTTCGGTCTGGTGGGAGGAATGTGTTAGGTGGAGGAAAGATAATGAGTTCTGTTTTGTCCATGATAAGTTTTAGAAAACGGGAAGAGAAGGAGGATATAGCTGACAGACTCTCCGGAATTCTGGCTACAAGAGAGGAGATGTCAGGAACAGAAATATAGATCTGTGTGTGATCTGCATAGGAGTGGTATTGGAAGCCATTGGATCTAATTAGATGTCCCAGGCCAGAGGTGTACAGGGTGAAGAGTAGGGGTCCCAGGACATACTCTTGGGGAACGCCAACAGAGAGGGCAAGGTAAGAAGGTGGTGTGGACCCTAGACGTCCGCTTATAGAGGTATGAGGAGATCCAGGAGATGGCCACGTCAGTGATACCAAGAGAACATAGCGTCTTCAGCAGGAGAGCATGGTGAACCATGTGAAAGGCAGAGGACAGATAGAGGAAGAGGGGAACAGAGTAGTGATGTTTTCCCTTGGCTGACAGGTCATTAGAGACTTTGGTCAGGGCAGTCTCAGTGGAGTAATTCGGTCAAAAACCAGATTGTAGTTCGTCAAAGAGCAAGTTGGATGAAAGGTAGGAAGATAGTTCAAGATGGAGCAAAGCAAATGGAAGGGAAATAGGGCGATATTTCAGCAGAGTAGATGGGTCAAGAGATGGCTTCTTTAAGATGGGTGGGACAGTTACATGTTTAAGGGAGATGGAACAATACCAGTGGATACAAAAAAGTTAAAGAGATGAGTTAGGATTGAGCACAGTGGTGGGGTTGGGGATCAAATGCAACGTAATTGGGTCAAGCGCACAAGAAATGAGATATGAGCTTGACAGCATGGAGGAAACTTTTTCATTAGTAAGGGAAGAGAAGTCAAAAGGCTATTCCCACAAAGAAAAGTTTCTTAAATGTACTCAGAATAACAAAATAACTCATTCTCTAATTCACTGTTATTAACAAAAATACAGCATTTCACAGATATAATTTGAACCTGTCTCTTTCAGTCCTGGTGTACACAATATCAGTTGTCCCTAGACAGGACCCTATAACTTCTGACATAGGGTCGAGAAAGCCATCTTGGATTTCTGTGGTGCTGAAATTATCTGTCTCGCTGCACCCTAGCAGTGCCCCCCTGCAGGATGCAGCTCACAGATACTCACTTCCTGCCAGAAAACATTGTGAAGAGAGAGAAGCTGCAAGCTACAGGCAGATAAGTTATTTATCTGTGGAAGAGGGGCACAGGGGATCTCATAGTCTGAGAACTAGAGATGGTCAAATTTATCTAAATTCAACTCAAACCGGTCCACCGAATTTTCAGAGAAAATTTGATTCAAACTGAATCTAATAATAACGAATCACGACATGTCGGGTGCATGGAGAGGGCTCACGGGCTGAACCCTCTACATAGCCGGTAAGTCTTTGCCGCTTATTGCAGCAAAGACTTAGCTGTAACACCCGTGGTCGGTGCTAGCACGGGGATCGTTGCTTCCCGAAGACCCGGGGCTGGCTCGGTTTAACCCCTTCAATACAATGTGCGATCAGCATATTGTAATGAATGAGGAGGGAAATTCCCATATACTGCCATACTGTTTAGCCTAGGGTTAAAGCACCATATATACTCGAGTATAAGCCTAGTTTTTCAGCAAAAAAAATTGTGCTCAAAAACCCTAACTTGGCTTATACTCGAGTCAACTAAAAAAAATAGTCAAAAGTCACCTTTCTGCCGTCACCCGTAGATCCTCTTCTGTCTCCGATGCTCCGGTGCCACCTCGGGTCCTTCGGATCCTCTTTGGGTTCTTCCGCTCCTCTAGCTGTGTAGGCTGTATACTACAGGAGCTGGGCAGTATATATGCTAGAGGGGCTGAGCAGGTTATATGCTACAGGGGCTGGGCGGTATACACTCACCAGCCACTTTATTAGGTACATCATGCTAGTAACGGGTTGGACCCCCTTTTGCCTTCAGAACTGTCTCAATTTTTCGTGGCATAGATTTAACAAGGTGCTGTAAGCATTCCTCAGAGATTTTGGTCCATATTGACATGATCACACAGTTGCCGCAGATTTGTCGGCTGCACATCCATGATGCGAATCTCCCATTCCACCACATCCCAAAGATGCTCTATTTGATTGAGATCTGGTGACTGTGGAGGCCATTTGAGTACAGTGAACTCATTGTCATGTTCAAGAAACCAGTCTGAGATGATTCCAGCTTTATGACATGGCGCATTATCCTGCTGAAAGTAGCCATCAGATGTTGGGTACATTGTGGTCATAAAGGGATGGACATGGTCAGCAACAATACTCAGGTAGGCTGTGGCATTGCAACGATGCTCAGTTGGTACCAAGGGGCCCAAAGAGTGCCAAGAAAATATTTCCCACACCATGACACCACCACCAGCCTGAACCGTTGATACAAGGCAGGATGGATCCATGCTTTCATGTTGTTGACGCCAAATTCTGACCCTACCATCCGAATGTCACAGCAGAAATCGAGACTCATCAGACCAGGCAACATTTTTCCAATCTTCTACTGTCCAATTTCAATGAGCTTGTGCAAATTGTAGCCTCAGTTTCCTGTTCTTAGCTGAAAGGAGTGGCACCCTGTGTGGTCTTCTGCTGCTGTAGCCCATCTGCCTCAAAGTTCGACGTACTGTGCGTTCAGAGATGCTCTTCTGCCTACCTTGGTTGTAACGGGTGGCAATTTGAGTCACTGTTGCCTTTCTATCAGCTCGAACCAGTCTGCCCATTATCCTCTGACCTCTGGCATCAACAAGGCATTTCCGCCCACAGAACTGCCGCTCACTGGATGTTTTTCTTTTTCGGACCATTCTCTGTAAACCCTAGAGATGGTTGTGTGTGAAAATCCCAGTAGATCAGCAGTTTCTGAAATACTCAGACCAGCCCTTCTGGCACCAACAACCATGCCACGTTCAAAGGCACTCAAATCACCTTTCTTCCCCATACTGATGCTCGGTTTGAACTGCAGGAGATTGTCTTGACCATGTCTACATGCCTAAATGCACATGTGATTGGCTGATTAGAAATTAAGTGTTAACGAGCAGTTGGACAGGTGTACCTAATAAAGTGGCCGGTGAGTGTATATGCTTCAAGGGCTGACAGACTATATAGTACAGGGGGCTGGCAGATTTATACTGGGAGGCTGTGACCAAGGCATTTCCCACCTTCGGCTTATACTCAAGTCAATAGGTAATCCCAGTTTTTTGTGTTGAAATTAGGGCTCTCGGCTTATACTCTGGTCGGCTTATACTCAAGTATATACGGTACTTTAATGAACCTGAAAAATAGTAAAAATAAGTTTAAAAAAAAATAGAACTGATATAAAAATAAATAAACAGTAAAAATCATAAACACATTAGCTATCGCCGCGTCTGAAAATGCTGATCTATCAAAATATAATAACTGTTTTTCACTGCGTTTAACCATGTAACGGAAAATAGCGCCCAAAGTGAAAGATGGCACTTTTTTGCCATTTTGAAAAATATTAAAAATTCAATAAAAAGTGATCAAACAATCTTTAAAATGATAGCAATGAAAACGCCATCAAAAGTTGCAAACATAACACCACCCACAGCTACGTAAACCAAAGTATAAAAAAGTTATTAGCGCCAGAAGATGGCAAAATAATATATATATTTTTTGTATAGAAGGTTTTACCTTTTGTAAATGTATGAAAACATTATAAAACCTATACAAATTTGGTATCCCTAACACCACACAGTGAGGAACACTACCACCATACAGTGAGGAATACAGCCATACAGTGAGGAATACTACCACCATACAGTGAAGAACACTACCGCCATACAGTGAGGAACACTACTGCCACACAGTGAGGAACACTAGCGGCATACAGTGAGGGACACTACCGCCACACAGTGAGGGACACTACCGCCACACATTGAGGAACACTACCGCCATACAGTGAGGGACACTACCTCCATATAGTAAAGAATACAGCCATATGGTGAGGAACACTACCACCATACAATGAGGGACACTACCTCCATACAGTGAGCAACAGTACCGCCATCTCACTTTCCCAGAGTTCTCTTCCCCATGTAACATGTTGTGCTTTGCTAATAAAGGGGGAACATTTTTTCGAAATTCGTTCCCACGAATCACCGTAAACTTTGGATTTATGACGAATCAAAGTTTTCCTAAAATTATAAACTAATTTAGAATAGTTAGAATTGATTCGCCCATCACTACTGAGAACATATATGCAGCAGAGCTAACAGTGTGCAATAGGCATCTCATGGACCTCATCATCTCTCATCAGTCTCATCTCTCTTTCTATGTGTCAGTGTGTTAGTACAATGTCCAGAAGCTAAATGAAAGTGTATATACTGTAAACCCTGTACCCTGATAATCTAACCACATTGTCAGCGCAGGGAACTAGATGGATAATAATGTGTCTTCTTAGTGAGTACCTACCCTGACCATCACTGAGTAATATGAGTTAAAACAGCAATAAAACTGCGTAAAATTGTAAAGTAAGGTGTTAAAATGATCTTTATTGTGTAAGCATCACTAGGGGATTGAGATTTGAGAATTTGTTCTTTTGTGGTAAAACCCCTCTAAGTAACAGGGATGGGGATTGGATATTCTGGGTAAGTGGGAGGGGTTGAAGGTTGAAACTTTTACTGATGCTGTCTATTTTGTTTTTAAAGTATGAGACAAATTCCTCAGCTGAAATGAGAGGATTTCTTCCAATGCCATTCAGCACTCCTGGCACCTTGCCTTGGATGTTTTGTGAGGTCAATGTGCCAGGGTTGCCGGTTTGGTTATCTAGTTGTAGTGAGAGTGAGGGGGGGGGGGGGGGCAGAGTACAGGGCTGAAGAAATTGTGGTGTTGTAGAAGGTAGTGGCAGTTTCTACCTCCTGGCATGAGGGTATGGAAGAAAGAGGTAAGAAAGTCTCAGAAAATTTCCAGGGGTTGCGATGTCTAAGATTCTTAAGTGGGTGTGTAGGCCTGTGGACTGCAGGAGTGTTTGAAGCCAGAGTGGTAGAGAAAGTGAGCAAGTTGTGGTTGGATAGGAGGAGAGTAGATTTGGACAGGTTGGATAGGGAACAGAGGCGGGTGAAAATTAATTCAAGCGTGTGGCCCTCTTTGTGAGTGGCTGTGGAGAACCACTGTGTGAGGCCAAAGGAGGTGGTAAGCGAGAGGAGTTTAGAGGAAGCAGAATGAGCTATGTCAATGAGAATGTTAAAGTCACCCAAGACAATAGAGGGGATGTCAGAGAAGAGAAAGTGAAGAAGCCAGGTATTAAAGCGATTAATGAAAACAGTGGCAGGGGGTTGGTAGATGACAACCACTTGGAGGTTAGAGGGATATTTTGATTGGGCATTTTGGGATTCGGTGATATCAAACATGTTTGTGATTTTTACTGTTTATTTAGTTTTATATCAGTTCTGGGGAGGGGGGAGGGGGTGATTTGAATTTTTAATATACATATATTTTCACTTTTTTAAAATTCTTTTTTGACTATTTCTTACATTCTCTAGGGTACTTTCATTCCTACCTTATACTGCAATACTACTATATAACACTATATTGCCTTTGTTACATAGGATTCTGCAGAATCCATGCAGCCTCGGGTCTGACGAAGACCCAAGGTTGTCATGGTAACCAATCGCCACCCCTCGATGACATCCATGCACGGCCGTCTTTTAAGTTGATTCACTATATTGATAAGAAATGCATGCACCGATCGCGGCTATTAACCCTTTCATTGCCGCCGGCAAAGTCGCCGGCGGCATTTAAAAGACGCTGGCGTGCGGATGCCGGCATCTTTATTCCAATCGTCATCGGGGGGGCGGCGATTGGTTGCCATGGTAGCCTCGGGTCTTCGTTTGACCCGAGGCTTAATGGCTTCTGCAGATCCGTTACAATGAGCCAGTGGCTCATTGTAATGAATGAGCTGCAAAAATGCCATATATTGCAATACAGAAGTATTGCAGTATATGGTAGGAACGATCTGACCATCTAGGGTTAATGTACCCTAGATGGTCTAAGAATTAGTGAAAAAAAAAGTTTTTAAAAAAAGTTTAAAAAATAAAAAAAATTTATAAAATATTAAAAATTCAAATCACCCCCCTTTTGCTAGAACTGATATAAAACATAATAAACAGTAAAAATCACAGACACATTAGGTATCGCCGCGTCCCAAAATGCCCGATATATCAAAATATAAAAACGGTTATGGCCGGCGGTGACCTCCGAGACGGGAAATGGCGCCCAAAGGTCCGAAATGCGACTTTTACACCTTTTTACATCACATAAAAAATTGAATAAAAAATGATCAAAATGTCACCTCACACAGCTCCATGCGCCAAAGTATGAAAAAATTATTAGCTTCAGAAGATGGCAAATTTTTTCTTTCTTTTTTGTACACATTCATTTAATTTTTGAAAATGTATTAAAACACAATAAAACCTATATAAATTTGCAATCGCAATCGCACCGAACCAAAGAATAAAGCTGAGGTGTTATTTTGAGTGCACAGTCAAAGGCATGTTAAAATAAATAACATTACGGGAAAGTATAATTTGTTACGCACAAAATAAACCCTCACACAGGTCTGTACACGTAAAAATGAAAAAGTTATGGATTTTTGAAGGTGGAGAGCGAAAAAACCCTGCGTCCTTAAGGGGTTAAAGATAAACAGTGTTTGACTTTTATAAACCTCATTTGCATGATACACAAGAAGTGGTGCAAAGCTTTTATTCTGGTGTAAGATCCCTATTCTGATGTACATTTCATTTTCAGATATGCAAACCGTTTATACAACAACCACAGGAGTTTCAAGCAGGTTAAATCCAAAACCCACTATGCTCCTTCGCCATGATCAATAAAAATACATTGGTAGATGTACTATTATACAGCAAGACTGTCAAAAAATATTTTATTCACAAGTTTGTGGCTTCAATGTTTAGAAATGCGGAAAAGTTCATGGAGTATGAATAATTTTGCAATCCACCATACGATATACATTTCATGTTTAACTAAAAAGCTATAGGTGTGCCAGCTTTTTAAATTATAATTATGCATTCTTTCTTATAAAAGTAACCATAGAAACTTTTTTTATTTCCTGCATCAGCTGGAAGGTCTGGTTTTACTTCTCCCCCAGTAACGATTGTAGATTATGTCTGTTTGTTCCTGGGCTCTTATCAAATTGTTAACATATCCAAAGGTTTATTTTCCTTTCATCAAATCTATATACAAGGGAAAAAAATAAATGTCCCTTGCTATTTATTTTTGATATAATAAGGTTACATTGAATAGCTTGCTGATGTAAACACATTCTAATCTATTTTTTAACATAATGTCCTTTCATGAGGAGGTACTCGATAGAAACAAGAATCAAATGTCTGCTAGAAAAAAGATTTATCTTGCTTATGTAACAATTTTTGTCATTTTTTCAGACATTTTTAGGTTGGTACTGTAGTTAGAACTCTTCAAACAATATAGTTCTAAAAGAATCACCTTACAGGGAACCTGTCATCAAGCAAACCTGTCACCAGGAAGGTAATTTTTGTATGATGACCGATCCTACAGCTACCACGCTACCACGTTAATTTCAAAAATTTGTGTGTGGTAAGTCAGTTGATGCGCTGAGCAGTTCATATGGTATGAGTCATCTTTTCCTCAATGCCTTTTCTTTCCTCCTCCTCACGCATTGCCTTTCCCTGCCTAAGTCCCTTCCCTGCTCCCTTTTATGCCAGCTCACCGCTGCAAGCAATTCGCTTGAAATGCTTGAAATGCTAATGGCTATTGGAACCTGCCATCATGTAAAAATTACATTCCTGATGATGGGTTCCCTTTAAGCAATGCAATGTCTGGAAAAAGTCCAGACACAAGGATAACAAAAAATATGTCATAGCTCAGTTAACACTAGACAGAAGCTAGAAGTTTATTGAATATTTATACATAATTTCAAATATTTTAACAGTATGCAATAAAATCACTGTAGTGTAAATAATTCACATTGTTATCCATGTTATCCTTCCTTTTAAAATCAATTTTTAAAATTCTGCTAATGATAATGCTACGGTGGCGGTTCCTAAGCCTCTACATGCTACAGATTCACAGGTTGTTACACTGTCTCACCTTCCCCGCTGCTCCCTCAGCACTTCTCCCCCTCCCTTTGCTGATGCAATCTTACTGCAACACAGTGTCTCTGACACTGGCTACAGACAATAATCTCTGCAACCAGTCTCAAACAAAAATCCAAGATGGCTGTGTTGACCCCAAGGGTGATGGCACATGTGGTTTTTTGGGCCATTTTTTTGCAGTCCGTTAAAAAAACGCATGTGCCATCACCCTAAGTGAGAAGTTATTGGATCGTTTCCAGGGAAACTGAAATTGTGTACAGCAGGAAGAGACAGGTTGGACTTATATCTGTGAATGCGGCATTTTTGTTAATAACAGTGAATTAGAGAATGTGTTATTTCGTTAAGCTGAGTACATATAACAAATACCGCTTTAAACAAATCACCTCTCCTCAGCTGTTGTAATGCATTTCAAAATGCAATGAAAACGCAACCAAAACACATCGTGTGACCATGCCCTGAAGGGTTTAGACTATTTTTAGGCTGTTTTACGCTTCTCCTGAAAAATGGGTGCGTCCTTTGTAACCAGCAGGCTTTTCTGTACAGAAAATAGCTTATGTGTCAGAAAAATAAGTCTGTGCACCAGAAATTCAATATGGTCCTACAGCAGACTAGAGCAACTAATAGGAGATGCATAGTACGACCCGCCAGTTTTATGACCCACCAGATTAATCATGCAGCATCGGATAAAGTGATTAACCTGTCACTAACACATTAATACATTTCCCCCATTGTATTTTGTTATATGTTTGACAGACCCTCTACCTCTACTTTCCCTACAAGTCCCTGGAAAAAAAAAAGTCTAATGTACTGGTTCCTGGTGCAAAAAAGTTTGGGGGTCAGTATAGGTCCTTCAGACAAAAGACTTTGTAACCATAACCAGTCTGATCAATGCATTCTGAATCAAATCATTCTCTATGACAGGTTTATGAAGAAACAATTCTGAACAAAACATCCACTTTAAAAAAAATTTACATTTACATAAAAGTATTTTCTGAATTCCTTACAAGAGCATGGAAAGTGTGGTTAACCTAACATGACTGCCATAAGGCTATAACATAAAAGACAGAAAAACACAGCGCATCAATAGTGGAGTGAAATATAACACTCCCGACTGCCGTGGCTCCCTGAAGTATATTCCTCCTCCGGGCTTATTCCTTATTAACCGCTGCTAACGTCCAACCAACACCGACGATACATACCCTTAACCCCTTCCCATCCGGGATAACAGTGCCAATCACTAAGGAGGACCATATACCCTTAAAACATCTTCATAGGAGAGCCTAAGAGCACTCTAGGAACCCTGTGTATTTATACGGACCTGAAGAAGGGAGCGTTACGCCCCCGAAATGCGTAGTCCAACTCCGAAATAAAGCATTTAATCTGAGAAGCGCGGATCCACGTCCTATTTTTTACCTCCACGATTACTGCCATAAGGCTATACACGTCCTACTTGCACATGCCCCATGCAGAAAGGATGTTTATAAATGTCAACTTCTAAAGGCTATATCTCCTGAACCCTGGCACCTAAAAACTAAATTCTGTTTCTGTGTCACATTAAACAGGAGAATCTCCCCTTTGGTGTGATATATTGATTGTGTATTGGTGCTTCACATAACAGCTTTCTATTTCCAATTGTAGCTTTAAGAGGAACCTCTTGATGTATCCAACATGGCTACTGAAAGCGGAGAATCTCTTCTTTCCAATGAAACTTGAATTTTGTTTCTAGGTGCTATGGATCCAGAGATATTCAGGTTTAAAGTGAGAATATCAGGTGCCATTTTTATATATAAAAATCTCTCCCGACAGCAGTTTAAAGAGAACCCGTCATGCAAAATAACCCCCCTAAACTAAATATATTTTCATAAACTGCCATTAGAGAGCATTGCCTCTATCCCTTCATTGTCCCTCTACATGCCTGTAAACCTAAGCAATGAGGTCCTAAAGCTGTATGCAAATGACCTGTGAAATGTCCAATGAAGCATTAGCATATTCAAGCTGTCCACTCTATTCATGAGTGGGAGGCACAGCCACACCCCCAGTGCTTGACTGACAGCCTGTATAATGATGTGAGGCTGTATAATGATGTGCTTCCTGGTGCTGGTAGCCACACCCCCTGCAGCCTGTGTGTGCATGTGTGTGTGTGTTTAGGAGAGATACAGCAGCTCCATGCAGCCATGTTACAGCAGAACATGTCAGATTCATGTGTATCTGATGTCTGTGTCTCTCACCTGTATATTAGGAGGATGCAGCATGTCAGCAGATGCAGCACAGACACCAGCAATGCTTTACTATACATTACACACAGACATGAGCAGGGGGAGGGGAGGGGTAACAGGGGTGACATCACTGCCTCTGACCATGTGACCAGCCTCATAGATGATTTTACAATGAATAATGTATGAAATAACTAGATAAAGGCTGTGATGGATCCTTGTGAGCTGCTCCAACAGGTAGTAGTGACAAGACTAGTGACAGACCTGATGACAGGTGTCCTTTAACAGTTAATATCTCCTTTTTCCTGACACTTAGAAAAACAGATTTTAGATTCATATAAAAGAGGAGACTCTCTTCTTTCTTTGGAAAAAAAGAAGTGAGGTTCTATGTGTCAAAGAGCCGGAGATGCAGCTCTCTGAATCCCAACTCCAGATTCATAGCCATCAGGCTATAGGGAGTATTTGCTGCACACAGGAGCTGCTGCACCTCACAGATAATGGAAATATTCACTTTATATGGTACTACATCTTGAGAAGGAATAATATGAACTAAGATGCATGTTTTTAACCCTTCTCTATGCAGAACTATCTAAGAACACACTTTTTCTCTTATTGTCTTTTATTTCGTGATAGTTTTTTATTTTGCGAAAATTGACTGATACGATGAACATTCGATCCTCTTCGACTTATGTTGCTGCATATTAACACCACAAACCAGAACATGTCTATAAAGTTATATTTAACACCAAAAACACACACGTTCTGGAATAAAGTTTTTATTTCCCACCATCCTCAATTATTTACAACTATGACGTTCTCACTCAAACTTTTATGAGGCGCGGAGGGTTCTGTTATAGTGTGGATAATACAATGGCGCACATCTAATAGTGACTTTTATTATCTCATTAGCTTGGTTTATGGATACAGTATATAGTTATTCATTTGGGTCACCATTGTGTAAGGGAGATACAATGATAGATCTGTGTGAGTCTCAGTGCAATTTTCAGCAAAAATAGTTTGGTGTCCCCTGTGGATTTAACATTCCCATTTTGGTGAATATACACATGTGGGGTATGTATGATCTCCTCACATCTTGCTGTTTTAGGAAAGTATATTTTCTTTATATATGTATCTGGATTTGTACATATTTTAGAGGAAATATTAAATGTTAATTGCCAAATGCATCGCTGGTTGTCTGCTTTCAAAGGTTCATAGGTTTTATGGTGCAATTACTTTTTATTCTGTTATATTGCTATATTTTGCAGGTTGTGACAGTCTTAAAATTTGTAGCTGAAAAGCAGATATCTGGTTATTACAGTTTTAGTGATATCATGATGATTTAGTTATGTGAACATATTAATATGGGACATTTGTGAACTCTACACATGTCCATCTATTACATTTAGGAGATGTGAAGGTAAATATTTTCTGTTTGGAGCACATTTTTTGCCATCAAAGTAAAATTTTAGGTATTTTTTATAAAATGTTTCAGTTTGAATCAAAATTGCATGAAGGCGCCTATGTCTATAAACTCTTTAATGCAATTTTGAAAATGGGGCAAGTTTCTGCTTTCAGAAATTAAATGGTTTGTTGGGTTTCTCTTTTAATTCTTTTTGCTGTCATTTCAATTTTATTTTTAAAAGTCAAAATTGTAAATATTGCTCTGGTCAATAATGTGACAAAATATCCAGAAATGCCGGGCAGTGAAAGGGTTAATACCCCTTGGTTGAATTCCCTGGTGAAGATGCTTATCATCTATCTCCTGTATATATATATTATAGAAAGAGAGAAGTCCAAGGCAGCACAACCTGTTTGTCTGGGTGCAGAATCTGTATATCCGTGGCAAGGATCCGGTAATATATTCAAGATGAATCACCCTGATTTAATTCATCTACTGGAGTGCTGCTGCCTTCCTTGAATATATATATATATATATATATATCTGTCTAGTTATCATCTCCTATAATTTGACCATTTATATATCTTACTTTTTTCTATGTTTATTAATCAATCTTCTATTTCTCTTCATCTTTCATATTTATCTTCTATCCTAATAATTATAATTAATAATTCTTTATATAGCGCACACAGATAATGAAGCACTGCACAGAGCTTGCCAAATCAGTCCCTGTCCCACCGAGAGAACATGCAAACACTTTGCAGATGTTGACCAGCGCTGCTAGGCTGTAGTGCTAACCACTGAGCCACCGTGCTGCCCATCAATCTCCCTATCATCTATCTCCTATAAAATTCTCCCATATTACAGTTTGTTTTATTATACTAAATGGAGCCTCTTACTGACTGTGTGGTCATAAAATAGCTTTATTTTGGGACCCCACTTTTAGTTTTGCCGTGGACAACACTGGCCCTGCCAATGGGACATGGGGGTGTGGCCTTTATCATACGCCGGCTATCATACTCAACCAGTATGATAAGTGTATGATTTCTCTGTACTTGGCTGCATTAATCTTTCCTTCAATTGCAACCAATTTTCCTGTCCCTGTAAAGAGGCAGGTTTCCTCAGTTTGCAGGGAAAAATTCAATTTCAATTTGTGTGACATACAAGTTTGTGTGCCGTTAAGGATATTTGAAGAGGGCTGAAGGGCATAGCCCTCTTCAAACTTGCTGGGTGTTTGCTGCATTATATTACATTACATTATATTATATGCTGGCTTGTCTCAACATGTTAAATACTGCCGACAAAGCCAAAGCATCTCCAGGACAGCCTAGAGTCTGTACAAGGCTCTAGATGTTCATTTAGTGGAGGAATCCAGAGCACTAATAGAATTAAAAAATCTTGTAATCTTTATTTATCCAAGCATAATAGAAATCTAAATGGTCTAGAAATCCATGCTCAGTTAATCTGCTTAGGGTTGTCACCGATGTGGCCATTGATAGAAAATTCCTCTGCTATCAATCTGTTAAAAGCAACAGATCTAGAAAAGTATGGAGAACAGTTATAGTGAATATCACTTTTATATGCTAGGATACTATTTAGACTAACTGAAAAAATAACTTTATTAAGCTTCCATAAAATTGAAGTTATCAGTACCTTTTATTTTAAAAATATGGGAGGGAACTAGAGAAAATGAAAGACATCATAAATATTATGGAAAAAATTATTTTAATTTTATTGCATTGTGGTTTATCCCATGGCAATAGAGAATCCAATACATACAAGTAACGGTAATCTACACTGATAGCGCATCTTCATAATCATCATGTCTTTTATTTGAAGTTAAAACATAATCACATCAACAATATGTTGATAGATGGAGCCTCATTATTAATTTAGGAGGTGCGTCAGGATGGTGATGGTGGCATGCTAGGAAAATTCAACTGTCCAACAACACCATCCAAACTAGTATATAGGGTATGGAATACCACGGGTTTCACAATATACTGATGATATTTCAAGCATACATCTTGTACATAATATATGAATATAAAATAATAATAATAATAATAGTAGTAGCCTTGTGGTTTAAAAAGAAAAAAATTGGGACAAACAACCCAATCTGATGTTATATAATAAAGTAGCATAAACTGGAACTAACTGGTTGCATTTATTAAAATGCATATAGTTGTCTACAATCTGAGACTGGATTGTGGATACTTAGTAGCGGCTCCGTCTGATCGGCTGAAGCAGAAACTACGTAAACCGAAATGGATCAAAATATCAAGCGTCATCTGGTTCTTTGGTTATGGCTCCGTCTAGTCTGCTGATGCAGAGACTACGGAAACCTCCGGGAGTCAAAAAACTGAGCGTCATCAAGTAAGAAGCGTAAGTGTACACTCGTATATATTTTCTGTAGTACTCAGGTAAGTATGAGTTCATATTATTAGGTTAATAAATCAATTAAAAAATGTTTAAAAAGTTTTTTTTAACAACAAAATATTACAAAGTGCAGTTAGTGTAAAGAATTAAGCCTTACGGTTATCATATGTTTCAATTTTCAAATGCTTCAATAGCTTCATTCAGTCCCTCTGGGGTTAATGTGTGTAACTTGAAAATCCAATATGAAATCAGGGATTTCCACAGGTATATAGTCTTTCGGTGTGATAGAGATACGCTTAAAATCTTTGTTATGTAAAGTAGTTAAATGTCTTGATAGATTTGGAAGTAGGAACCCCAATTTAGTTTTACATCTATGTCCATTTAGCTGCATACATAGAGATTGTGTAGTGCGACCCACTTATTGGAAGCAGGGGGTGGGGGTGATAAGAAAAACATGAACCTGTGAAGAAAGATCGAAAGATAGGACAACCCTTTTTTTACACCAACCAGTTAAAAAGAAATGCACTTTCAACCCAGTCGCCTATAAAGGCCCACATATTGAGGCATTCTAGATGATCATGGTGAATGAATTCAGCTCCATTAGAACAAAACAAAAATCAACAAACACTTTAACAACTGATGAACTAAATCAGAATATCATAATTTGAGAAGCTGACAAAGTGGGAGGCATTGTTATTCAGAACGGAGACACTTACCTACAGGAAGCTAACAATATACTTTTGGATGCAAAATATTATATTACCCTCAGAAAAATCCCATAGAAGAACATTTAATATTATATAAAACTTCATCAAGCAAGCATCTGATGAGGGCATTCTAAATAAACAAGAGAAGAATTTTCTCACTATTAATCATCCAGTTCTCTCTACATTTTACCACCTCCTAAAAATCCATAAATACAAACAACCCCCCCTGGACGACCCATCATATTGGGGATAGGGTCATTCACAAGCTCCCTATTACATTATGTAGATCTATTCTTAGAAGATATTGTAAAAACCCTACCTTCTTACCTTAGAGATTCGAGCGCCTTAACTCCAAGAGCTTAAAATGATTTCCATTTTACTGACCTTGGATTTCACTGCCTTGCATTCAAATATTTCACATTTTGGGGAACAGTTTGGGGATAAGGGCCACAGAGCGGTACTTACATAACTGAACGAAAATTAATGATAAACAGGTAAAATTCATCACAGATAGCATCCTATTTGTTTTGGAAAACAATATATTTGAATTCCAGGGTCAAATACATTAACAAATTTGTGAAACCGCAATGGGCACTTGGGCTGCCCCAAGCTATGCTAATTTATTTATGGGGCGATACGAGGCCCAATACATTAATACATAAAACTATATCAACGATTTATGGATGATCTGTTCTTCATCTGGTGTGGAAACAAAACTGAAGCCAAAGCCTTTGTCGAATATGTGAACAATAACCCTTGGGGTTTAAAATTTACCTCAACATTTAACTCAAACACAATAATTTTTTTGGACTTGGAAATACATAACAGCAACCAATACCAAATAAGAACCAAAACACATTTCAAACAAGTGGATGGAAATAGCTATTTAAACTATAAGAGCGCCAACTACAATAAATGGCTTAAAAATATTCTTTTTAGCCAATTCTGTAGAATAAGGAGAAATTGTACCACCATAAATCTCTAATCCATAAAGCATATGAAAAGAATTTATACACAAAAGGATTGCCTAAAAATCCCCAAAAAACGATCCCCATTTAGAAAAAAATACTCCCAAATATACATTCAGGAAAGCCCATACTATAAAGAGCATCATTGCACCAAGTAAACTCCAAGAAACTACAAGAAAATCTAAAAATACCCTAGGTAGAGATTTACCAAAAGGTGCCTATAAATGCCACCACAAAAAATGTCTATGCTGTCTAACAATTACAGACAAAAAAAACTCTTTCTCTTCAAATATTACAAAAGAAAAGTACACCATCAAACATAGAATGACTTGTTATTCTAGTTTTGTAATTAATTGTATTTGGGGCCTCCAATAGATGGGTCTCACTATACAATCGCTATGTATGCGGCTAAATGGACATAGATATAAAACTAAATCGGGGTTCCTACTTCAAAGTCTATCAAGACATTTAACTACTGTACATAACAAAGATTTTCTATCACACCGAAAGACTATACACCTGTGGAAATCCCTGATCGTGCAACGGCACAAAACCAAAAAGACTCATATTGGATTTTCTAATCACACACATTAATCCCAGAGGGCCTGAATGAAGCTATTGAAGCATTTGAAAATTGAAACATATGATAACCATAATGCTTAATACTTTACACTAAATGCACTTTCTTTAAAAAGTTTTTAATCAGTGTATTAACCTAATAATATGAAATCATACATACCTGAGTACTACAGCAAATATACGAGTGTACACTTGCACTTCTCACTAGATGACGCTCAGTTTTTTGACCCCCCGAGGCTTCCGTAGTCTCTGCATCAGCAGACTAGATGGAGCCATAACCAAGGATCCAGAGGCTACTCTATATATATATTTAATATGTGTGTACAAGATGTCATCAGTATATTGTGAAACCCGTGGTATTCCATACCATATATACCCTAAATTGATAATGAGGCTCCGTGTACCAACATAAAAGATACCGCTCACACATTGTTTGCCATTCACTGTTTTTATAATTCCAACCTGACGAAGGTGCTTGTTCAGTGCCGAAACACATTGTTGATGTGGTTATGTTTTAATTTCAAATAAAAGACATGATGATTATGAAGATGCACTATCAGTGTAGATTACCTTTTCTTGCATGAATTGGATCCAGTTTATCAGGCACTTTAAATATGTATAACTGTATTTGTGTGTACACATATCTTAGTTTGTTTTAAGGTATATCTTGTCTTAGATGAGGGTAAGTATTTTCTTTCAGCAGTATATGAAAATATTAATTTAAGCTGTAACATATACAGGCTTACCCTTCAAATGTTTCCTTTTTTCATGTTGCCAAGTGAATACAACGGTTGCCAGGTAACAGGAAACACTGCATGCTGCCCATTTGATTTCGATGTCTGTCGCATAACTAATGTACCATTCTACACTGCTTTCAAGGACATTGTCTACTACTGAATGACATTTTCAACAAACACTCAGGATTGTCACATACATATCATTTTCCAATATAAAATTACATTTTTTAAATTTAACAGTGGACATGTTAAACTTTACAGAATGTACTACTTATTTAATTATTTTTCTACATTTACAGATTTACCATAAAAACAAAAGAATGATTAAAAGTATAGATATATATTTTATCCCTAGTCATAATGCATTTTGATATTTAATTTTAGAACAATAACACAAACTAAAAATTATTACTTCTGGCTTGTTTTGTTTGAAACAATTGTTAACAAATAAAAACATTGTGTGATTATACTATGGAAGCTCTAGAAGTAAACAGCGACTGTACTGTGTTTGATCAGCCTCTTGCAGGTGTCCAACCTTGAACAACCTTGTTTAAAAATCTAAATATCAATTGTTTTTTTACATCAATGTCCACAGCAGATGGAAAATCAAACCATAAAGCAGAAGCGTGTGTTTTTGTGCAGCTTCCTTAAGTAACATATGTCACAATTTTATTAAACATGTTCAATATGCAAAATCAAAAACTACACCAAACTACCCTTATAGGACCAGCCCACGTAAATTAAAGGGCTGGTCCAGGTCAAGAGTATATGGATGGGTTGAGCCCTCTCCATACATGGAGTCTGCTGTGTCTGCTGTGTGACTCAAACTCAAGTGTGTCACCATCATATTGCCAATTAGCACCTGCTTTCCCACTCATCGAGGGCATCGATCAGTTTTTATGACAACTAGGAACCTGAAACCATAACAAGAAAAAAATATGGGAATGACCCAGATAGTTATATGAGGAATATACATTTAGTTGTGGTATTTATCCCCAAAAAGTCAAATGAAACAATTAAAACACATAAAAACACATAACACATGAGCAACAGGAGCAGAGTCTGCATTCAGGCCTGGAAACCACAAATCCCAAAATACCAGTTGTTAATTACAAAACCACTCCTGTACAAGTATGATATATTAAACAATAATAGTAATGTACAAAGATGCATAATATGCAGTGGAAGGTAGCAAAATGAGGCATTGTTTTCCATTTAACACCTTAGATACTTCCCAGAATTCCCTACTGGAGCATCTATGCCTTTTTGTCTCCACTCGCCTATAAGGCGATCTTAATTTGCAAACTCTCCATAAGGAGAACTCTTACCTTCTGAACCTAATATGAGATGCTTCATAACATATGCCTGCAAGTGCTGATGGGGGGGGGGGGAGCAAAGGAAAGGGAAGAAACCAATTCCCCACACGTGTCAGCTAGTAGGCCTTGACAGGGACAATCTAACATACCTCTAAGTTTGCTATTTACAGTGGGTAGGGAAAGTATTCAGAAAGCCCCTTTACATTTTTCTCTTTGTTTCATTGCAGCCAATTGGTAAAAAATAGTTTTTTTGCTTATTAATGCACCCCATCTTGACAGATAAAAACCAGAAATGCATACCGGTATGTATTTTTGGTATTTTATTAAACAAGATACACTGAAACATCACACGGTCATACGTATTCAAACCCTTTGCTTAGTATTGAGCAGAAGCACCTTTTTTAGCTAATACAACCTTGAGTCTTCTTCGGAATGATGCAACAAGTTTTTCACACCTGGATTTGGGAATCCTCTGCCATTCTTCAGGTTGGATGGTTAACGTTGGTGCAAAGCCATTTTCAAGTCTCTCCAGAGATATACAATTGGGTTTCGGTCAGGGCTCTAGCTGGGTCAGTCAAGAATGCTCATATTCTGAAGTTGTTCTGAAACCATTGTGTGTTTCGGGTCATTATCTTATTGGAAGGTGAACCTTTCGGTCCAGTTTGAGGTCCAGAGCACTCTGGAAGAGGTTTTCATCCAGATTATCTCTGTATTTGGCCACATTAGTCTTTTTCCTTTAATTATTCTGTTACCCTGAAGTAAAATGTTACTTAATGCTAACAATTATGCAATTGGAAATTTAAACTTTTGCTGAAAACATACCCTCATAATCCTATGTCAGATTTAAAAAACAATTATATCTTCTGGGATTCAAAAGGGTCTCCGGTATAGGAAGGTAGACATTCGACTAAGGGTTTCAAATAATAATCAATAAATTTACACAATGGATTCGAATATTCCACCTAGCCATGAGACAATAGGATGATCCAAAGGGTCAACGGGAGCCTAATGAATTTTTGGAAGTAGATGTAGCATAGGAACTTTGGGTTCTTCAACCACCAGTCCCTTGAAAACTTTCTTGGGAATTACTCCCTTTTTAACCACAGAATCAAGAATGAAGGATAACTGACCAGAAAAACTATTTGTGGGTTTACACATCAATTTGTAAATCAATGAGAGAAGAGGCGGCACTCACCAATGTGTAGATCCTCTTTATTTCATAAACTGCGCAGTACAGGGATAGAGGGGGGCCTGGCGACGGACCGTTTCGCGCCACTTAGCGCATTCTCAAGCCTTTGATGTCATCCATCTGCGGCGCGCACAATATATGCGTCGTGGCCGAAGGACGTCTTTAAGGAGACAGTGTACACAAAAACATTAATGGTAACCAGGTAAGTTACCAATGCGTTAAAAACATGACCAATGCCATACGTAACTTAAAAACCAACGCAGAGTGTGTAAGATACAAATTACACCAAGGGACATAATACAAATTTTCTAAATTTTCAAATTTTCTATTCACTATAAAGGATACATCTATTTTTACTATGTTATATCTGGACTATGGAAACATCACCTGAGGAAAATGTAAGAGGCAAACATAACTAACACTTCACAGGAAGACACTAAGATCATTCCTGTCTTCATGCCTAGCGCTCCCATGACATCAAATCTAATAATACATTTACTTTCTAATTGCAGCAGAGCCAGATCTCTGTTCCCTTCCAACAGATCTACTGCTACATTTTCGATGCCCGCAAATTTTAGAACACCAGGATTACCTTTGTGACATGCTCTCACATGTTCAATTAATCGTAGGCATCCATTGCCCGTGGTAATAGATCTCTGGTGCTCTCTAAAGTGTACGTATAACCTACGTATAGTCTTCTCAATGTAGAAAAATCCACATGGGCAGAAGACTATATATATCACGTGTGTCTATTTGCACGTGATGAAGGAGTGCACTTTTTGTGTTTGTCCCCCAAAATGAATATGTTTTACCTGGCACCGTAAATCTGGAACCACTCTTAATTTCCAATTGAAATTCCTTTTTCCAGCCATGTAGAGGTGTGTGGAACCTACTCTTGACTAGAATACTCCTCATGGTTGTAGAACATCTAAATGCAATAACTGGACTTGCTGCAGTGACATCCTGAAGCTGTGGATCATGTTTGAGAATACCCCAATTTTTATGGATGGCATCACAAATTATCTTTTTACCTGGGCTATACTCAAATGAGAAAGCAAATCTCTTATGTGCGTTCTCCCCAATCCCCCTCCCGGTTTTCTTTTTGTTGTTCTTTTTGGGCCATAGTACCTCTTCCTGGGATAGCGACAGAACCTTGTGATAGGCTTCCTCTAATAATTCCTTTGGATACCCCCAGGCTAACAATCTACCCTTAAGTTCCTTAGCCTATAACTAAAACTGGCGAGATACAAGCGACAGTCGGACCTCTGGGGTTTTCCCCTCTCGTTCTACCTTCTAGAGTTAAATATGTTCAATCTCCAGGATGAGACTACTGAATCCACGACTTTGGAAGTGGAAGTGTTTAGAAAGGGTGTTTGATCCACCTTTTGTCCCCCTTTGACTGCCGGCTCTCCTCTCGAGTTCTTTTGCCAACGGGTTATTGACCCTAAAATTCAAAATAACCTCACTGATGGTGAGCCTATGGCACTGCATTAGCTGAGATCTTGAGAGGACATCTTGATTATGCCGGCAGACAAGGGGGAAACGTAGTTATCATGACAAAAGAGTACTATAAAATGGAGCCAAAAAGACAGCTACAAGACCTGAAGACCCTCCTGCGTACTTTCTTGAGGAGGGTTATTGAATTAGGTGTCATGTCTGAACAAACAACTAAAAAGTTGTTTCTTGAGTCCCAGATTTCTGGTCTAGTACGTTCTACCTAAGATCCATAAATCGTTGTCTACCCCCCCCCCCCCCGGTCGACCAATAGTTGCTGGTATCAGCTCCCTTACTGAACCATTATTCCAGTATTTAAATTGGCATCTTTGCCCCCTCCTTCTTGATGTTCCATCTTACCTTAGGGGCACTAATGCCTTTTTAAAAGCAGTGAAGGATATTCATTGAAAGGATAACTATACCTTGGCATCCATTGACGTGGAGAGCCTGTGGAGGACCTAGGAGTGCAATGTATTCACTACATACTGACTAATGCCCAGAAAAGACCACACTACGTTGATTTTGTATGTGAAGGTTTGAGTTTCGTACTATCACACAACGCCTTCATGTTCGATGACAGATTGTTTGTTCAGAGATCCGGCATGATGATGGACATACCTGTGGCTTGAACCCTCGCCAACCTGTTTCTCGCATGTTTCGAGAATCAATACATATTTTCTCTGGATAAAACCCCTTTGTGTTGAACATGAAGGCATTTCACAGATATGTGAATGATATACTTATGGGAGGGAACCCGTTCCCAATTCTTTGAGTTTGTGGAGTATTTGAACATCAGCACCCACATGAACATGCGGTTTACGGCAGTATACGGGGGGAAAAGAACTTGACTTTCTGGACGTTAAGGTGAAAGGGGTGATCTATGTACATCAGCATTCAGAAAAAGTACTGTTACAAATTCACTCCTCCACTTTAATAGTTTCCAACAGTCCCACACTAAAACAGGATTACCTTACAGCCAGCTGTTACGGCTCAGAAGGATCAATAATGATGACGCTCAGTTTGAGTTACAAGCTAAGCAACCAAAGGGTAGATTATTAGCCAGGGGGTATCCGAAGGAATTATTACAGGAAGCCTATCACAAGGTTCTGTCTCTATCCCAGGAAGAGGTACTATGGCCCAAAAAGAACAACAAAAAGAAGTTTTTTTTCAATTTTTCAACATTTGGAATTTTTTTCAGCTTCGCAGTACACGGCATGTTAAAATAAATAACATTACGGGAAAGTAAAATTTGTTACGCACAAAATAAGCCCTCACACAGGTCTGTACACGTAAAAATGAAAAAGTTATGGATTTTTGAGGTTGGAGAGCGAGCAGAAAAACCCTGCGTCCTTAAGGGGTTAAAGGAAATCTACCGTCAAATTCAAGCATGATAAGCCAGGGGCATTTACTCATAGATCCAGGAACCTTTACTGCGTTAATAATCTTCTATTTGTTATCCATGGCGTCCTTTCTTCTAAAATCATGTCACACAGCTGTTCTGTGTTAATCTACACTGAATACAGGTGGTCAGGCACATCAATAGCACATCACTGGCCACCACTACTTGGGTGCTGGGGTGGTTGTATCCAAGGACAGCTATCTCGTTTCTAAGGGACAACATGGCTACAATAATGGGAAATTATTTTTCACACACGTACATTTTTATTAATAACATGCAACTGAAAAAATTTGTATATATATACATGGCACATGATTCGTATTGAATGTGTATGCTCACATGAGAATACCCCTTTAAGTATTGCGTGCCATTGTAAAATTAATGGTATCTTACAAGCTATAATAAAGCATACAAGTATTCTATAAAAGCGATCGAGGTGAAAACATCCGCGATCGGTGCTAGCACCGATCGCGGGTGTTACCGGTAAGCCTTTGCTGCAATATGCAGCAAAGACTTACCGGCTATGGAGAGGGCTCGGCCCGCGAGCCCTCTCCATGCACCGGGACCCGGCGCGCGCTGTACTAGTACGGCGCGCGTCAGGAAGGAGTTAATCAACTAAAGCAAGAAAAAAGTAATAATAGTGATATATAAACAAATTTTATTTTGCTTTAAATACATAATGGGAAGTGAAATATAAAAAAATGATAAAAGATAAATAATTACCCAAAATAGCTAAAACGTGTTTAAGAATATGCGTGCGTCATGGTATCAGCACGACCCTAAACCCGTGCTGATACGGGTGCATGTAAATAAGAGGTCCAATTGAAAACAATTACTAGTGAATAGAAACCCAGAGGAGGACCAATGTGTGACCAAAAAAAAACAAAAAAACAACATGAACAAAAAATTGTAATGATGATGGGATACTGTGAGCCAGTCTAATCCTTGTAGAAACCTGTATATGGTAAATCCTCACCCATAGGGGTGAGCTAATCGAGTTGGTATATCCATTTGGACTCTAATTTAAGAAGTTCTTTCACATGATTCCCTCCCCTAGGATTCAAATGTAGCCTCTCCATCCCACATACCCGAAGGCTATGGTTCATTCCTCAATGTACCTGTAAAAAATGAGCAGCCACAGTAGATAGCGTCTTACCTTTAGAACGGTCATTTGCGGCCGTCGTGATAGAAGAGAGATGTTGTTGCACTTTGTCTCCTTAGCTCTTGCCCCGTTTGTCCTACGTAGATCATTGGGCAGGAACACTTAAGAGTATATACAACGTCTTTTGACTTGCTATTAATATAGTCACATAGCCTAAAAGAAGGCTGGTTATTAGGATGCAGAAAGACGTTGTTACTGTCCGTAATATGTGAACAGACAGAGCAATCCCCTCTGGGGAATGATCCCCTCAAGCGTTGGCCTGTACCAACAGATGTTGTGGGTCTCCGGAAATGGCTAGACGTAAGTATGTCCTTCAGGTTACGTGCCCTTCCAAAAAGACCTAAATAGATTTCTAGGATGTGTATATGAAGTCTAGTATCTAGTATTGGGATATTGGGAGAATATCCCAATTATTTTGTAGGATTTGATAGATGTCCATCCACTGATTGTTGTATGTAGTCACCAAGCATAGTTTAGATTCTGTGTCCCGTGTCCTTGGTGTTAGTAAAGTGTGTTGTTCGCTATCCCTAGCTCTCATATAGACCTTAGAAATTACCTTTCTAGAGTATCCTCTGGACCTGAATCGTTCGATAAGTTCTTTTGCATGCTCGTGGAACTCAACGGTATTGCTGCAGTTGCGTCGAACACAAAGGAACTGCCCCCCAGGATACTTTCCCTTAGGTGTCTCGGATGAAAACTGGTAAAGGATAATAAATTATTAGTGGCAGTTGGTTTTCGGAAAAGAGTAGTAGAGAGACGAGTCCCTTCTATTTGGATTTTTATGTCCAAGAATTCCACATGTTTCTGAGATTAGAGAGGTAAGGGATCTTCCATGGGTTCGTATATGGGTTCGTAATGTTGGATACATTCCAAACAAATGTCATGGGTTCCTTGCCAGATCAGGAGTATATCGTTGATATATCTATACCAACCCACCACATTAGTCCAGAAAGCGGCCGATTGATACACGATCCCACCAACCAAAAAATAGGTTGGCATACGAAGGAGCGCACCGGGCACCCATGGCCGCCCTGGATATTTGCTTAAAATAAGCCCTGTCGAAGGTAAAGTAATTTTTGGTGGAGGATAAGGGACAGCAAATCCAATATGAAAGAGTCATGACGGCGATCCAAAGATCTCTCTTGATTCAAAAAGTAAGCAACCGCCTCAAGACCCACCTGGTGGCAAATAATAATATAAAGGGACTCGACATCCAGTGTAACCAAAATAGCATTAGGGGGAATGGATAAATTCTCAATTTGCTGGATCAGATGTGTTGTATCTCGTACGTACGCAGGAAGCTTGATGACCAGAGGCTGTAAAAAGAAATCGATGTAAGACCACAGCTTTTCATTTAATCCCCCAATGCCAGATACTATGGGCCTACCTGGTGGATCTTGTAGGGATTTATGAATTTTGGGCAACATGTAAAAGGTCGGAACTCTTGGATCATCAACTGTCAAAGATTTGTGTTCCTTCTTGTTGATAATACCACAACTCAGCACAGCATTCAAGGTATGATCAATTATATTCTTGAAAACCTGTGTAGGGTCAGATGGTAATAAGGTATAAAAATCTATGGTAGAGCTATCGTCTAGCCTCTTTTACATATAGCTCTATTGGCCAGATGATGATATCGCCACTTTGTCAGCTTCCTTAACCAAAAAGTTTTTGTTGTTGCGTAGTCCCACAAGGGCTGACCGTTCCTTTTTAGTTCTCCATGTGGTTCCTATCTATTTTTAGATTTTTGATCATAATAGATCTGAATTGTGGGAAAAAGTCTGAGATTAGGTGTATTGAGAGGGAGCCCTCATAGGGAATGGTTTCCTACCTGTGGAAGCATCATTTTCATCCAATAATTCCAAGAGGTCCATTAGCACACGTCTGTCATTGTCAGGAAGAGCATCCATCAGCGATGGTTGATGGTATAATAGCTTAAATGTTAGCTGTCGGCAAAATAGATAAACATCCTTAGTCAGCTCAAATTTGTCAAGGAAATTCATTTGTGAGGAGAGCCCATTCTGCAAGACATAAACCTCAGTTTCATTAAGATGATAAGAAGACAAATTAATGATCTGTAAGTCACCTGGAGTACCTTTCTTGCCACATGTTGGCCTGTCCCTCTTGTATGATAGTGACCAATCCCGATGTCTGGGTCCTCTCTTCCTATTTGCTGGTCTCCTGTTCACTGGTATCAGACGAGAGTGGTTCACTAGAGGCTGGTGGCACATGAGAGGTATTATGGCGACGCTGAAATTGTCTTCTATTGCCTCTATGGTTACACTTGTATATGTGACCATTATCATAGTCCTTTATGTCCCTGGCAAATTTTTCTTTTTTGCCCCTAATTATCTCTTTTTTGTATCTGTTGATAGTATCCTTCAGTTTTGACTGGAAGGGAATCACCTTTAAGAGACCTCTGTCATGGTCTAAAAGCATTTTGATCAGGATATTAGAACACTCATGTAAACCTTTCTCCCACCATTCCTTTCCAGTAGTTTCTTAACTCCCAGGAGGGAAATATGTGCACTCTTAAACCCCTAGGTTGCATGTATCCACAAAAACTGTAGAGACCGTGGTGTATATAGTCTTCTGCCCATGTGGATTTTTCTACATTAGGAAGACTATACGCAGGTTCTATGTATGCTTTAGAGAGCACCAGAGATCTATTACCATGGGCAATGGATTGATTAATTGAACATGTGAGAGCATGTCACAAAGGTAATCCTGAATTTTGCAGGCATTGAAAGGGTAGCATCTTGAAAAGGCAAAAGTTTGCAGGCAACTGTGTCATCTACACCTTCATTACACTGTCATTTGGTGTTTGTGGAGCTACAGGTAAAGATCAGCGGCTGTTTGGTGGTGCGCTCTGATGAAAATGCAGGAAGGAATAAAATATCCAGGTAGAAAGGCAAGAAAAGGCAGGTCACTTACCAAAAATGTACAGCCTTTATTTCAGCCAGCAGGGTATACAAGAGAGGAGCCGGACACGCCACAAACGACGGACCGTTTCGTGCGTTACGTTCTCAGGTCTGTGACATCATGTGGTGGGCTGGAACCATATTTAACCCTGTTCCAGCCAGGTAACCTTGGAACCCAAACAACAAACAACCCACACCACATTTTAAAAACAAAGCAAATAATCACAGGATTGCTACTATCGGCACTAATACAATAGAGATACAAACAGACACCTTGCAGATAACAAGTTCTTTCTAAACTACAGGAACACATTTCGTTGTTACGCTCATTCAAGCTGACCGGTCCTAGAGCCCTAGTGCGCATGATCCATCTGGCTTCACACCTGAGGAGCTCTCTGTTTCTATCTCCTCCTGAAGGGTTAACCTTAACCATTTCAATTCCTGCAAACTGCAGGACATCAGTGCGGCCTGAATATGCTGCTCTTATGTGTTCGATCAGGCGAGGAGAGCCATGTCTAGTTCTAATAGAATTAAGATATTCCCGAAATCGAATGTATAGGTGGTGAATAGTCTTGCCAATATAAAATCTACGGCAAGGAAAAAAGATTACATACACTACAAATTGTGATTTGCAGTAAAAAAATTGTTTGACCGTATGGCTTACTTCTCCCATCACTACTGTCCTTGTGCCTAGATTGAAATTGCAAAAATTACACTGTCCACATCTGAAATTACCTTGGGGAATACACCTGTCTAACCATGTGTTCTGACCTGTAGTGAACCTACTTTTGACTAGCTCCCTCCTCAAGGTTTTGCTGCGTCTAAATGAGATTAACGGTTTACTGTTAGCAGTATGCCCTAACTGTGGGTCCTTGGCTAACAAATGCCAATTATTCATAATTGCTGAACGAATAATATTTTCTTGGGGACTATATCCAAATGTGAATGCAAACCTTCTCTCCCGCATATATTTATCTATTCCCTTTGTATCTCTTTTTTTCTTCTTATGCAAAAGTTCTGAACGTTTCACTTTCATTACTTCAGCGCAAGCATTCTTTAAAACATGCAAGGGATACCCTCTAGCTCTCAGACGGGTTTCCAATTCATCCGCCTGTGAGCAGAAGACATAGTCTCCACTATTTATTCTGCACAAGCGCAAAAACTGGCTATAGGGGGAGGCCTTCTTTGGTATATAGGGGGTGGAAGCTTTTATAATGTAATATGGAATTGGTGGCTGTTTCTTTTCTAAACCCCTTAGTTGAGACACCACCCTCCTCAATAACTACCATGACGTCTAGAAACTCCAAGGATTCCTGGCTGAACTTGGATGTGAATTTCATGTTCATATGATTTTTGTTTAAATACTCCACGAAACCTTGAAATTCAGATTCTGATCCGGCCCCTATCACAAAGATATCATCCACATATCTGAAAAAGGATTTTATCAATCTGGTGTAGGGGTTATTGACGGAAAAAACATATTTTTCTTCAAAAACTGCTAAGAAAATGTTAGCTAGTGTGCAAGCAACCGGAGTCCCCATTGCTGTCCCTACTAATTACAGGAACCATTTCCCATTAAATTGAAAAACATTGGGAGATAATATAAACTTAAGGGAATCACAGACAAAATTTACATAGTTCTCGCTTTTACCAGTGCTTTGTAAAACTTCCCCAACTGCTGAAACTGCAGCATCTTGGGGGATGCGTGTATACAGACTTTCTACGTCAACTGAGGCTATACTGTGACCCTCTATCCACTCTATTTCTTCTAGACTCTTCAGGAATGAATTCGTATCCTTTAAGTATGAAGGGATCTCTTTGAGTAGTGGGTGCAATAACCAGTCCATATATTTTGAGAGAGGCTCTGTTAGAGAACCAATCGAAAGGGTAGCAGTAGATCCGTTGGGAGAGAACAGAGATCTGGCTCTGCTGTGGTTAGAAAGAAAATATATTATTAGATTTGATGCCATGGGAGCGCTAGGCATGAACGACAGGAATGATCTTAGTGTCTTCCTTTGAGGTGTTAGTTATGTTTGCCTCTTCCTTTTTCCTCAGGTGATGTTGCCATAGTCCAAATGTCACATAGTAAAAATAGATGCATCCTTGCCGGTTTATAGTGAATAACATGCTCATTAGAACATTTGTATTATGTCCCTTGGTGTAATTTATATCTTACACACTCTGCGTTTGTTTTTAAGTTACGAATTGCATTGGTCATGTTTTTAAGGCACTGGTAACTTACCTGGTTACCATTAATGGTTTTGTGTACACTGTCTCCTTGACGACGTCCGCCGACATCAAAGGCTTGAGAAAGCGCTGAGTGGCCCAAAATTGCGCGTCGCCAGGTCCCGCTCTATCCCTGTTCCTCACCGATTATAAAATAAAAAGGATCTACACATCGGTGAGTGCCGCCTCTTCTCTCTTTGAACTATATGCATGGTTGGATTAAACTGAGTTGGCAGAGCACCACTGCTGGATATCTTGTTGAGTGACTGATTGTTTCTCTGACCTGACTTCTATCTAGGACGTCTGTGGGGATCGAAGCAATAGTGGATAGTGCCGAAAACCCTCTTTTCCCTTTGTTGCCGTATCGTTTTCAATTTTCAATAAATACTGCGATTTCAAAGTTGTCTGAAAGCCTCTTTTTCACATTTAATCTTGGCCCAAACTACCACATTCCCCCTTGTCTATTGCCTTAATTGTCATCATATTATTGTAATTCTTGTCCCAAATAGTCAGGTTATTTCTAGATCCATGACCAGATAGCAACTCAAAAAGAGGGAAACATGCAGACTCAATTTTCTAATGCTTGAAGGACCTCCCTTTCAGTTTGACTTTCTGTATTCATATTGCAAACTGTCTGAATGATCATATCTAAAGAGTTGTGGTCAATGATTCCTACTCGAAATGGTCACCAGTTATGAGTGGTGTACCCCAGGGTTCTGTGCTTGGCCCACTTCTATTTAGTATATTTATTAATGATATAGAGGTAGGAATTAATAGCACTGTGTCTATTTTTGCAGATGACACCAAGCTGTGTAGTGTAATGCAGCCTATGGAGGATGTTCATAGGTGTCAGGAGGACTTAAACAGCATGTAATGCAATGTCAATCAGCTGCCACTAGATCTTGTCAGGTGTCAAAAGTGGTATGGACTCTTGGGATAAGGATGTAATATTACCACTGTACAAGGCATTAGATTGGTCTCAAAGGCCCAAAGGCTTTTTTCCTGTAAGAACTGTAAATCTGTGGAATAGCCTGCCCCAGTTGCTGGTCATGGTGGGGACAGCAGAGAGCTTCATAAAAGGGTCCAGATGTGAACAGTGAAAAGAGTTGGAACTGAAGAAGTTATATTAGTTGCAGTTGAAACCAGCTCATAAGCTAGAAAGAACCCAAAAAGCCCCTGCATGATACTTTCTAGCTTCTACCTTGACTTCTCATAATTTAAGAATCAAAAAGCTTCAACCTTGCTTGCACATTTAGGCCCCTTTCACACTTGTGTTTTTAACGCACGTTTTCTGCGCGTGCTTTTGATGCGCAAAACTTGCATTGCACTCTGACCCATTATCATCAATGCATTTTTTTTCACGCACACACTCGTGTTTTTTTTAACATGCATTTAAATCTCGACATGCTCTACTTTTGCAAGTCACGCGCGTGAAAAACGCACCATACAAGTCTATGGAGACGCATCATTGCACTCTAAGACACTTGCAAGTGCAATGCAAGTGCAATGCGTTTTTCACGCATCAATTGCCATAGAAAAGATAGAGCTCAGTCCTGAGTCCATTTCACGCGCATTTTCTGCGTGTGAAAAACGCATTGAAATTGCATTGAAATTGCATCAAAAATGTATAATTCTTTTAGAGTTAAATGCTTACGTCTATTCGGTGCTATCGCTGGTTCATATCTTCCCGTTTTGGGTCTATTTTTCTATGTATATACATACTGGGCATGTGCTACCTCTAGGTAGTGACCAGGGGTGGTTTCTCCTGTGAGCCACTTTGTTGGCCGCTGAGTCACGTCTATACTTTATTTCTGTATTTTCTGGTACCTGAACATGCCTGGTTGCCCTGCGCATGCATTTAATGTTTAATGCACACACACTTATCCACTGGCGCACATGTGTTCCTTTATCTTGTGTGCGCATGCGCACATATGGCTAGTATGTCATATGCGCTCTGTTTGATCACATGACCTGTAGACATGGCACTGACACTTCCGCTTCTATGCCATTGGCATGCCTGAACGCCGATCCATGTGCAGCATACTACAATTGTAGGTAAAACTTTCTGTCTGATCACATGACTGGTGCTGTTTATATGTTTATATATGGCCGAACTACATGCTGTGTGCCACAGTTGCAAGTAATTAGTGTCTGGATGTTCCAGCGTCCCCTTTTTTTTGGGGGGGGGGGGGGGATGGAATATATAAGGGACATGCTCAATTCTCTACATCTACCCCTGAGGAAGTCATAAACATGTGACGAAACGCATCAGGTTTTCTCTCCTCCCCCTCTCTCTGACTTTGCCTCCACTCGCTCATTGTTGCATGGACCTATTTCTGGGTATTGTATCATGTTGCTATAGATGTAGGTATGTATTCACTTGTTTCACTTTAGTCTATGAATGTCTTGACTATACCTTGTGATCATTACCACTGATTTATTTTTATTATACATTTTTCCAACTTGTTTGGTATTGCAGGCAATTTGCAGTTAGGGGTTTAGAGCCTGTCCCCTCTCTGGCACCTGTGAGCTTCATACGTTGATTCCTTTTATCGTGCTGTTAATGTAGTATAAAAGATATGAAAGTATGCTATTGGACCTGAAAAGGAGCAGCAGTAGCTTTGTGAAGTATATAGAACAATAGGTTGGTGAAGAAAGGTAGTGCCTTTGGAATATTAATGTATAATTTCTCATTCATGCTTAACTGCAAGGCTCGTGGGAGGTCAATTTCTGAAACTATGAGAAAGCCTGCCCTACCCCTGTTCTAATTTGAATAACTCTTACATTATAAGAAAGACAAAAGTTAATGTTAGTTAGAGTCTCCCATTCGATCATGTATTCCAGGTGTCATTCAGATAATTATTTTAATGAATATGGTGTAGTGAAAAGATCTGCTTTATTTTCACGCATGGTAGATTACTGAGTCTTTTTAGGCCAGAACGTAGGTCTTGCTTTACTCACATAAATGATTTACAAGCAGTTACCAACGTTTAGAACAATTTAACATTGAGAAGTTGTAAACATAACACATGGAAAAACAAGCACTCAAGACAAATTATTTTAAAGCAAGAACAATCTAACTCTAAATGATTCCTTAGAGGGTCTCTTACAAAGTGCCTTGTGCATATTTTTTCTTTGATAATGGGAATACTTTTTCTATTACTCCCAGAGAGCTCAAAGTCTAACTTAAAGGGAGCAGTTTGAAGATTTCTGACATTATTTGGATTGCATATATTAAGGATTAAGAACTTTTTTTTATCTTTAAGCATAGAAATCTCATGTGGATTTAACAGTAGACAAGAATCTAAAACAAATCACTTTAGATTTCGCTAAAAAGTCTGAAAAGGGAATTGGCATAAAAAGAATGTGTATTCTGCATTATTTTAAAGAAAATGTGTTATTTTCCAAATATGAATCAAAATGATATATGATACTTTTTTTAAAAAAACTATTCATTTTTTAATTGTAGATTTTTATTCCACTGTAATTCGTTATTTAATAAATGAGGTAAAAAAATGTAAGCAGCACTCCAGGACGTCAGGTATACACATGATGTAATTGGTTTCCCTGGTAACGCGGCCACTCCGCTTGTCAGTCAAGATTGCCTAAGCACTGTCCTGGACATGCGCAGGACCCCACATATCACTGGTATTATGCGCAGATGAGCCACTTTTTGACACAGGTGCGCCACATTTGGCGTGCGTTCCACCTGCGGTCCATACCTTTCCATGCAACATAGCGCTTGATATTATTGCCCAGGGTATCAGAGGATCCAGGTGGTGAGACACCCTCTGTTTTTAAACTTGTTTAATTATGATTTATTCACTGTGTCAGCACTTTATGCACTTGTCACTTTATTGACACAGGACACATTCAATACGATCCACTGTATTATAATGAAAAGGATTGCTGCACTAGCACTTTAGATACCTATGTATGTATTTCAGTATTTTCATGTATTATTATGTATTTTTTAATGTTTAAACACTAATTTATGCAATGTGATGCAATATGTTGATGCAAGGGAGTGGGAACGATTTGATCATGTGATCACTTGTGTTTGATATATATATACCGCCATTCACCTATGTCACTTAGCTTGATAAAGGCTCTTCTGAGCCGAAACGTCGCTGCTGTACTATGCTGTACCTTTAACCCCATAGCGCAATAAGACGTACCCTTACGTCTTACTGCGCATGGGGGAGTATGAAGAGGGCTCACGGGCTGAGCCCTCTTCATACTCACCGGGCATTTGCTTCATAATGAGCAAATGCCCCGCCGCTAACACCGATCGCGGGGGTTAACCCTTTGATCGCCGCCCCGCAAGCTGCCGGCGGCATTAAAGAGCCGGCGCGCGTGGGCGCCGCCATCTTGGCTCCGATCGTCACTCCCCGTGACGTCACCGGGGAGCGGCATCCGTTGCCATGACAGCCTGGGATCACACAAAGATCCGAGGCTGTCATGATCGAGGCTATCTATTACAATGTGCGATTCTCACATTGTAAATGGTATGCAAAATCCCCATATACTGCCATACTGTAGTATGGCAGTATATGGTAGGATCATCAACAACCTAGGGTTAAGTACCCCTAGGGAGTCTGAAAAATAGTAAAAAAAATAAATAAAAAAAGTAAAAAAAAAAAATTATATTAAAAAAACATAAAAATTCAAATCACCCCCCCCTTTCCCTAGAACTGATATAAAATTAAAAAACGTAAAAATCCTAAACACATTAGGTATCGCCGCGTCCGAAATGCCCGATCTATCAAAATATAACACCGTTTTTTACTGCGTTTAACCCCGTGCGGAAAATAGCGCCCGAAGTCGCAAATGGCATTTTTTTTGCCATTTGTGAAAATAGAAAAAATTCTATAAAAGTGATCAAAGGTCTCGCTGTCCCTAAAAATAAAGCATTGAAAACGATCACAGAAGTCGCAAAAAATGACACCACACTCACAGCTCCATACAAAAAGTATGAAAAGTTATTAGCGCAAGAACAGGCAAAATGAAGAATTTTTTTTCTACAGGAGGTTTTTAATTTTGTAATGTATGAAAACATTATAAAACCTATACAATTTGGATCCCTTGATCGTATTGACCAATATGAAATAGACCTGTCATTGGGCGCAAGTCACAAGCTGTAAAACCAAGCCCACAAGAAATGGCGCAAATGTGGTTTTTTCATCATTTTCCACTGCATTTAGAATTTTTTTCCCGCTTCCCAGTACACGGCATGGAATATTTAATACCATCACTACGAAGTGCAATTTGTTATGCAGAAAATAAGCCATCACATAGCTCTGTACACGGAAAAATAAAAAAGTTATAGATTTTTGAAGGTGGGGAGTGAAAAATAAAAACGCAAAAACGAAAAAGGGCCTGGTCCTTAAGGGGTTAAACATGAAATAAACTTCATCTACTTCACTTTTGACACCTGACGTCCTGGAGTGCTGCTTACATTTTTTTTGCATCATTTGTATCTGGAGGATCCGTAGCCCGATCTCAGTGAGCCTGCACCCACCTTCTTTTCTTTTTTATCTCCAAAGTGTGCTGTTTGTAATTTCTACAAGTAATAAATGAGGTAGCTATCTTGCCTTAGCTTCTGCTATAAACAGCAAATCAGAACAATTATAAATTACTTCACCACACAGTAAAGTTCCTATCTTACTCGGAACAAGACTGTTTACTCTAAGGAACCAAGGCACGTAACCAGGTGACACCCAAGAGCTGGAACATACATAAGAAAGCATATTCCCCAAACAAAGGGAACCAGTTATTATTAGCATTTCTACCATTCACAACTTGCTGGCCCTTCCTCAGTATAACTGTAGACAACCACTTACAGTATATCACCTACACCTCAATACAACCTCTATAGCTCTGATCTCTAAACTCCACAGTAATGAACCTTATCTTTAGCACATTAACTATTGATTTTAAAAAGTTTAGATGAATGATGTTTTGGGTCACTTCTTTTTTGTGTTTGTGTACACAAAATCTGTATTTATCCTAACGACTATATTTATACCTGAGAAAAATCAAAGCATTAATTGAAAAAACATCAAATAAAAGTGCATTACCTGATAAGCTTACACTTTCATACATACTTCAGGACAGTGTTGCTTGTTGTGATAACAGGTATATCAACAAACAGGTATATAAAGGACCAATACAAATACAGGAAACACGGCAAATTTAAAATAATTGATTCTTACATTTTCTTGAAAATTTGATAGAATGCTGTTTGATTTGTGATCTTCCTAGTGTCGTCATAAAACAAAAGGACACTTATAAAATGATGCCAACACAAAGCTGAGATATTGTAAATGTTAGTCTTACTACCTAAATTAGTTACTAGCAGTTTGAAAAATTCAACATTTTGAAAATAGCTAATTTTTTCAAAATTATCACCAAATTTACAATTTTTCATAAATAAATGCTAAATATATCAATTAAAATTTCCCACTAACTTTAAGTACGACATATCACGAAAAAAAACATTCTCAAAACGAGCTGGGTAGGTTAATTCATTCTAAAGTTCTTACCGGATAAAGTGACACATGTGTATCCAAACAAAACGGTATAGCAGCACTTTAGGATTACTCCACACGGTTGCTTGCAATAAAAACCTTCTTTATTGATTACAGATAAAACATGGATGGATATACAGAGGACCAAAGTGACAAGGGGTTAAAAGAAATATCACTTCTTCCTGACTCTGTTGCATTAAATTTCAACTCTTCCCACACTGAGTTCAGATCTCTTAGAAAGCCTAAAAAGGTGTTGGCACTAGGCACCAATACTTGGTACTTATAGAATGGCTAATTAAAGCAAAGTTGTATTGCAGGACTAGGGAACAGACAAGTGACACAAAGGCAGTGGGCTCTTAATGTAGACCCCCTTTCCAGCTGTATCTGCTTACTTGCCTCACCCACAATAAGTATTGGAGGACAACTTGTCAATGTTCCCTTCCAGCACCAAAATGTAAAACATGGGGCATGGCCAACCAATGGAGGAGTAAGCTGCACCTCACCAGAGCTCCCCGCCAGCCTCACTAAAATATCACCCACAGGCGTCCACAGGTGTCCCCTTCCTGGCATGGTTCACAGGAGGAAAGCCAGGAAAGTCCCTGTGACCACCGAGCAGCCCTTCCAGTGGCATTCACTGCTTCCTCCGCTTCCTCCCTACCACTGAGGGGTTCTGGTCTCTGGTTCTTCCTCCTCAAGGTCCACCCACCACGTGGCCCTCGCACCCCACAAGCCATCAGAGATGCTCCATCTCCTACCTGTGCTACCCCTGATGAAGAATGGGACTGGAAGGCTCACATGAGAACTATTCCCACCAAGCTTGAAATGGATGGGCTTTTGCTTAGGCTGGAGGAATCATATAAGAGAGACATTGCTGGCTTAAAGCAATAAATTCTTCATATTGTCCACAGGGTGGCAGAGACTGAAGCAGTCCAGGGGAAAATGCTGGATCAGCTAGATTCTCACTACCAAGTACTACAAGAACACGCAGCCCATATTACAGCCATCCTATCCCACCTGGAAGACATCGAGATTTGTTATCGCCCAACTCTGAGAATCAGAGGGGTGAACGAGTCACTGGAACCATTAAAACTAAAAGAGTCGGCCCAGGCGTTCTTCACAAAACCTCTTCCCCGTTCAAAATCGAACACATACACCGCACCCTTGGGCCCTAACCATCTGACCCAAACCGCTCCCGAGATGTTATTTGCCAAATTAAAAGTCAATTAAAAAATAAAAAACTTAATATTCACCCTCTGGTGTCCGGATCCTTGGCACGGCTCCCGATTTTCGGCTCGGCTCCTGATCTTTGGCTCCTGTTTCTTCTCTCTTCTTTCTTTTTTCTTCTCTAGCTGGCAGAGTCGCGTCCATGCGATCTGCCGGTTGGCACACACTATGATGCGTCATCAGCAGCGACACCACTGCATCATAGTTTGCTCCCGTCGGCAGGTTGCATGGACGCGACTCTGCCGGCTAGAGAAGAAAGAAGACAGAAGCCGCTGTGAGACGCCGCCAGGGATGGGGGGTGAGTATTAAGTTTTTTATTTTTTATGCACTTGGCAGGGGGGTGCTGTATTCTGTATGGGGGCTGGCTGTATACTACATGGGGGTGGGCTATATACTACATGGGGGCTGGCTGTATACTGTATGGGGGCTGGCTGTATACTGTTAAGGTAAACCTAGCTGATAGATCACATCCTGTCATTTCAAGATGGCGCCGACATCGTGATTATAACCAAAACATCAGGACTAAAGAATTTTTGGAATGTATTATTATGACGTGGACTTGAGACAGCAGAGAAGCTCTCCAATCCAAAACAATGTCTGATATTGTTATTCTGCTCTTTTCTCCTATTCTTTCTATATAGTCTAGTAGAATAAATAAAGTTCACACAATGCCAACCTACCCGGGGCATGAGTGAGACTTGAATCAGCAATTAGTCTGGGTCATTACTTGCTCAAGTTTACAATTGATTTGAACCACGCAATTGAGGCACATTAAAAGAGGATGTCTTGAATCCTCCCCTAACAATACTACATGGCTGTATACTACATGGGGGCTGGCTTTGTACTATATGGAGGCTGGATGTATACTACTTGGGGGCTGGCTTGCTGTATACTACTCCCTCGGCTTATACTCGAGTCAATAGGTTTTCACAGTTTTTGGTGGTAAAATTAGGGGTCTCGGTTTATACTCGGGTCAGCTTTTACTCGAATATATACGGTACTTATATTCAGTGTACATTACACATTTCCAAGCTTATTTTTAACAAACATTTATTGGTCAATGTAAGTATGCAGATGAAGGGCAACACGTTTCGGGGAGGATTTCCCCTTCTTAAATTCCAAAATAATGTTCTGAAAATACGAAAAAAGTGTCGTGTAAGCATAAGGTACATATAATAGTTACTTTGTAAATGTGTAGTACAAAATACATTCATATCATATAACATGCACATTTAGCAGATTGGTAATGGTATCAAATGACAATAAAAATAAAAAGAGTATAAAATACTAATATGAATAAAAGATATAGAAGACTCAACGGGTGGGTGTAGTACATGAATATAAAAATTCTTCTTAACCCCATAGCGCAATAAGACGTACCCTTACGTCTTACTGCGCATGGGGGAGTATGAAGAGGGCTCACGGGCTGAGCCCTCTTCATACTCACCGGGCATTTGCTTCATAATGAAGCAAACGCCCGTCGCTAACACCCGCGATCGTTGCTTGCACCGATCGCGGGTGTTAACCCTTTGATCGCCGCCGGCAAAGCTGCCGGCGGCATTACAGAGCCAGCGGCGCGTGGGCGCCGCCATCTTGGCTCCGATCGTCACTCCCCGTGACGTCACCGGGGAGCGGCGATCCGTTGCCATGACAGCCTGGGATCACACAAAGATCCGAGGCTGTCATGATCGAGGCTATCTATTACAATGTGCGATCTGCACATTGTAATAGATGGCATGCAAAATCCCTATATACTGCCATACTGTATTATGGCAGTATATGGTAGGATCAATCAGACAACCTAGGGTTAAAGTACCCTAGGGAGTCTGAAAAATAGTAAAAAAAAATAAATAAAAAAAAGTAAAAAAAAAAAAAATTATATTAAAAAAACATAAAAATTCAAATCACCCCCCTTTCCCTAGAACTGATATAAATATAAATAAACCGTAAAAATCCTAAACACATTAGGTATCGCCGCGTCCGAAAATGCCCGATCTATCAAAATATAACAACCGTTTTTCACTGCGTTTAACCCCGTAGCGGAAAATAGCGCCCGAAGTCGCAAATGGCATTTTTTTGCCATTTTGAAAAATAGAAAAAATTCTATAAAATGTGATCAAAAGCGCACACTGTCCTAAAAATAGAGCATAGAAAACGTCGTCAGAAGTCGCAAAAAATGACCCCACTCACAGCTCCATACACCAAGTATAAAAAAGTTATTAGCGCAAGAACACGGCAAAATGAAGAATTTTTTTTCTGTACAGGAGGTTTTAATTTTTGTAAATGTATGAAAACATTATAAAACCTATACAAATTTGGTATCCCCGTGATCGTATTGACCCAATGAATGAAATAGACCTGTCATTTGGGGCGCACAGTGAAAGCTGTAAAAACCAAGCCCACAAGAAATGGCGCAAATGTGTTTTTTCATCATTTTCACTGCATTTAGAATTTTTTTCCCGCTTCCCAGTATACGGCATGGAATATTTTATACCATCACTACAAAGTGCAATTTGTTACGCAGAAAATAAGCCATCACATAGCTCTGTACACGGAAAAATTTAAAAGTTATAGATTTTTGAAGGTGGGGAGTGAAAAATAAAAACGCAAGAAACGAAAAAGGGCCTGGTCCTTAAGGGGTTAAATCATGCCTTGTTCATTGGACATGTTATTTAATTTAGAGTCATGTGGTTAAAAATTATTTGACATTCGTGTAATACTAATTAGATGAGCTATTTCATTTAAAAACACATAATTTATATTAGAGTAAACTAGAGATTCATATGTAGCCTCAGGCATCCTATCTTTCCTGATGGTTGAAGAGAGGGACAAAACAGGGGTGGAGTGAGTCCCGCGGTGCTGTAGGTGAGATGCAGGGCGCAGAGGGTGCGATCAGGACTTACGTTGCACCGTGTCTGTCCGAGCCGGCAGCAGCCCGATGAATGGCAGTGCCTGTGTGTGCTCGGATTTAAATGGCCTTACATGGAGCCGCGCCTGCGTGTTGGAGTGAGTTACGCTTATTGTACCTATCATGGTTTGGCAGAATGAATTCTCTTAAAATGGATTTGTTACCAAAAATTCTGTACATCTTCCAGACGGTCCCTAGACTTACTACAATCTTTGCTACAACGCCTGCTTAAACTGGCCATAAAATCCATATGGAAAGAATCCTCGACTAAAACACGGCCTTCGGACACGGCAAGTGGGGGCAAGTTTGCAACTAGAACCAAGGTCGTCAACATTCCTGGCCCACCATCTCCAGCCAAAGACTACCCTGGCCTCCCCCAGGTGCTTGCAACTTGCCCACTCCTGGAGTCTATCGATGGGAGACCGTGGAAAATCATTGACTTTATCTTAGACACGGGCATCCTGATTTTCTAGGCCGAGAAAGGGAGTTACCCGGGAGCTTGGTTACACTAGCTACAATTGAGGAGTTACCTGTGTTCCCTGACCTCCATGAGTGTTTCCTCAAAGACCTATGAGAACCTATGTTCTAAACAATTAGTCCCCCCACATAATGTGTCTTTCCTATGCAGGTTGCCATCTGATTCCAATGCCAAGAACTTCCCTCAGCCATACATGACAGCATGGGAGAAGGAACTAGAGGAGAACTTTTCCAAGGAATCCTGGGAGAAGTCCCTTGTTTTGACCCACAAAATGTCAATATCCGGTAAAATTCAAGAAACTAACTATAAAATTCTGACACGCTGGTACAGGACTCCGGTGTGCCTTCATAGAATGTTCCCATCTGTATCACCAGTTTGTTGGTGATGCCATTCTGCCCCAGGAACCATGCGCCATGTGTGGTGCGACTGCAAAGTGATAGCCTCCATCTGGTCGGCCATCTGGGACCTATATAGGAACATATGTTGAGCCACTGGGGATCTCACACCTGCTATAGCACTACTTTCAAAGCTTTCGGGTCGCCTTCACAGCATCAAGAAGGGTATCCTGAGACACTTCATGGTGACCCTCAGGTTGGTGATCCCCAGACTCTGGAAGTCAAAGGTCTCCCCCCCCCCCTATTGATATGGGTTTAAGACGTTGACCGTATCCGTCGTATGGAAGAGCTCTGGGCGCCTGACGACAACCGGATAGAGGCTTATTTCTCCACTTGGTCTAAATGGAACTAATGGAGGAACTCAGACTCACTCAATAACTGTCTCTCTAGCAACTCCTAACACCCATTGCACTCTTCCCTTCCCCTTTGATCTAGAACTACCTCCACATCGACTGCGCAAAGCCAGGGGAGCCACCACTCTCCCACAACCTTCCTCCTTCCCCTACCCCTCCACCTCCTTGTTTGCGTTTTTTGATACATGTGTTAAAAAGTACCTCGGACACTTATATTAGCAATATATATGCTCTGACCGCTCTGTAGGTCACTTGGTACCTGTATTACTGTTCCTACTGTTATTATTATTGTTACCACACTCTGACATGCAGTTTTTCAATAAACTTTTATTGAACCACAAAATGTAAAACATGAAGACAAGACAATACAAAGCGAGAAGAATAATCACCAGAACCAGGTCACAATCAAGGGGACAAACACAGTACAAAATACCAAGGCAAATGTATAGTCTGAATACAAGCAAAGGATCAGATTACAGAATAACCGGATAAACAGGAACTTACTAAGTACTAATGCTATTGCAAGCAAAAAGCCGGTAGACCTCTACTGGCCCCATGCAATGATTGGATCAGCGCTCTGAAATTCAGACAAGACAGAAACACAAGGAAGCAAATAGATTGGTGGGAGATTCTTTCAGTAATAGGGGTTAACTTTTAATAACTTAACGAGTGTGGTGCAAGCCCATCAGGGCTATCAGGTGAAAGAATACAACAGTGGAGATGAGTGGGTTGGTCAAAATTTGGGTTTGATGGTTTTGTCAAACCATCAAACCCAATGTGTAGATGGGTAGATCAGAATAGGGACATTTACTTTTTTGGCAAACACCTACCTAAAGTCCAGAGAAATGAAAATTGGTGTTACATACTTTACTGCTTCTTAATAGTTTTTCACAATTGAAAAAATATTAAAAAGGATAGAAGGCTTTTTAATATTTCCCCCAAATTTAATGTGTCCACCAAATGAAGCCTTAGCTGTGTTATAAGTAAGTTCACACATAACACAGTCCATATCCTAAGCTGAAACAGTGACTAATGCCTGGGATAACATGATCATGGGTAGAGCTACATTTTGCTATGAATGGGGAAGTATCTCATACACTGCTTTGCTCGGTTGCAGTTCATCAACAATTGATGTGATTGACAGAGCTCTGCTCCAATCATCCCTGGGGCTGGGACCCTGGCTTCCCATAAGATAAGATCCTTTATTAGTCCCACAGTAGGGAAATAAAACGTGGTTCAGTGCTGACTATAGATCAAATTTGTAGTTAGATCCTGGTTCCCTGCGTCCCTGTAATTAGTATTCTGATGTTTTGATTTCTGCCTGTATTCAGACTACCTTTCTACTTTGGGCAACTGCACTGCGTTTGTACTCTTAGACGTGACCTGGCACTGGAGACTACTCTTCTGTTTTTGTATTGTCTTTTCCTCGTCTCTGCTTTGCACTTTGACACAGAAAAAGAATCGTCTAGGGCAATATGTGGCTATAAGGTAATACCTGGGAAGGGGATTTTGTCTCAGCCCCACAGTTTTTGTCTGTGTCACCTATCCATTCCCAGGACCTGCATTACATGAACATTGTGATTATTGTGTTGCGTTCAGCTACCACCACGTGCACAAGTCCAAACCATGAGAGCACGGACACTCAATGCAGTTGAGATCCAACAGGTATGCAAACAGGTGTGGTCCAGCTTCAATCCAAATGAGGCTTGGCTTGTCTGTTAAAACTTTTTCATTTTATTTGAATAAAGTTAAAAATTGGAAACACGTTGGATTTCTTTCTGATGTATGACCAATTTTTAACTTTATTCAAATAAAATGAAAAAGTTTTAACAGACAAGCCAAGCCTCATTTGGATTGAAGCTGGACCACACCTGTTTGCATTACATGAACATTGTGCATGAATCCAGCACTTTTATACTTCTATAGTACCGTGTTGCACTTTTCACAGAGCCTCAAACAGTCGAGGAACAATCCAGAAATAAAGCCCCACAGTTGCAATACATACAAGATAGAAAACGTATTTTCTTATCTGACCAGAGCTCCATATTTAACAACTTGTTGCTTAATTGGGACGTCAGTCTCGCATGTACGCCCGAGACTGGTGTCCCAATTAAGCTTTTACATGCACATTTTAACTTATTGTTTGTAAGTAGATTTTATACTATTAAACTTCAATTTTCAAGCCATACTACGTGATATCTGTGTATATTTCTTTCAGCGGTCCACTGTGATGAACAGTGGAAATGGAGGAGGAACAACGGCAGTCATAGTGGTCTGAATGTGGGCTATTCTAGTTGGAAGATTTTTCCTTTTTTGCTGCCAAGTGAAAGAAGAATAACACTAAAGGAAGAGATTTGGTTGAATATCCCATTGAAGGGGAAGATGTCAAAAGTTGTGACATCTGGAGCTCCAGTCAGAAAAGAAAATACGTATTCTAACTTTTATACTGCCATACTACCTAGAAGAAAACTACTGTGCCACAGCATCCAGCCTCCCAAAGATAGTAACTAAAATCAATTACATTAATATGCAAACAGATTACAGTAAGCAATATTAATATGAAAGTACCAGTCATAAAAGCACATTATTGCTGCTTTGTACTAAAGCATGTACACACTTTTTGTAGCCTCCAGAATAATAGCTTGTAAACCATAATGCATTTTAAGCAAACCATATCCTGTCTTCATCTGGATTCTCCCTGTTGGCACTTACAATTTAGATTACTTAGGAAACAAAACTGTATACTGTATATCTGAGATGTCAGACTTGACTAAAACATTTGCTTATAAAAAAAATAAATAAATAAACAAATCATGCTGTCTTCAGTAAGTAGTCAGTGAGGAAGGAGCAAATGAATTAAAATCCATTAGATGATTAGTGCCCTTTATTGAGGTGTGATTGCCTCTGAGACATCTGGATCTTAAGATCTATTACTGAAATCTACAGATTAGAATTTTCCAAATTTCGAATTATCAAAATTATCTACATTTCTGTTTTTTTCTGTCAAGATGGGGTGCATAGTGTACATTAATGAGTTAAAAAAGAACTTTTTTTGATTTCACGATTTGGCTGCACGGAAACAAAGAGTTAAACATTTAAAGGGGTCTGAATACTTTCTGTACCCACTGTATAGGAAAGTAAATATGCAGATATGATTTCCAGGGTGGGATAAGGAAATTCTGCCTACAAAGTTATTTTGTAGGCAGCCCCTTAACATCAAGTATGACTTTTTTAAGATGCCTAGTGAGATGAAGCTGGATAACAGCCAAACCAATATGTCTTGTCCAATATTAATAGATTCTCAACTCAGATAGCAATGTTTCAATCTTTATGCATTACTCTGTAATGTCTTATTTGATTTGTATATGTACCCCATGATCTGTAAGGCGCTGCAGAATGTGATGTAGTTATATAAATAAAGATTATTATTATTATTTCACTAGTCTAGCAGTAAAGAAACCTTTACTGAAAAGATGTGTATATTTTTTCCTCCTACCACAATGCATATCACCTAGTCCTCTGCATAGTACTTAGAAAGAATAAATCAGGTCTGTACCGAGACAGATTTTTAAAATTTTAACTGGTCTGTCCTTCACTATTCTTAAAACATTTACCTATTGAATATGTAAATTGGATTCACCTCCAAAGCATAATTTTCCAAGCTGAACAATCCCAATTTTTCCAGACTTTTAAAGAGGCACTTTTTGGAAAATGTTATATTCTTTCCTGTTCCTAGTTTTTTCCTTTCTATCCAGACTATGACTAGGTTATCCATTTTCCCCACTTCACCTCAAAGCTTTCTACCGTCCCTAGACATTTAAAACACTGTCTTTCTATTTTCACAGTATTTCTGACTTGTTTTCTTCACATATCTACCATGGGGACCATCAGATAACTCAATCTCATATTATTAACCCCCTTTAGGATGCAGCCAGTTTATAACTTAACCCATTAAAGTGGTATTCCCATGAAGACAAGTTTCTTAAATACTCAGGATAACAAAATAACACAATCTCTAATTCACTGTTGTTTACAAAAATACAGCATTTCACAGATATAATTCCAACCTGTCTCTATCAGTCCTGTTGTACACAATTTCAGTTGCCCCTGGTTTCTTACCCTGTATCTTCTGACTTTGTAGCTGCTCTCTCCTTCTGACTCTTGTATTCCAGGACAAGTTCACACTGATACATACTAACTTTCTGCGGAAAACAACAGCAGCAGGGAGAGGAGAGCTACAAGCTACAGGCAGATAAGGTCTTTATCCAGGGAGAGGGATAGTGTGATAGAGCAGAGATGTAGCAGAGCTGACTGCGTCATTGTGTGTAATATGCATCTCATTGACCTCATCATCTCATCTCTGATCTGCCTCATCTCTTTCTATGTGTCTGATACTAGTACAATGTTCAGAAGATAAATGTATATAAGTGTATTTAAACCCTGTACCCTGATAATCTAATCACATTGTCGGCACACTGTATCTCACATCACTAGAGGGATCATGAAGTGTCTGCTTAGAGAGTCTTCATCCACACTCTGGAATTTTGCAATGACCATCACTGAGTTATAGAAGCTAAAACAGAAATAAAACTGGGTGAAATTGTAAAGTAATAGGTGTGAGGGATTATTTTCTACATAACAAATTTTACTTCTCAGTGATGTTATCACGGTGATACCACATTTATATAGGATTTATTGTGTTTTAATACATTTTCAAAAATTAAACGAATGTGTACAAAAAAAGGAATTTGTTTCACCATCTTCTTGCACTAATAACTTTTTCATACTTTGGAGTACAGAGCTGTGTGATGTGACATTTTTTTGTGAAATGAGCTGACATTTTCATTGCCACCATTTTGAAGACTGTGCAACCTATTGATCACTTCTTACTAAATTTTTTATGCAATGTAAAATGGTGTAAATGTAGCATTTTGAACATTCGCACCTCGATAATGTCCCACGTAGCGATGATCAGAAAAAAGATGGCACTGCCAATGCGCCATTGTCATTTATATGTTGGCGGCGGCATTGGAAAGGTTAATACCAGTGATCGGGTATTAGCGGTGGGTGTTGGCTGCAATATGCCGCAAAACCCACCTCAGCCCCATTTTTTGTAATCTGAAATGCGTCACTTTATATGGTTATAACTTTTAAAAACAATTTTATGTCTAAAGTACCTATAGAAATATATTTATTATATTAGATTAATTATTACCTCAATTTGTCGAACTGTTGTTTTCAGATACAATAAAACAATTAATCAAAACCACTGATTTTTCATAGATCTGAAGGGTTGATACATTTTACTGCTGCCAGTTAAACATGAAAGTGGAAATGTATTAGAAGATTGTGAAATGTTTATTTAAATAAATATTAAGAGTAAGATTAAAGGTATGATGAGGCTGTCGAAGCTAAGTAGACTTGGTCAGTTTAACCATGTAAAATTTTATTTTCCTTACCTGACCTGGTTTTTAAATTTTTATTGCTGATCATGCCACGGTACCTGAACTCTAAACAAGGCAACTTTTGCATCTGTCACTTGAGTAAACAATATATTTAAAATGAGCTGTGAATCACGCTGATATGCTTTATTTTAGTGATTTAGATTTCCTAACAATTTTTTTAAGCAACCATGCTTAGGAATTTTGAACAAGCAGTTTAACCTGCGTCTTTATTTTTGAAAAGCTATTTAGAACAGCAGTGCTCACACTCAATCATAGTCTGACAAGGTAATGAACAAAGGAAGGAAAGCTTTCTTGGCACAACTGATTTGTGTAGCATAATGGACCTGTTCCTTAACCTCTATAGATTAACCTTGTTTCACAGTTGGATCTCTTAACTCCCTACAAAGTGCCTATTTAAAAATACAAGGAAGAAAAAAAGGTCCCTGTTGGATACATACTAGTTTCTAAGGCTATGTGCATTTACTGTGAATTCTCCACTTGCTTCTTTGAGGAAAGTATCTCCATAGACAACAATGTAATAGTATTACACTGCCTTCAGACTTAACTCCTGCAGCTTTTCTTGGCAAACAACATGGCTATATTAGTCATTATCTTTGGCTTGTATGAGGGTATGAATCATGTATGCAGAAGCCATATATCACGACATTCATTTAGCATTCTTTCCACTAGCAACAAGAATAATACAATGTGGTCATAAGCAGGTACAAAGTCCATGTTATTGCTTCAGCAGACACTCTTAAATCAAGCTCATTACATTACACTCTGCCATGGTAAAGACAAATCATTGGATGAAAAATCTTATAGATGCTATTAATCTACTAAGTAAATAATGAAGTACAAGTTAACAAAGGAAAAATAAAAAAATTAAAAGGCAGTGGTGTAGTTTTTGCACTTATGTATTGATATATACAGATAAATTACAAAAATAGATTTTTCTAGTAAATCTAATCTACGATTTATTTGAAAAAACAGACAAACAAACAATGCAAAATGTTTGCCAGGCAAAGTCTTTCTTTTCAAATATGAAGGACAATGGCATATGTCAGTTCAGAGACCTAAACCCCTTAACGACCTGGGCCTTTTTTTTGTTTTTTCATTTGCATTTTTCACTGCCCACCTTCAAAATAGTGATAGTATTTAATATTCCATGCCACGCACTGGGAAGTGGGAAAATAATTCCATATGCAGTGAAAATGGTGAAAAAAAATGCATTTAGAATGTTACCTTGTGGGCTTGGATTTTACAGCTTTCACTGTGTGCCCCAAATGACATGTCAACTTTATTCTTTGGGTCAGTGCCATCACGGGGTATAGGTTTTATAATGTTTTCTTACATATTTTTTTACAAAAATTTTGGGGGATTTTGCCATCTTCTGATGCTAATAACTTTTTTATACTTTGATATACGGAACTGTGGGTGGTATCATTTTTGCGACTTTTGATGATGTTTACAAGGATACCATTTTTCTGACTGTATGACCTTTAGATCACTTTTAATTGCATTTTTTATATTTTTCAGAATGGCTAAAAGGTGCTATTTTCCGTTACTGATTTAAATGCAGTGAAAAACCGTTATATTTATTTTGATTGATCAGGCATTTTCAGATGCGGCGATACCTAATGTGTTTATGATTTTTACTGTTTATTTATATTTATATCAGTTCTAGGGAAAGGGGGGTGGTTTGAATTTTTAGGTTTTTATTAGAGATGAGCAAACATACTCGTTCGAGCATTAGCGTACTCGAAACTGCTCGTTGCTCGGACGAATACTTCGCCCGCTCGAGAAAATGGCAGCTCCAGCCAGGAGACTCTGCACTCCACCCAGCATGACGTGGTACCCTTACACGTCGATAGCAGTGGTTGGCTGGCCAGATCAGGTGACCCTGGGATAGACTAGCCGCTGCCCGCGCTGCTCGGATCATTCTGTGTCTGGATGCCGCTAGGGAGAGAGCTGCTGCTGGTCAGGGAAAGCGTTAGGGTGTTCTATTAGAATAGTGTTAGGCAGGAGTGATTCAACAAGAACCCAACAGCCCTTCTTAGGGCTACAATAACGTTATACTTTTTTTTTTTTTTGTTTGCTTGTGGCTGGGCTTGCTGGCACTAGTAGTGCAGCTAGTACCATATTGTGAGGAATTTGCAGGGGGACTTGCTACCGTTGTGTTTAGCTCTTAGTGACACACATATCCACCTCAAACACCAAAGTGGGAAAATTTATTAGGGGTTTGATTTCAATTAGGCACAGTCTGGCAGTTTCTTTTTATTTTACGTTTATTTTTTCATAACTCAGCGTCATCTCATCAGTGTGCTTTCATACTTGGCTAGAAAATAGCCAAAGGAGAATCCAAACGGCTTACTTACGCCTACAATAGCGTTATATATATTTTATTTCTGGTTGATCTGCTGGTGGCTGTCCTTGCTGCAGTGCATATACTAGCCAATTGTCAGGAATTTGGAGTGAGACTTGCGACCGCTGTGTTTAGCGCTTAGTGACGCACATATCCATCGCAAAGACCGAAGTGGGAAAATTTATTAGGGGTTGGATTTCAATTAGGCACAGTCTGCCAGTTTCTTGGCAGTTTTCTTTTTATTTAACGTTTATATTTTTTTCAATAACTCAGCGTCATCTCTCAGTGTGCTTTCATACTTGGCCTAGAAATAGCCAAAGGAAAGAACCAAACGTCTTTTTACTTACGCTTACCATAGCGTTATCATATATTTTATAATTTCTGTGTTGAATCTGCTGGTGCTGTCTTGCTGCTCAGTGCATATACTAGCCACATTGGTCAGGAATTTGGAGTGAGACTTGCGACCATCTTTGGTATTAGCGCTTAGTGACACAGTCCAGTATCGCCCAAAACCGAAGTGGGAAAATTTATAGAGGTTTGATTCTCGAATTAGGCACACTCTGGCCACGTTTTCTTTTTCATTTTACTTGTATTTTTTCATAACTCCGGCTCAAATCGCGACATCAGGTGTCTTTCATCTTGGCTAAAATATCCAAAGAGAATCCAAACGGCTTACTACTTACTATACGCCTACCATAGCGTTTTATATATATTTTATTTCGGGTTGAATCTGCTGGTGGCTGGTCCTTGCTGCAGTGGCCATATACTGCCAATTGTCAGACTTTGGAGTGAGACTTGCGACCAACGCTGTGTTGTAGGGATGTAGCCTGCAACCTTAGTGACCGCCACATATCCATCCGCAAAAACCCGAAGTGGGGAAAATTTTTTATTTAGGGGTTGTGTCATTTTCATATAGGCCACAGTTGGATTATATCTCCTTTTTATTTTACGTTTTATTTTTTCATCACAATCTCAGCGTCATCTCATCTGCATAGCTGTGCTTTCATTCAACTTGGCTAGAAAATAGCCATAGCAATACGGATAGCATTGTTGGGTTTTAAAAACTAAAAAACACCAAAAAAAAAAAACTAAAAACCACAAAAACAACACAAAAAGAGTTAAAAAAAATTAAATGTTAACTTTTTTGTTCAAAATGTTTAACCCAGAAAAACCTAGGCGGTAAACTGGAGCGGAGGCAGTGCGGGGACATGGGCGGCTCAACTACTGCAGGGGTCCAGAGGCCGTGGTCCTGGGGGCGGGGTTGAGACACAACCACCTGCCTGATGAGGGGCAGGGGGAAACACGCCGCAAGCTACACTCCCTAGGTTCATGTCTGAAGTGTACTGGTCGCGTGGTAGAGCACGTTTGAGGCCAAACATTGCTAACAGGTGATGTCGTGGATTGCGCCGAATTGCTCGCACGGCAATGTTGTCCACCAGTCAGTCTTCACGTCATTCCAACCCATGTCACCGAAATCAGCACTCTCCACTCTGCACCTAGCCTCCTCCCCCCCAGTACTGCCCCCTCCAGGAAAATTTGGCAGTTTGAACTGGCATACTTACTGAGAACTGTTTTATCTGACCCTTCCCCAGCACAAACCACTGTGTCCGGTGTGCTGAGACCATTTTCCGATGCCCAGGTGTTCCACCAGTCGCAGTATGTGGGTGCTAGATGACTTTCTTGACGTTAGTAGGTAGAAGTGTGTAAAGGTGTCCGACGATGAGGAGACACGGTTGTCGACAGTTGGTGAAGTTGTTGTCAGGGCAAGGAGTACCGAGGGGGGAGCAGATGAGGATGGAGGATGATGAAGGTGACAAGCCAAGATACTGGTTGAGAGGCGCGGGAACACAGTGCTTCTGAGACGGAGGAGGTCCTCGACCAGACGAGTTGGAGAGGCAGTGGTGGGAGACGCAGACAGGTGCGAGCAGTCATCAGCCCAATGTGTCACGTACGTGAAGCTTCCCGTGGCGAGGGCCTTCCCCGCGAGGACTAGACTTTTCAGAAGTCTGGAGGTTCTCTTTAAGAAAACAACCGGGATGCCCGGACGTGTTTGTGTGCAACCGCTTGTCCAAACATGATACAGCAGGGGTCCACCACTACTAGCTTAAACTAACCACTCGTATGACGCAGGACTATGATAATGCTAAACACCCCACTCAGTGGCACCAAGCCCGTTCACCTCCGGCCGTGCACCACTGCTCCTTCCCCTGTTTCAGCTTATAGTCAGCCCCCTGCCCAGGACCCTGGCACAAAACCCCATCGTCGCTCTTCCCAGCCAAGTCAGCTCCAATCCCAGCATGCGAAATAGTCAACCACCGCGCAGTTGTCAACCAGCTACTGAGCCCCTATGGCAGGGAACCCGAGGCGCAATCAGGCCGCCCCAGTATTCGTCCGCGTATTACGATGGCGCAGCGGCAAGAGGTCGACCAACGCTTACCAACCGTTACAGTCACACCGCCTGACGTGGGGCCACTAATACGCGCGCACGTACTTGGGCTGGACCACCGCGCGTCAAACTGCCGACGCGGTTGCAGCGGCTACCGGTAGTCTTCAGGCTACAGCTCCTCCCTACCCTCACCCCCCCGCTAACGTGGCGCCGCATCGTCAGTTACACAGCACGTCCGCGCAAGCGCAGCTCTCAACTGCTGAGCCTAGGCGATAAAAGGCACACCCCCGCCCGCAAGAGCATTATTTCAGGGCATAACACGGCGCAGACTGGATCTGTGGATGCACCGCTGAATCCCTGAAGCCAGTCAGGTTGTGTGTGACCACACGGCCGTAACTGGTGGCGGCTCCTGCCAACTCCCGGCAGACTGACACATGTGCCATGTCTGGCCATGTGTTAAATCTGATTTTCCAGCGTTCCTCAAGACATACCCAATTGTCTGATTTGCCAACGAAAGGCTACGCCGCAATCTGTGGCATGTTCAGGAAGTCCAGACAGACTGACTGCACTCTCACAGGGCAGCGGGCAGCGCCGCTCCCAACTGCCTCTCACTGACTGTTGTGCGAACGTCCACTGGTGGAATCAACATTAACCATGTTATCCAGAGTTTACCAGCAGCGCAGAGCATTGTAACTGCAGATGTTCAACTTCCACCAGAAATGGTAGTCAGGTCAGTCAGGCTTCTCAAGTCACAATGAGGAGTGGACGTTGATGGTCGATATGTCAGGTGCTGAGTAACTTCGGGAGTCAACACAGATGTCAGTGGCGATGCAGCCATCATCAGCTCACCATCCGTTGCGTTGGCCTGTTGAAAAAATCTCTGATCCAGAAGTCGGAAAGCTTTGCGCTCGTCACAAGAGATGGGGGAGAAGATTCCCTTGTTGATAGCCAAAGCACCCTTAGTACTGTTTTCTTAGCGCATTAGGAGGAGGTGGAGGAGGATAGGAGGAAGAGGAGTGAGGAATGTTTGGCGAGCACAAGATGGTGACATTGTTGAGTCCTTCAAGTTCACGGTATGGGCAGAAAAGAGGGAGTTGGAGAGGAGGAAATGGCAGTCAGGGCCAGTGAGGGGAGTGAATTCTACGTTTGGTACTACTCGGCTGCGCATATGGCAGATTAATGCTGGATGCCTATCCCCGTGATCCCTCGCCTTCAAACGAATTTATTCCAGCACCCGCTCTGGGTATTCACTCTCCTGGACCCATGGTACAAGCAAATTTATCTTTACCACTCTCATCCCTGGAGAGACAGGAGTGTGAGAATGCATGAATACCAGCAGGCCGTGGTGCCAAGCTGAAACAGTATTTCCCTTCTGAGTGCGTAGTTTGCTGCGGACAAGACGAGGGAGAGATGCGAGCGGCAGCTTTTCCAGGCACTGGGCAAGGGTACGCTTACAGGCTTTTTCCACGCTTTTGTACCCCACAAGACACTGTCCACCTTCCCCAGTCTCGGAGAGTAGGGCTGACTTTGACCAGAAAATGGTGAGGAGTACGTAGCTGACCATACCCCATCCCTCAAATGATCACACTCCCCTACAACTACTGGGTTTCAAACGTGGACATGTGGCCCAACTGGCGCTGTACGGCCTTGGAGGTCTTTGCCTGCCCTGGCCGCTAGCGGTTTTCCGAGACGGGTTTTTCAGTGCAGTGCTGGTGGCATCATCCCGATAACTACACGCCTGTCGACTGACAGCGCTGACAGGCTGACGCTTTTAAGATGAATAAAGCCTGGGATTCTATAATTTTCAATCTCACCAGTGAGGACGCTCAACCTGAATCATTTATATCCCTCCTTCCTCCTCCTCATTTCCTCCTTCTCCTCCCTTGTACACTAAGCCAGAGGACACTGCTATTTTTGACAGGGCCCGCTGGCTCTAGCTTAAGTACTTATGCATTTAATTTTTCTGGAGGGCCACCTACCCTGTCCTTCTGTTTAAAACAATTTTTGGGAGTGCCCACATACAGGCACTCATCTATTTCATCTTTCGGAGGGGCACATACCTGCTCCTCTGTTTTGAAAACTTTTTTTGGCTGGCCACATACAGGCACTCATCTATTTAATTTTTCTGGGGGCCACCTACCCTGCTCCTCTGGGTTGAAAACTTGTTTGGACTGCCCATACAGGCCCGCACTCTAAAAATTTCATTTTTCTGAGGGCCAGCCTACCTGCTCCTCCTGGTTGAAAACTTTTTTGGACTGGCACATCAGCACTCAATCTATTTTAATTTTCTGATGGCCACACCTACCTGCGCTCTGGTTTTGAAAACTTTTTTGGACTGGCCACAGACAGGCACTCAATCTATTTCATTTTTCGGAGGTCCACCTACCTCTCCTCTGGTTTGAAAACTTTTTTGACTGCCACATACAGGCACTCAATCTATTTCATTTTTCTGGAGGGCCACCTACCAGGGGGGCTGCGTCCTCTTGTTTGAAAACTTTTTTTTTTTTGTTTTTTTTATTTGGAGGGGGTTTGTGGGTGGGGTGGGGGGCGTGGTTGGGGGTCTGTATTTTGGTTTGACTTGCCACATACAGGCACATCCAAATTAAAGTGTCTCCATAGCAGCCTCCACAACTTGTCTCCATTGCTACCTCCCAAAAGTCGTCCATATAGCCTGCCTCCATACCTCGTCCCCTTATCAAACGAGGTGGTCCATGCCAGAATTTTGGGTTGTTTTCATGGATTCCCACATCCAAAGTTTTTAAACTTTGTCCGCCACCCTGCTGTGTTATCCCAAAAGTACTGGCAACCTTTTCTCAGTTACCAATATTATTTCACAGCCGCTTCTTCCGCATCTGTTTAACATTCCCTCTCAACCCGCATATCCTAAACTTATAAGACCGCTACTACTCTACAACACTTGATCTTATACCAAGGTTCGCGTGAAAGTGTCTGTTTGGGGAGTAGCCCTAGAGACAGGGGCTTGGATTGGCGAAAGCTCCGCCTGCCGCCGGAGCGCCAGCCCATGCTCATGCATGCGACGTCTTCGCATACTGTTTACATTGCCCTCCCCCGCCATATCCCAAACTAATAGAACGCTACTACACTTACCTTGGTGCAGGCTGGGACCGAGTCTGGACCCTGGGGCTGGTTCATATACTGGCCGACGCAGAGATTGCGGGCCTACCTCGGGCCATGTCTCAAAGGCCTAGTATCCTCCTCCCTCCTCCACCCCTCCTCCAACACCTCCTCCTCCTCCGAATTACCATCCGTGGCCGTGCGCCATCAGTCGGTAGCTCTAGGCACCGCAGCAGTGCCGTCGCTAAGGCGCCCGCGGCGATGCCCAAACTGCTGAGCCGAGTCTATAAAATGCCCCATCCCCCCCAAGAGCTATTAACATGTCTTCCACATCAACTTGTTAACTTTGTCGCCACGCTGCTGTGTAATCCACAAATATACTGGCAAACTTTTATCATTTTACCGATCTTATTTCAGCGCTTCTTGCGCTCTGTTTTACATTCCCCTCACCCCCGCCATAAATCCCCAAACTTTAAGAACGCTCCTACACTTGATCTTATACAAAAGGTTCTATCAGTGCTGTTTGGGTAGTGCCTAGAGAACGGGGCTTGGATTGGCGAAAGCTCGCCTGGTCAGCGTAGCCTAGCTCCTGGCCAAGATTCCAACTAACATAGTTTTAACTTGCATCACCTTAATCTACTAACTTGTTCACGCCTCCATACATGGGTCCTTTATCAAACGATCTGTGTCAGGTCAGCATTTGGTTGTTTTCATGGCTTCCATTTACTTTGTCGCCACCCTGCTTGTGAATCCACAAAATATACTGGCAAACTTTGATCATGTACCAATTATATTTGAGCGCTTTTTTGCTCACCCCTCCTTTTGGTTCCTCTCATGCCAACCCATGTGGTTTGAAGCCTGATTCCATTTAGGTTATGGCGCCATGCCACTCTCTAGCCTTCGCTGCTGCCGCTGCCGTCTGCCTCTGCATGCCGTCCCCTATAGTGTCAGGGTCACTTATTGGATTTTTAGATGCATCTTGCTTCATTCTGTCACTCTGTCCATGGCCATGCGGTTGCCCATAATTTTTGGCATAATGTTGCCTTTAAGCAGCCTCAGAGCATCCATGCATTCTGCCCCTGCTGTTTTCCTGTCCTTCCGTGTGTTTCCATCCTTTCTGAGGTTTCCAGGTGTTTGGCCAAGCTGCCCTTTGCAGAGCCTTGGTCCCCTTGAAAAAGTCCCCATTACTTCAATGGGGCTCGTTTATTCGGACGAGCAACTCGTCATCGGAAAGTTCGTCTCGAATAACGAGTACCCCCGAGCATTTTATGCTCGCCTCATCTCTAGTTTTTTTATATTATAAATTTTTTTTTTTTTACTTTTTTAATTTTACTATGGTTAACTCCCTAGGGTACATTTAACCTAGTGTCTGATAGATCCTACCATATACTGCCATCACAACCTCTCAAGAAAGAAAACCAGATTTGCACAGAATCTAGTAATAATAGGAAAAACACTTCATTTTGATAAAAGGATCATACAAAAATGTACAAGACAGACATTGTTCAACTTGTTACAACCATGGGAGATAGCCAGTTGATAACTGGAAAGGAAACTCTAAAAACCAACAGGACGGCTGGAACAATGAAGGGATATTAGTGCATGAGTAAGTAACTCTAAGGTGGCCGACATCGACAACATACAATGAGGGATCTTAATGGGAAATCTTGTAAGACCATTACCTGGGACACAAGATATACATCTGCCATGTGAAATAGACAACCCGACGCGCGTTTCGTCACGCTGCCTTCGTCAAGGGCTAAGGCAGCGTGCCGAACCGCGCGTTCGGGTGTCTATTCACCTGATACTGTATATCCTTGGTGCCCATTACAAGGTCTTACAAGATTTTTACCATTAATGATCACCTCTATTGGATTGTGTCGATGTAGGCACTTAGAGTAACTTACTCAGCACAATATCCCTTCATTGTTTCAGCCTCCTTGTTGTTTTAGATTTTCCTTTCCATATCAACTGGCTTCTCACCCATGTAACATGTATGTCCTTGTACAATTTTTGTAGGATCCTTTTTTAATCAATAAACGTGTTTTTCATATTATTACTAGAATTCTGTGCAAATCTGGTTTTCTTTTCTTGGTAGGTTTTGTGTATATCATACCAGTTACAGGTAACCCCAACCTCTAATCAGAGGATTCTGGGATACTATTCCAGCTCAGTTTTAATTGTTCTAAGCTCATATCTTGCCAACTACGGTAGGGCAGTAGATGGGGGATTTACTCCTCATACATTACAATGTGCTGATAGCACCTTGTGAATGAATGGGGTTAACCCGAAGTAGCTCGGGTCTTTCGTGAGAGCCCGAAGCACCATGCGACGGATCGCCTCCCGCTCCCCGAGGACGTCCCGGAGCGGCTATCCTCGAAAGATGGCGGCGCCCATGCCCCTCGCCATCTGTTGAAGCCGCCGGCAGCTTTTGCCGTCATCGATCAGCAAAAAACCATATGCCGCAGAGACTTAACAGGCTGGAAGAGGGCGCAGCCCGCGCGCCCTCTCCAGCATAACCGTTCTGCATTTAGCTAACAGACTTAATATACATTAAAAAATTTGGTAATTATTAAGGGGAAGCATTGGAGAAATCTAGAGAAGAGTAGATAGCAAAGCAGAAGGTGTTGTTGAGAATAGAGATTATCATGGGCAATTAGGTCGTGAGATATGGAGGGGTCAGGTTGTTGATAGCTATTGTTACTATTTTAAACTGGTTATTTGTCCAATTAAGTATCAGTGGAGATACTTGCAGAGGGAGAGCAAGGTGAGAAACAAGAGATTAATTAGCCTGGTCTATAATGTACCGTATTTCAAACCTTTTTGATATGTTGTAAGGGCAGGTAATTTTAAAGCCCTTTTGCAATTGGATTTAATTACCCGACATCTTTCTCCTTTTCGCGTTGTCTTCTCAGACTTTCCCCCTAAATGGAAGTGACTGCTCAAATAAGCTGTTACTATGGACATTCGGTCTTCATACAGAAGACTACTGGCGGAGAACTCCCCCATCCCCTCGCTGCTCACAGCTGATTACCTCATTTCTTCCTGCACACACTGAATCACCTCATGGCTCAGTGCGTAAGCAGTCGGTGCAGGGAGAATTCCTCACAATGTAATAACCAAGCACCTCATCTTCTTCTCTTCCGCTTTCCCTACACTTTGTATACAGCAACATTTAATCCCACTGATCAGAAACTGCAGCCCCCCTCTTCCCCATCACCTCACACAAGGAAGTGGCAGGAGACCTGCAAGCTGTCCTCTCATGTGCCTTGCCAGTGGGTACCTAAAGATAGATAGATATAATAAATAGATAAATAATTAGATTGATAGATATGCATATATGATCGATAGATTAGATAGATAGATAGATAATAATGCTATGGGGTATGGCCAGCACCTGTGTTGTGCGAGTGACAGGAGTGCAATCCCGCCTTCCATCTTCTGATTATAGGTTTTTTGAAGCTTGGAAATCCTGTTTGTCTATGGGACAAAAAGGTACTAACTGAGGACTGAGAGGGAAAATACTTTTGAGGAATAATGCCCAGGGACACCTTGAGCAGAATTATGTATTTTAAATTCTTTTTTTGTTCAGAATGACGGTTACACTTTACGGAAGGACTGAGGGGTTAGAGAGTTAGCTTGGACGACCACAGAGAAGATTGTGTAGTAGGAGAAATGATGACGGCACGGACTAACAATAAATTTTAGTACTAATATAAGGGTTCTTCATAGTACATTTCTCTTTGGGTGATTTACATTATTTGATTTACATCAGTGAATAATCAGAGAACATTGACAAAATTGGCAGACACAAACTGAATACCCTCCTTTGGATCCTTTCTCTAAACCGATATTAAAATGATGACCAATTTAGATGTGGCTTTGCCCCCTTGTGCTGTAAGACTATTGTTTTTCTGTGATCGATACACTATGTGGTACCAGAAGGTGTGACGGTTTCCTTAGAATTTCTAGAGGTACCATATCTACTATTGAAAAGCTCATTGATTTTTTTTTTTTTTTTTTTTATTCCACAATGTTCTTTTCTTTTATTTTTTGAAGTTAACCTTTGAGATGGTTCCTGGATTTTACTGAATTTTATTATTTACTGAATATAATTATTATTTATTTATTATTATTATAGGTCAATAATGCCAGTCTTCCATCTCAATTATATTGTACAAAAACTAAAAGAACAATTGGAATTTAAAACAAACAAACTTCTATTAAACCCTCACAAAAATTAGATCAAAAGAAATCTTACCTTACCCGCCTGGGCCATATCAATGAAAAAAAAAAAAAAAAAGCGCACAGATGCATTACGTTTTTGTGTGCATGATGCCTGAAATTTGACTGTCTTCCAAAACAATAGTATGTAACATTTTCCAATCAATTGTAATTCATCAAGCCATATCACAACTAAAAAGTTATTTCATCTTGATGTGAAGTTATTAGTGTGTGATAGTCTTGTTGCATTGCCTAACAATGTTGAAAAAAACCTGATTATGCGTATGTTCTAGGACTGAAATCTAGCTTGCCAGTAACACATTAAAAAGGGTCATATATACGCATTAAATTTGTCATTATGTCACCACTATCTTTATAAACTTTCAATGTTACATGTTCAAAATATTTAATAACTTGCAGTAAGTATACCTGTCATCAGCTTACGAAATTATCATTAGTAAAAGTATATTTGAAATTACGTTATTACTGTAGATATTAGAATGAAAAAAATGTATCTCCTTATGTGCATATGTCAGACGTTTCACTGGCAACGACTGACAATCAAAGGGAGGAATCATGTCAAGGGGCACAGGAGGCACAGTATTTTCTTCATTCAGTGGTAGGTGGGCTTCCCAACATCCGGCCGTTACTGACCAAAACTACTAACCTACTACCTGTTATGTTAAACTTCATTTTAAACTTACCTCTGCTTAAACTTAATTATTTTTAGAAAAGGTGATTTATGTGATTTTATTGACTGGTATATTTTATTGGTTTATTATTGCTCAAATGGCATCATCCTTAAAAAAAATAAATATATAGTGGCTGTATACTTACTGATACCAATTGATCTGGAGGAAGGCAAAAACACTTTTTATTCAAGGACTTTGATTTTCTATACAGTAGAAATATTCCTTTCTGAGCCTTCATGGGCCATGTGAACCAATCTGTGGATCAAAATAATAATGTAATTAATACTGTATAAAGAAGAAAAGTCATAGAAATTTACTAGATCTTCTTGTGTCTTTGAGATGAGCCTGTTTCATCCACAGAGATGCGTAGGAGGTAGGGAATTGGTATCTGCTGATCTGCTTCCCCACAAACCAATAGGTATTTTTAATTTCATTTAAGTAAACTTCTCTTTCTTTATTAAACTTAAAACGTGCAGGATAAACCAGTCGTAGGTGAAACTTTTCATTGGGGTAGTATCGGTGATATTCCCACATAAATTTGTACCTGAATGGAAGGAGGTCTGTTTGTGGCTGGGGAGAAGATCCTAGCAGGAGGAGGATATTTAACTAGTTTGTGGAGAGTGACAGTGTATAAGGAGTTGGATTGACAGGGAGTTCCACCCCCAAGTTACAAATCTACTCCCTAAAATTACTAAATCAATAAAAAAAAAATAATTAGGGAAAATTAAAGTGTTTGTTCACAAATTCAGAAGTATTACAAGGCAGGATAGCGAGCTCGGCCACCCGGTAATCAAGTATTGATATTGCTTGAAATTATTGATATAATTGTTCTAGATAAGACATGTCCATTGTGTGTTATGTATGTATGTCAGACCGACTTAAAGTCAGTTGTGAATGAGACAATAGTCTTTGTTGAAGAGTTGAGGCTGAACCATTTTTCAGTTTTCAGATTCAATATGGGAGAGCAATGAACAAAAAAAAATTAATACATATTATATTATATATATTTTTTTTTTTTTTTTTTTTTTTTGGGCAAAATCAATAGTAACCCGGCAAATCGTCTGGGAAATCAAAAAAAAAAAAAAAAAAAAAGAATGAAAGAAAGAAAGAAAAACAATAAATTAAATAAATATTTTTTTAGCCCGAGGTCCAAAACCAGCAGTTTGATCCGGCACAATGAGGATAATTTTGAGAGTCCCAGGAGGGCCCATGCGCCTAATAAACCTTTTTTTTAAACAAGGCTGTCCAGCCTGGAGGCCAAGAAAAGTGTGTGCCCTCATTGGAATTATTTGTACAACCGCTTGCTGCATGTGCTGGCTCTTATACATGGAATGGATGGAGGAGGAATACGCGCACACAAAGAGGCCCTTTCCAGACCACCTCGAGCAGGTTTAAAGGCTGGCACACAGCCAGACGTCCCCTGAGACTAGGCAAGAGTGGTGCAGAGCAGATCCCCCCCCATACCAGGCCCCCCAGACTATGCTTATGTTGGGCACCATAGAAAAAAAAAAGACCGCCCACCATAGTTTAAAATACATGAATCATGGCTAAATAATGCTGAACAGTCATTCAGTCAATATATATTTACAGAAACAGGGTGCTCATCTTCAGCGAACCTGTTGAGGACGCAGAAAAATCATGTGAATGTTAAAGAAAAGAAGCTAAATTTACATGCAGTTAAGTAATGTGATAGGCCTGCCTGAAAAATTTCAGTTCAATTTTAGTTTTTAACATGATTTTTTAAGTTTGGTAACTAGGTCATGTCTGGGTAATAGACTGGAATAAGGGCGGGTATGAAGTTCAACCCTGTGCAAAGTTTTTGTGATTTAGGGTGATTGATTTAAATCAACTGCAGATGTGATGTGCAGCCAGTGCATAAGAAAGAATTGTAGAGAAGAGAGTTTAGTAAGTGGAAAAGCTGTAAAAAAAAAAAAAAAAAAAAACTACTAAGGAGTTACAGATAGTGAGAATAGAGTGAGTCAGTTTTCAGCAATAATGGTTTTTAGAGGGTTCCATGGTCCAGAAAGACTTTCTGATCAATAACCTTCTGTAAGCAGGGTGTTTATAGATAGTCTTATACTCTTTTGCTTTAACCATTACTTACACAATCATATGTTATCAATAGTGTCAACCTCCATTGAGAAGCAGTAGGAAAGATTCCAGCTTTATTTGATGCAGAAATCTTGAATACAATGCTGGTTACAACTACACGGTGAAAAGGATATAGTTTGCCGGTATCAGAACCATAGAGGCATGCTGTTCCCTGCCATGAAAGATAACTGCTAACATGAGGAGAAGGGAGGATTAAATACTGCAGCTGGGACAGGAAGACGGATGGTCAAAGGCGAAGCCAGTATAACACATAAACATGTCAAGAATACAACAAGTCCTGACATGACACTTCCCGTCTGAAATATTTAGATTCATAATCTACCAGCATGATAGAATGTCGTATGAGTTCCAAGTTGGTTCTTTGACCTGTTAAATCTTAGAGAACACCAACATGCACAATAACAATACGCCCAAATTTTGAGATTGAAGATTTGTTAATCCTGATGCGAAACTGTGAAAAGTTCAAGCAAACCCGCTTGATTGGGAAGACGCAGCAGCAAAAACACACCAACCCACACGGTACTCACAGGTGAATATCAGAGTCATGGTGTATGCTCCCCGCCATAAGCTGAGTGGGTACCAGTTACTCATTTGCTTCTTCTTTTGGTAGCAGAACACTAGTTCAGGGATTGAGTACAGGGCATAGTGTTATAACTGACCTTGATTTTGGGATATTGCATGAGGAATTATGTGTTGTCGCTGTGAAGACATATCTGCTTTGTCAGAAACGGTAGTAGCAATCGGGGTTCCCCTGCTGGTGGCTAAATACAAAGTCTCTAGTACGTTTGAGATGATCCTCTGCTCCAAGCGCTCAAGGCACACTGTCTTTTCACTCCCACTGGCTGCTTCCTTTCCAGAACCTTCCCCTGCCATGGCTTGTAGCATGCTCACATTGTTCTGAAGAGCTGCTCTTTCGGCTTTCGGTTTTGCTGCATTTGCCTCCATTTCAGCTTTCTTTTGCATGGCCTCTGCTTCCATTTCATCGGTTCTTCTGTGGCAAAGTGGCCTGACCTAGTCCGCCGCCTCGGCTTTCTTGCACGCGCCTTTTAACGCCACTGAGTGTGTAATATTTTGAAGATTCGCGACCTTAGACATGCGTTTAGAACGTCTTGTGAACTCAGAAGTACAAGATGTTTGTTTCTGAAGTCGCACATTCTTTCCCTTGTTTTTGGCAAGTTTTTCATATATTAGAAGCCCGTCTCGTTCAGCTTAGATGCTGAAGTTTTGAGTTCTTCTAGACGATCTTGTGTATTGATTCTTTTCAAATGCTTCATATTCTGACACTTCAGGTGTAATGCTCATGCCTAGTGGACAGTGTCTCTAGCGCTCCCTCTAGAGGATACATAATGTTCAGCAGGAAATGGGAAGACATGTGCCTGTACATTTTTCGACAGATTCATAGTGTCTGATGAAAGTTCTGCTGAAGCTTTCAGGTTCTCTCTAACCTTCACAATGTAGGCTTAACAGAGCGTTTGTCTTATCCACTGCCACAGACTGGGGAATCCCTGCTCCTGTACCGAGTGTCCCGCACCATGATGAATGCAATACACACAGGATGGATTTTACACTGAGGGATGGCTGCTAGACTGTAGCTGTTGCTGAGTCTCTGTCCCCCCGGCTGGACGGGCATCCTAGGACCCTTTTCACTATTCTGACTCACTAACCTAACCTAATAAACCCAATAGAAAGGGAGATGTCAGGTTTAGGTTGATTAATAGATGGTTAAAAGACTTTCAGTCTTTGCAATTTCCGCATTTGGTGAAGAGTAGTTATATTTAGAAACTGTAGAGATACATCTCGTGTTCTTCAGTAAGGTAGGGGTGCTGATATGTGTGATTATAATTGTGGGTTGAGTACTGAAAACAAAGTCTGCGAATGCATGTCCATTGGTGCAGTATAGAGGGAAAAAGAGAAACCTAGGACCTGAGCCTGTGGACCCCACAGTAAGAGAAGATGAGCCAATAGAGAATACAAAAGGATACCACAAAGTGCATCCAGAAGAGATAGGAAAAAAAACCCAAGAGAGCAGAGTGTTCTTCATCCAATGGAGGCATCCTGTGGAGGACTTGTGGTCAACAGTATCAAATGCTGCCGAAAGATCCAGAAAGGGAGATAAACAGTCACCTTGGATTTTTCCAGTGATTGAGATCATTGGAGACTTTAAAAAAGCATTTTCATTAAGTTCTTGTGCTAAACAAGATTCAAAGGGTCAAGGAGGTATTTAAGAGAAATAACGAGATAGTCAAGAATAAATCAACATTCCAGAGTTTGAAATAGAGACTTGTTGTTTTAAACGGTACTGGAGGGGTCCTGTTACGGTTTTTGTTTTAGTGATATGGTTACAGCACCATAATGGAGGAGAGGGATGAGCAGACGAATAGATAGATAAACGGTTGAGAGTGACTGCTAGGGAGAGGACTGTACAGATGTGAGGATTGGGACACTGATCATAGGAGAGCATAGGAATGAGCCTGGACACTTCTTCCGCTGTGTACCATAGGGAATAGGATCATGTGCTTGTGGATTGTGAATTTCTTTGTCAGATACAGTCAATTTGTCTATGACTATGTGTCCATCTTCACCCTGAGGTCTGTGACATGTGCTGCTGTGTGGGAGTTCTTAAGGAGTAAGAATTCAAACCTGTCCCTTACAGAATTATTAGGGGGAAAGAGGAGATTAGATGTGAATTAAATCTGTTTATTAGTAAATTGAAGGGTCTAAATTTGAAGTGAAGAAAGTCTGCGATGTTGTTGATTTTCTCTACGATGTTTGGCACTCCCGGGAGTGCTGAAGGAAATGGGTTTGGTCCGTCTGGCCAATGGCCTGGAATTTGATACAGACACTATGGTTATTTGTTAGTAGCCAGGTTCGGACCGGTGATGCTTCGATAGGGGACAGTAAAGACACAAGGTTGTGTAGTTGGTGAGTATCAAATGGCACTGGGTTTCTGGTACATGCGGATGGGTTGATGGATTCTTGGAAAGGTGAGGAATTATTGCCTGTGATAGAAAGAGATTCTGGTCTGAAAGTGAAAGTCAGAATTAGTAAAGTAAATATTGAGAAGTCAGGATGTTTCCACTCATTATGAGTAGGAAATCAGAGAGTTGTGAAAGGCCTAGAGGAGGTAGGTTATTAGAAAGCTGCGAGGTAGGACAGGAGAATGGGGTTGTTTGATAGGGATCTTGTCCTCCCTTATGATTATTGAAATCAACAGGATAAAAATTTCGGGTGTCCAATGGCCCAAAGTGTCAAAGAACTGATAGTTTGAGCCATGGAACACATAGCTACAGAAATGGGCATAAACACCTGAAGGTTTTGGACCTCAAAAGGATGGGAAGTGAGAGGGTACCGGAGGAATATGGAAAATGCCTTGTGGAGAGAGGAGTACGCCTAACCCCTCCTTCCTGTCTATTCTGACAGCTAAACAATCTAGCAACCATAGGACAAACAGAAAGGAAGCAATTCTCCTGCTGGTCCATGCTTCATGATGTCCAACCAGTAGAAATGACATAGAACGAAAGTAGTTAGAACAGAGTCTAGTGTTATTGCACACCATTGTGGACATTCCAGATTTAAAAGGTAGGGAGGAGAATAAGGGATACACTGAATCTTAGTAGCATGTTACAGTATAAGAGTTAAAATAACTGAAGTGGGGTCAGGTTAGAAGAGATGATGTTGCCTGTAGCAAGTAGGAGGTAAAAAAAGGGAGAGAAGATATAATATAAGTGTTCTTTCACAAAGATGTTGTGATATTAAGTATGGTTACATAAAGTATAACGTGTGTTAGACGTGTACAAAGGTGGGAGAAAAGTGATGCATCGATGTGCATATTTTTACTGCTGGAATAGATGGAAGTAAAAAGAGCATGCGATCATGCAAGAACCTAAAAAGATTTTAGACAAACACAATTCTTTTATCTGGTAGTTACATGTCTCCTGCCCTGTGATTATAACCTGCAACATTACTTTTTTCAGAATACCATACTTGTTAGAACCAGTATGCGCAGGCATATGAATGCTATACACCCCACTCAGTGGCACCAAGCCCGTTCACCTCCGGCCGTGCACACCACTGCTCCTTCCCCTGTGTCAGCTGATAGTCAGCCCCCTGCCCAGGACCCTGGCACAAAAACCCCATCGTCGCCTCCACGATCCTCCACAGCATACACCAGCGTTCAGCTCTCCATACCCCAGACGCTGGAGCGGAAACGGAAATATAGTGCAACCCACCCGCACGCCCAAGCCCTTAATGTCTGCCATGTGTCTAAGTATAGGTTGTGTTTGTTGGTTTGAAGTGAGCTTATTTCCTCAAATGTACTTGTAGTATTTAAGGTGTCAAGAACTTCCTTGAATGGGGGCGTATCAGGCTCCTTCCAATGTCTTGCAATAATTAGCTTAGTCGCCATAAACAAATGTGCCACCATCACTCTCATGGGAATGGACTCAAAACCAATGAGAAAAAGAACCAACTGGGGAGTAATGTTTATGTGTTTGTGCGTGACTGTTTCTTTAGCCCTTCCCGTGGCTTCCCATAGAGGACCCACAACCGGACACCCCAGACCCGAAGCTACCATGGCGACGGATCGCCGCTCCCCGATGACGTCACGGGGAGCGGCGATCCTCGGAAAGATGGCGGCGCCCATGCCCCGCCATCTGTTTGAAGCCGCCGGCAGCTTTGCCGGCAGCGATCAGCAAGAAAACAATATGCAGCAGAGACTTACAGGCTATGGAGAGGGCTCAGCCCGCGAGCCCTCTCCATGCATTAACCGGTTAATGCATTTAGGCTAACAAGACTTACATATACATTAAAAAATTTGGTATTAGTAAGGGGGAAGCATGGGAGAAATCTTAGAGAAGAGTAGGAGAGCAAAGCAGAAGGTGTTGTGAGAATGAGAGATTATGCATGGGCAATTAGGTCAGTGAGATATGGAGGGTACAGGTTGTGGATAGCTATTGTTACTATTTTAAACTGGTTATTTGTCCAATGAGTAGTCAGTGGAGATACTGGCAGAGGGGAGAGACAGGTGAGAAACAGAGAGATTAATTAGCCTGGTCTATAATGTAACCGTCATTTCAAAAACTTTTGATATGTTGTAGGGCAGGTAATTTTAAGCCCTTTTGCAATTGGATTAATTACCCGAATCTTTCTCCTTTCTCTTGTATTCTGCAGACTTCCCCTAAATGGAAGTGACTGCTCAAATAGCTGTTACTATGGACATTCGGTCTTCATAAAGAAGACTACTGGCAGGAGACATGCCCCCATCCCCCTCTCTGCTCACAGCTGATTACCTCATGTCTTCCTGCACACAGCTGATCACCTCATGGCTCAGTGCTGCAGCAGTCATGTGCAGGGAGAAGTCCTCACTAATGTAATAACCAAGCACCTTCATCTTCTTCTCTTCCCAGCTTTCCCTACACTTGTGTATAAGCACATTATCCACACTGACAGAAACTGCAGCCCCCCTCTTCCCATCACCTCACACAAGGAAGTGGCAGGAGACACTGCAAGCTGTCCTCTCATGTGCTGTGCCAAAGTGGGTACCTAGATAGATAGATAGATAGATAGATAAATAATTAGATTGATAGATGATGCATATATGATAGATAGATAGATAGATAGATAGATAGATAGCTATGGGGTCATTGGCCAGCAGCCTGTGTTTGTGATGAGGTGACAGGAGGCAGATCCCGCCTCCATCTTGCTGATTATAGGTTTTTTGAGAGCTGGAAATCCTGGTTGCTATGGGACAAAAGAGGTACTAAATGAGGACTGAGAGGGAAAATACTTTGAGGAATAATTCCCAGGGACACCTGGAGCAGAATTATGTATTTTAATTTCTTTTTTTGTTCAGAATGACGGTTACACTTTAAGGAAGGACTGGAGGGGTTAGAGAGTTAGCTTGGAGACCACAGAGAAGAGTGTTGTAGTAGGAGGAAATGATGACGGCACGGACTAACAATAAATTTTAGTACTAATATAAGGGTGCTGCATAGTACCATTTCTCTTTGGGTGATTTACATTATTTGATTTACATCAGTGAATTAAATCAGAGGACATTGACAAAAATTGGCAGACACAAACTGAATACCTCCCTTTTGGATCCATCCTCATAAACGGCGATATTAAAATGGATGACAAATTTAGATGTGCTTTGCCCCCTTGGTGCTGTAGGAAGATTGTTTTTCTGTGGGATCGATACACTATGTGGTACCAGAAGGTGGTGAAGGTTTCTTAGAATTTCTAGAGGTAACCATATGCTACTATTGAAAAGCTCATTAGATTTTTTTTTTTTTTTTTTTATTCCAATGTTCTTTTATTTTTTGAAAGTTAGACTTGAGATGGAGTACTGGATTTTACTGAATTATTATTATTATTTACTGAATAATAATTATTATTTATTTATTATTATTATAGGTCAATAATTCAGTCTTCCATCTCAAGTATAATTTACAAAAAATAAAAGAACATTGGAATTTAAAAAAAAACAAACTTCTATTAAACCACAAAATTAGAGTCAAAAGAATATTACCGCCTGGGCCAATATCAATTGAAAAAAAAAAAAAAAAAGCGCACAGATTCATTACGTTTGTGTGCATGATGCCTGAAATGTGAAACTGTCTTCAACAATAGTATGTAAACATTTTACCCAATCAATTGTAATGTCATCAAGCAATGATCACAATATTAAAAAGTTATTTCATCCTTGATGTGAAGTTATTAAGTTTGTGAATATTCTTGTTGCATTGCCTGAACAAATGTTGAAAAAAAACCTGATTATGCAGTATGTCTAGGACATGAAATCTAGACTTGCCAGTAACACATTAAAAAGGGTCATTATATACCATTAAAATTTTGTCATTATGTCACCCACTATCTTTATAAACTTTAAATGTTACATGTTAAAATAGTTTAATAACTTGCAGTAAGTATACCTGTCATGCAGCTTAAGAAAATTATCATTAAGTAAAAGTATATTTGGAAATTACAGTTATTACTGTAGATATTAGAATGAAAAAAATGTATCTCTTATGTGCATATGTCAGACTGTTGCACTGTCAACTACTGACAATAAAAGTGAGGAATCAATGTCAAAGGGGCACAGGAGGCACAGTATTTTCTTCATGTCAGTGGTAGGTGGGCTTCCCAACATCCAGGCCTTTACTGACCAAAACTACTAACCTGTTGATGTTAAACTTCATTTTTAAACTTACCTATGCTTAACTTATTATTTTTAGAAACAGTGTGATTTATGTTATTTTATTGACTGGTATATTATTGGTTTTATTATTGCTCAGAATGGCATCATCCTTAAAAAAAAATATAATTATATAGTGGCTTGTATACTTACTGATCCAAGTTGATCTGGAGGAAGGCAAAAAAACTTTTTATTCAAGGACTTTGATTTTCTATACAGTAGAAATATCCTTTCTGAGCCTTCATGGCCATTGAACCAATCTGTGGATCAAAATAATAATTTAATGAAAATACTGTATAAAGAAGAAAGTAATAGAAATTTACTTACGATCTTCTTGTGTTCTTGAGATGATCCTGTTCAGTCCACAGGAGATGCGGAGGAGATAGGGAATTGGTATACTGCTCCCCACAACCAATAGGTATTTTTAATTTCATTTAAGTAAAACTTCTCTTTCTTTATTAAACCATTAAAACGTGCAAGGATAAACAGTCAGTAGGTGAAACTTTTCATTGGGGTACGGTGATATTCCACATATAATTTGTACCTGAATGGAAGGAGGTCTGTTGTGCTGGGGAGAAGATCCTAGCAGGGAGTGGAGGAGTATTTAAACTAGTTATGTGGAGAAGTGGACTGTGTATAAGGGAGTGTGGGAGTTGACAGGGAGTTCCACAAGTTACAAATCTACTGCCCATAAAATTACTAAAATCAAATAAAAAAAAAATAATTATGGAAAATTAAAGTGTTTGTTCACAAATTCCAGAAGTATTACAGGCAGGATAAGCGAGCTCGAGGCCCCGGTATCAGAGGATTGATATTGATTGAAAATTATTGATATAATTGTTCTAGATAAGACATTGTCTTGTGTTGTATGTATGTATGTCAGAACAGACTTAAAAGTCAGTGTGAATGAGACAATAGTCTTTTGTTGAAGAGTTGAGGCTGAAACATTTTCAGTTCAGATTCAAAGATGGGAGAGCAATGAAAAAAAAAAAATTATACATATATATATATATATATTTTTTTTTTTTTTTTTTTTTTTTGGGCAAAATCAATAGACCCTGCAAATCGTCTGGGAAAGCAAAAAAAAAAAAAAAAAAAAAGAATGAAAGAAAGAAAGAAAAACAATAAATTAAATAAAATAGTTTTTTTAGCCGAGGTCACAAACCAGCAGTTTGATCCGGCACAATGAGGGATAATTTGTTGAGAAGTCCCAGGAGGGCCCCAATGCTGCTATAAACACTTTTTTAAACAGAGGCTGATCACAGCCTGGAGAGCCAGAGAAAAGTGTGTTCCCTCATTGAATTATTATGTACACCGCTTGCTGCATGTGCTGGCTCTTATACAGGGAATGGGATGGAGGAGGGAATAAGCGAACACAAAGAGGCCTTCCAGACCACCTCAGAGCAGGTTAAGGCTGGCACACCAGACTTCCCCTGAGACTAGGCAAGAGTTGGTGCAGCAGATCCCCCCCCAGACCAGGATCCCCAGACTATGCTTATGTTGGGCACCAGATCCGACCGCCAGACCAGGTTAAAATAAATGAATCAATGGCTAAATAATGCTGAAACAGTCATTAGCAGATATTGATATTTACAGAAACCAGGGTGCATCAATCTTCAGTGAAACCTGTTTAGGAAGCAGAAGAAATCAGTGAAGGTTTAAAGAAAAGAAAGCTAAATTTACATGCAGTTAAGGAATGTGATAGGCCTGCCTGAAAAATTTCAGTTCAATTTTAGGTTTTTACAGGATATTTGAAAGTTTGGTAACTAGGTCATGGGCTGGGTAATAGACTGAGATAAGGGCAGGGTAGGAAGTTGCAACACTGTGCAAAGTTTTGTGATTTAGGGTGATTGATTTAAAATCAATGCAGATGGTGATGTGCAGCCAGTGCATAAGAATAGATTGTAGAGAAGAGAGTTTAGTAAGTGGAAGACTGTATACTAGGGAGTTACAGTAGTGGAGAATAGAGTGAGTCAGTTCAACAATAATGGTTTTAGAGGGTTCCATGGTCAAGAAAGGACTATTCTGACTCAATAACCTGGCTGTAAGCAGGTGTTTATAGATAGTCTTATATCTTTGCTTTAACCAGTACTTACACCAAGTCATATGTTATCAGATAGTGTCAACTCCATTGAAGAAGCATGTAGGAAGATTCCAGCTTTATTTGATGCAGAAATCTTGAATAAATGCTGGTTACAACGGTGTGAAAAGGATATAATTTGCCAGGGTAGCAGAAACATAGAGGCATGCTTTTCCTGACATGAAAGATAACTGCTAACATGAGGGAGAGGGGAGGAGTTACAATACTGCAGCTAGGGGACAGGAAGACAGGAGGGTCAAAAGGCGAAGCAGTATAACACATATACATGTCAAAGAATACAAACAAGTCCTGGGACATGACACTTCCCGTCTGAAATATTTAGATTTCATAATATACCAGCATTGATAGAATGTCGTATGAGTCCAAAGGTTGTTCTTGAAACCTGTAAACTAGAGAAAAAACAACATGCAAACAATAACAATAAGCCCAAATCTTGAGATTGAAGATTTGTAATCCTGATGCGAAACTGTGAAGAAGTTCAAGCAAACCCATCTTTGGATTGGGGAAGACGCAATCAGCAAAACTTCCACCAACCCACACTGTAATCCACAGGTGATATCATAGTCTATGGTGGTATGCTCCCCGCCATAAGCTGAGTGGGTATCCAAGTTACTCATGTGGCTTCTTCTTTTGGTAGCAGAAGCACTAGTTCATGGATTGATGAACAGGCAGAGTGTTGTACTGACCTTGATTTTGGGATATTGCAGGAGGAATTATGTGTTGTCGCTGTGAAGACATATCTGCTTTGTCAGGAACGGTAGTAGCAATCTGGGGTTCACTGCTGTGGCTAAATACAAAGTCTCTAGTACGTTTGAGATGATCCTCTGCATCCAAGCCGCTCAAGGCAACACTGTCTTTTTCACTCCCACTGGCTGCTTCTTCCAGAACCTTCACCCTTGCCATGGCTGTAGCATGCTCACATTGTTTCTGAAGAGCTTCTATTTCTGCCTTTCTTTTTGCTGCATTTGCCTCCATTTCAGCTTTCTTTTGCATGGCCTCTGCTTCCATTTCAGCTTTCTTCTGTGCAAAGGTGGCCTGAACCTTAGTCGCCTCGGCTTCTGCACGCGCCTTTATAAGCTGCTCACTGAGTGTGGAATATTTTGAAGATCGCGACCTAGACATGCGTTTAGAACGTCTTGTGGACTCAGAAGTACAAGATGTTGTTTCTTGAAGTCGCACAATTCTTGCCCTTGTTTTTGGCAAAGTTTCATATATTAAGCCGTCTCGTTCAGCATTAAGATGCTGGAAGTTTTGGAGTTCTTCTAGACTATCTTGTGTATTGATTCTTTTCAGAATGCTTTCATATTCTTGACACTTCAGTGTGTAATGCTCATGCATAGTGGACAGTGTCTCTAGAGCTCCCTCTAGAGGCAATACATTATGTTCAGGCAAGGAAATGGTGAAGACATGTGCCTGTAAATTTTTCGACAGATTCATAGTGTCTGATGAAAGTTCATGCTGAAGGCTTTCAAGGTTCTCTCTAACCTTCCATGTAGGCTTAACAGAGCGTTTGTCCTTATCACTGGACAGCAGACTGGGATCCATGCTTCTCTGTACCGAGTGTCCCTCAGCCATGATGATGCAATACACACAGGATGGATTACACTGAGGGATGGCTGCTATGACTGTAGCTGTTGCTGAGTCTCTGTCCCCACGGCTGGGACTGGCAGTCTATGACCCTTTTCACTATTCTGACTCAATAACCTAACCTAATAAACCCAATAGAAATGGAGATGTCAGGTTTAGGTTGATTAATAGATGGTGAAAAGAAGTTCAGTCTTTGAAAATTTCAGCATTTGGTGAAGAGTAGTTATGATGTTAGAAACTGTAGAGATACAATCTAGTGTTCTTCAGTAAGGTAGGGGTGATGATATGTGTAGATTATATTGTTGGTTAGATGGTACTGAAAACAAAGTCTGCTAATGTCATGTCCATTGGTGCAGTATAGAGGGAAAAGAGAAGAAGACCTAGGACTGAGCCTTGTGGAACCCCAACAGTAAGAGGAAGATGAGCCAAGAGAGATACAGAGAAGGAGACACTAAAAGTGCAGCCAGAGAGATAGGAAAAAAACCCAAGAGAGCAGAGTGTTCTTCAGTCCAATGGAGCATCCTGTGGAGGAGCTTGTGGTCAACAGTATCAAATGCTGCAGAAAGATCCAGAAGAGTGAGGAGAAAACAGTCACCTTGGATTTTTCAGTGAGGAGATCATTGGAGACTTTAGAAAAAGCAGTTTCATTAGAGTTTATTGTGCTAAAACAAGATTCAAAGGGGTCAAGGAGGGAGTTAGAAGAGAAATAACGAGATAGTCAAGAATAAATCAAACATTCCAGGAGTTTGAAGATAGAGACTTGTTGGTAGTTAACGGTACTGGATGGGTCCATGTAAGGTTTTGTTTAGTGATAGGGTTACAGCACCATAATGGAAGGAGGAGGGATATGAGCAAGAAGAAATAGAGAGATTAAAAGGGTGAGAAGTGACTGCTAGGGAGAGGGACTGTACAAGATGTGAAGGGATTGGGACACTGATGCATAGGAGAGCATAGGAAAGGAGCCTGGACACTTCTTCCTCTGTGTACACATAGGGAATAGGATTCATGGAGCTTGTGGATTGGGAAATTTCTTGTCAGATACAGTCAATTTTGTCTAATGAAATAGGTGTCCAGTTCTTCAGCCCTGAGGTCTGTGACATGTGGCTGCTGTGTGGGAGTTCTTAAGGAGTGAAGAATATCAACCTGTCTTAAAGAATTATTAGGGGGAAAGAGGAGATTAGATTGGTGAATTAAATCTGTTTATTAGTAAATTGAAGGTTCTAAATTTGAAGTGAAGAAAGTCTGCAGATGTGTGTGATTTTCTCTACAGATGTTTGGCACTCCCGGAGTGCTGAAGGAAATGGGTTTGGTCCGTCTGCCAAAGTTGCCTGGAAATTTTGGATACAGACAATATGGTTATAATTGTTAGTAGCCAGGTTAGGACAGGTGATGGAGTAGATAGGGGACAGTAAAGAACACAAGGTTTTGTGAGTTGGTGAGTATCAATGGCACGTGGGTTCTGGTACATGCGATGGGTTGATGGATTCTGGGAAGGTGAGGAATTATTGCCTGTGATAGAAAGAAGATTATGGTCTGAAAGTGGAAAGTAAGAATTAGTAAAAGTAAATATTGAAGAAAGTCAAGGATGTTTCCCTCATTATGAGTAGGAGAATCAGAGAGTTGTGAAAGGCCTAGAGAGGTAGTTAGTTATAAGAGCTGAGAGGTAGGACAGGAGATGGGGTTGTTGATAGGGATGCTAATGTCTCCCATGATGATGATTGAAATCACACAGGATAAAAATTTAGGGTGCCAAGAGGCAAAGTGGTCAAAGAACTGATAGTTTGAGCCAGGAACACAGTATGCTACAGAATGGGCATAAAAACCTGAAGGTTTGGACCTCAAAAGATGGGAAGGTGAGAGGGTACAGGAGGAATATGGAAAATGCCTTGTGGAGAGAGGAGTACGCCTACCCCTCCTTCCTGTCTATTCTTGAGCAGTAAAAAAGTCTAAGCAACCATAGGACAAAACAGAAGAGGAAGCAATGTCATCCTGCTGGATCCATGCTTCAATGATGGCCAACAGGTAAAATGACATAGAAAGAAAGTAGTTAGAACAGATTCTAGTTTATTGCACACAGTGTGGACATTCCAGAATTTAAAAGGGTAGGTGGAGGAGAATAAGGGATACACTGAATCTTAGGTTAGCATGGTTACAGTAAAAAGAGTTAAAATGAACTGAAGTGGGTCAGGGTTAGAAGAGATGATGTTGCCTGTAGCAAGTAGGAGGTAAAAAAAGGAGAGAGAAGATATATTATAAGAGGTTATTTCACAAAAGAATGTTGTGATATGTAAGTATGGTTACATAAAGTATAACGTGTGTGAGACGTGTACAAAGGTGGGAGAAAAGTGAGGCATCGATGTGCATAGTTTTTACTGCTGGAATAGATGGAAAGTAAAAAGAGCATTGCGATCATTGGAAAGAAAACTAAAAAGATTTTTAGACAAACACAATTCGTTTTATCTGGTAAGTTACATGTCTCCTGCCCTGTGAAGTATAACTGCAACATACTTTTTCAGAATACCATACTTGTTTAGAAAATTCTATAAAACAATCAACGGATGCAAGCATAAATGAATGCAAGCATCTTATACTAACACTAAATTTATACAAAGAGAAGGCAAGAGAACAGGCCCTATTATAGCTTGTAAAAACAATTCATCTAGAAAATTTAACACACATGCGGCCATTAATAATCAGAGAAAACAAACTCCTTTGAAGGTCTTACAGCGCAGTGAAAGAAACTGCATGTGTATGCATAGCTTTTGAGCTAGTACAGCCATGAGTCTTCCTGGGAATGATGCAACATGTTTATTACACCTAGATTTGTGGGATCCTCTGCCATTCTTCCTTGCAGATCCTCTCCAGTTTCCTCAGGTTGGATGGTGAAGGTTGGTGGAGAGCCATTTTCAAGTATCTCCAGAAATTCTCAATTGAGTTTAGGTCTGAGCTTTGGCTGACGCTTGGCCTCATTCATCTTTAATCAAGTGAATTTACATGTGGTAAACATATTTATGAAGTGCAACTTTTCCAAAAAGTCGCTAGTTTAGATGCTAATTCAGTCCATTTGTTATGACGTCTATGGAGTTACTGCTAAGAAATCTTTGGCCTCTTACTTTTTCACTTCTGGTAGTTGCAGACTGCTCCCAACATGCCTACTCACAAAGAACGTGAGTCCCTTCAATTACATAAACTTGTCTACATTACTCCAAACCACATATACAGTTTCTCTACTCTAGGGCAGGCTGTACAATATATTACACCTCTATTTCACAGACTACCTCCCATGTCTCATTTTGCAAAGATTTGTCACCTTGCACACTGTCATTACATTCAGTGCCAACTGATTGTAGAGACATCTTCCTATGTACCCTTTCAGACTCTCGTACACTGATTGCTCTCATGATGCCCACTTCCCAAAGAGGACTCTCCATTTTCTCCTTGCCTCTAACACAGTCGAGATCTTATTCTCAGTGCCCTAGTTGAATTTTAGCAACAACCTCTTTCTCTGTCTTTTACACTAAGCAGCATTAGGAATAAACCCCACTATCCAAATATATGGTTTTTCCATTGTAGCTTATCTGTAGTCCAGAACCCTTGTTATGTCACTATACAGGCAGGTTTGTTCTTAAGTTGAATTTGTATGTAAGTCGGAACTGTATATTTTATCATGGTAAACCCAGCCACAACTTTTTTGGTCTCTGTGACAACTGGATTTTTAAAATGTTGGGTTGTCATAAGAATCAAGATTAACAATAAAGCTTCATTACATACACCTTTGATAACTGTTACAGCTGTTTATTGTAGCCTTGGACTAAAGTACAATAAATTACCAATATCCAGTGGTCCGTTTGTAACTAGGGGTCGTATGTAAGTCGAGTGTTCTTAAGTAGGAGACCGCGTGTAGTTTCACTAAACCTATACCACGCAAAGGGAATTTCTTTTTAGAGTTCTTTGGATGCTCTTTATAAGTGGTTTATCTAGAAGTTGCATTTTGTTGCAATGATCCTTCAACACCTGTCATAAAAGAATCCTTGTCCCAAATACAACGGTCTGACAGACACCACAGTGTTCTTTTTCAACGGTGACAGTTTACAATAAAACAATACTTCGTAAACATGCTTTTAAATATTCCATACATTACTTAGTGTTAGAAATTTTGGATGGTAAACTTTACCAGCTCGAACACTGAAGTCCCAGGGGTTATCTTTTCAAAAGAGGAACATCCACCTGCTAGTTTGAATTCATGATTGGCTTACACCCTGCTCATTATTATTCCACAAACACCCTGACATAGGCTCACCACACAAGCAAACTTTGCTCTAGTGTGGTGAGCCTTGCAATCCTGACATGCACAAAGAGCATCGATCCAGCTCGCTTTACTGTGTATGCGTCCCTTCACTATGCTGTCTTAATAGGCAGTGCACAGAAACACAAACTAGCTACACAGTTTTGTGTGGTGAGGCTTGCTTGTTAGTCTACGTCATGAGTGGGTGGAGGAATAGAGGTAGGATGTGGGAAGGAGTTTGGATGGAATAAAAATTAGTGGAGGGATGAGCCTATTGTGGATTCAAAATAGCAGGTGAATGTTATGCTTTCAAAAAGTGCAACCCCTGGGACTTTGATGGTGAGCTGGCAGGGAGCCAGGTAAAGTTTACCATCTGAAGTTTCTGACACCAAGAAATGTATGGAATAGTTAAAAAATGTTTGCCAAGTATTGTTCACTTTCTATCGTAAGCTGTCACAATTGATAAAGAACACTTTGATGACAGGTTCAGCCTAAAAGCCAACTTTTTTTCTGTGAAAATGTTCCTGTGCTGTGTGAATGAAAGATTAAAGATGTCAGGCCTTATAGGTTTATAGAAAAATGGAAAAGGGTGTGGTGTTTGGACCTTTGATGTATGTTTTCTTCTTGGGGAAATTTTTGTTGGCTTTCTTCTTCCCAACTCTTATAGGCTTGTTTTGACCATTTATCCTCCCCTCCTAGGGTGGAACGGGGTGAGGGTGGCAGGGTGTTTTGGGAATAATACGTTTTGTTGGTATCGCAGAATTATGTATAATTGTGGAATTTATAATACAGTCTTTTTATACTGAGATTTTATACGGTGTATATTAAGAGGAGAGATGTAGGAAGTGTCACTGTCCTGTGACAATGATGCTATGTATACATAATGCAATAATTGAAGATAAGAAAAGAATGTATGTCAAGCTATTATGCTTTGTTCCATGAAATAAAAAATCATTTCTCTGAGATTAATTATTTCTTGCTGACTTCAAAAGTGACAAAGTGTAACAAGGCCTAATCTAACTTTTAGATACTTTTAGTACATCTGACCCATAGTATAATGAATAAGCAAATACATACTTATTGCAATAAATTTTATTATATTTTACAAAGAAACTGTTTATTTGCAAAAACAGAATTAATTACATTTACACTTATTATATCCAGGGCATTTTGCATGTGTGTGTTTCTTCTAATGGTTCGACTGCCATGGCCAAAGCTTACCGACAACAGAGTCCATGAATTTCCTACAACAGTAATAATATTTTACATATATTAGACATTTTCTTTTTTAATATTAGAAATCTCAAATGCAGTTGTGATCAAGCTAGATGGAAGGGTAAAAATATAAGGCACTATACGCAATACATAAAAGTCCACAATGCTGGTTATATCAGCATCTAAAATCATTTATGAAAGTCCATATGGATGGTATACATTTTTTGGCCTACAAAGCAACATAAACAGCAACCTCCACTTAATATGACATTGTGTTCCATTATATACAATACTAACATACTGTAATCTATACAAATCTATGTAAATGATAAAATATATATAGTGAAATAGTGTTATTATACTGTAGACAACATTTCACTTGTTATAAATAGTTCCAACATGAGTGGTAGTTTTTCCATAATAGGCTCAATGTGTGCATGGGAAACCAGTTTTAGAATAGACTGAAAGCCAGTAGAATGTTACAGCAGAAAAGCATTTTCTCTAATAGAGGTTTGTTTAGAGAAAAAATTTAGTCTATGGGAAAAAACCTCTTTCCTCTGTAAAATTTTAACTTCCAGTTTCATATATTCAGAACTGTCTGAAATGCATTGGACAGTATTCTCATATTTATCTCTATATAAAATGCAATACTAGTGTAAAATTGTGGCGGCTATCAATCAATTCTAATGTGACTGCAGGAGAATAAGTACCCCTTCCACACATCGGTGTCAGCATATTTGCTATTTGTTCTAATGGTACCCTCTACACATTTAGTTTTTTCTATATAAACTCAACAAGAAGAATTTTAATAGGCATAACAAGCAGCGGGTTGTGCTATTCTAATAGTTTGACTTGGGGCCACACGAAGGGTGTTATTCCTGGACCTCTCCGTTATTCACCCTTTAGCCCCGACGTAGCTATGAAGAAGTTGGAAGGACGCTTCCTCTTGTGGCAGTCCCAGTAAGGATAGCAGCTGGCACAGAGACATTGGTATGTGGTTAAAAGGGGTCAGGCAAGCAAATGGTCATGGTCAGTTCAAAGTTAAGGCAGGCGGCATACTAGAAGAGTTGGTAAACAGGCAGAGGCTCATGGCAGGCAGCACAGGTTCAATCTACAAGTCGAAGTCATATACCATGGAATACAGGAACATGCTCTCAGAGCAAGCCAGGGGTCACACACAGGTAGTCAACAAAAACAAGCACCATACAGCACTTGAAAGCTAGGAACCTTTGCCCACTTATACACTGACCGGCCATTGCAAGGAAGAGCCTTGTTCCTCACAAAAGGACAAAGCGGCACTGCCTGCACCCTAAGGCATGTTCTACACTTGCGACTTTGATGCGATGAACTCGCATCACACTAGCAAGTGTAGAAGGGGCCTAAGAGAGTAAAATGAACAAGGATGCCTGACAGAAGAGTGTGTTGAAACATATCGAAAACGGTGGGTAAATGTAAACTTGCAAAGGGGAATGCAACCGGGGCAGAATACGTTGCCAGGGTTACAAAAGGGTTGTGCATAATTTCAAAAGAGGTATCACTAAAGTGCAACACCAGACACCTTATGCAGATAAGAGTGTGGTGCTGTTTTTAGAGGAAAAAAATCAGCTCATTGCAACACATGAGACTCAGTGGGGCCAGTTTATCAATGTTGGAGTTCCATTTTTCTAGTATGTTTAGACCTTTTTGTGCTTTTTTGGATTTTATTATTTATATGGGACTTTAGTATAGCTCTCTGTAGTATTGGAGAAAATTTTTCATTTTGGTGTGTTTTGTGACTGGGATTTGTGTATTGTGTAGCTTGAAGCAAGATTTATGATTTGTGACATTTTAAAAAGTTGCATAGTAGGTTGCAAATGCACACAATGGATAAATTAACACCTTGCCGACCAAGGACAAACTATATCGTCCTCGTGCGGCAAAGGGTGTATAGAGAGAGCTCACGAGCCGAGCTCTCTTCATACACACCGGGTAATGGCTATAAATGGCTATAAAACAGCCAACACCCGCCTGTCACTGCCATGGTTGGTGCTGGCACCGATCGCGGCAGTTAACCTGTTAAGTGCACCTAACTTACTGTTAAATGCCCGCCACCATCTTGTATGCCCGATCACCGCACCCTGGAACGTCATCAGAGGGCGGTGATCGGTTACTATGGCAGCTTATGGCTGCAGGGTTTAATTACCCTGGAGGATCTAAAATAATGGTAAAGAAAAATTTAAATTTAAAAAAAAAAAAATATGAAAAAATAGTAAAAGCTTAAATCAGCCCCCTTTCCCAAGAACTGTCTGATCTATCAAAATATATAAGCGATTTTTCCCTGCGTTAAACCCCGTAACGGAAATTGGCGCCCAAAGTTGAAGATGCCACTTTTTTGCCATTTTGAAAAATATAAAAAATTCTATAAAAAGTGATTAAAAGCCCATACAGTCCTCAAAATGATAGCATTAAAAAAGTCATTAAAAGTCGCAAAAATTGACACCACCAACAGCTCCGTGTACTGAAGTATGAAAAAGTTATTTGTGCCAGAACGTGACAAAAGTAAAGGATTTTTTTTTGTACAGAAAGTTTTAATTTTTTTAAATGTATGAAAACATTATAAAACCTGTACAAATTTGGTATCCTCGTGATCGTACCGAACCAAAGAGTAAAATAGACATGTGATCTGGGGCGCTCAGTGAAAGCTGTAAAATCCCAGCCCACAAGAAAACGGCGCAAATGCATTTTTTCATCATTTTCACTGCATTCTAAATTTTTTTCCTGCTTCCCAGTACATGGCATGGAATGATAAATACCATCACTATGAAGTGCAATTTGTTAGCCAAAAACAAGAGCAAAAAGAGCTCTGTACATGGATAAATAAAAAAGTTACAGATTTTTTAAGGGGAGTGAAAAATGAAAATGCAAAAATGAAAAAGGGCCACGTCCCTAAGGGGTTAAAAGAAGGGCTGAACATTAAAAAGCCAACACATTACCTTGAAGATGAGCCATAATGTGTGTTAAATCTTCAATTTTGCTGACAAAAGGTTGAGGGTATACTCTAAAATGTCTGTCATGTCACAATATATGACAGGCTTTATATGAAACAAAAAAGGGGGATAAATGGCGTCTGGACTGCGGGAGCAGCCAGGATGCTGAAGTCCTTAAGGTATCTGTAGGCATGCCGCTAGAGATGGATGAATTTTTAAAAAACTGATATTTCCTGGCTGCAGAGAGCCTGTAAGGTGTTGTAGAACTTTGTACCATGCTCAAATATGCATAGTGAGCATGGTTTGGTCTTCAAACAATGCTGTGTTTTAGTATGACATGCACAAGACAGCCTTTGCTCTTAGAATCGCTTAACTCTTCAATTCCATGGGCACTTACAGGGGCCAACTTGACCAAACAAGATAACATCTGTGCCAGCTCGAAAGGACTGAGCTGAGGGCCAAAATCCCACTATAACATCAAAGAGTGCACTCTTTCTACACTGTTCTGTTAAACGATGACATTCAGAAACCCCCCAAAAGAGTGGATTGGATGTCGACAGTAATTCTACATCGACGTCACTGATCATTTTGCCCTTCTTTTCATCCATCAGTTTCCGCTTTCAATCGGTCAATAATCCATCAGTATTGCTAAAGCCAAAAACAAACAGGAGTTGATCCAACATCATAGAGTGGTGGAGGGTGAAAACAGCATTATGGAAATAACAGGGGTGTTCAGGGAGACAATGGTTAGTTGGCAGCAGCACAATGACAAATTATGGAGGTGGCAGAAACATTGTAGGTCACAGAGTGGCACAATGACAAATTATGGAGGTGGCAGAAACATTGTAAGCCACAGAGTGGCACAGTGACAGAGTGTGGAGGTGGCGGAGGTCAGAGAGTGGCACAATGACAAATTCTAGAGGTGGCAGCAACATGCTAGGCCACAGAGTGGCACAATGACAAAGTGTGGAGGTGGTGGTGGCAGCATCAGCTCAGAGAGTGGCACAATCACAGTGTGTGTAGGTGGGCAGCAGCAATAGCAGCAGCATGAGGCCAGAGTGTGGTGGTGGCAGCAGCAGCAAGAGGTCAGAGAGTGGCACAATGACAAATTCTGGAGGTGGCAGTAACATAGTAGGCCACAGAGTGAAACAATGACAAAGTGTGGAGGTGGCGGCAGCAGCAAGAAGGCAGGGAGTGGCACAATCACAGTGTGTGTAGGTGGGCGGCAGCAGTACCAGCAACATGGTAGGCCACAGTGTGGCACAATGACAGAGTGTGGAGGTGGGTGACAATTCCAGTCCCTGGTAAAGATGATGGGAGGAAGATAGAGCAACTGGCAGCAGATGTGTGGCATCAGCCGGGTGGCAGCATCAGAATAGTGGCTGAGGCAGGTAGTTAGAATTCAGACTCATTTCTCAACGTTTGGGGGAGGCATCATGGCTGATCTAATCTGATGCATAAGGAATTGGTGTGTTGAAATCCTGGCTGATCCATGCCTGATTCATCTTGACAAAGGTCATTCGGGTGAACAAGCGGGTTCTCCTTGGGGTAACGATGGCCCCCTCCACACTGAACACTTACTCTGATGCCACACTACTGGCTGGGCAGGACAGCTTCTCTACTGCAAACTCTGCAAGTTGCAGCCACACATCAAGTTTACTTGCCCAGCAGTCCAGAGGATCCTCTACCTGGGGTGGTAGTGTGCTGTCCAGGTAGGCCACCCAGGTAGGGTCTGCTCCATGTCCTGCTGCTGCTAGTGGAGGCTACCCTCCTCACTAGGCGGGTGAAAGAAGCTGCTCATTAAGGACTCCAGACTTAAGCTGCTGCTGATGGAGCGATGACTGTCAGGAATCCCCTGGTCAGACCTGACAGAGTATGGACAATAGTACACATAGGCAGCAGCCAACTGTCTGCACAGTATTTATCTATAGTACACCAGTTGTTCCTCCCTCACAGCAGCTGGAAAAAAAGCACCCATTTTGGACCAGTAGCGAGGGTCCAAGAGGGTGGAGAGCCAAAAGTCATCTCTGTGCTGGATTTTGACTATTCTAGATAGGCAAAGCATGCTCAGTAATTGCTCAAGTGACTCTGAGGGACTCCTGGCCTCCATCTCCACTGTATACTGTCACAGTGTTTCTGGGGCATCTGCCTCGTCTTCTACCTCCTCTTGATGTTCCTGGTCATCCTCTCCTGTCACCTGAGTTGAAAAACCACTAATTTCACCAGACTCTGCTTGTGCTCCATTGTTTTCCTCCTCCTCCAGTTCAGTCCCCACTGGACTCATGTGGCCATGAGATGTAGTCGCCACTTCTCCAGTGCCCTGACCAGACACATTTTGCAGCATCTGTTCCAGGGCATGAAGCAGTGGAATGACGTTATTCATCTTGTAGTCCTGGCGAATGACAAATAACTTGGCCTCTTCAAATGGCCTGAGCAAATGGCAGTGGTCACACATGAGCTGCCAGTGGCTGACATCAAAGTTACACAAGGGAGGTCTCCTGTCAGCTTGCATCATCAAAAAATCATTAATGACTTTTCTCTGTTCATACAGGCGGTCTAACATATGGAGGTTGGAATTCCAACGGTGGGAACATCACATATCAGCCTATGTTGTGGGAGGCCGTTCTGCTGCTGCGACTCGAGGAGGGTGTGCTTGGCTTTGTAAGAATGGCTGAAGTGCATGCATAGTTTCCTGGCCATTTTTAGAATGTCTTGAAGATGGGTAGAAGACTTCAGGAACCTTTTGACAACCAGATCGAACACGTGCCCCATGCAGGGTGCATGGACCATCTCTCCTCGGTGCAGCGCGGACAACATGTTCCTCCCATTGTCTGTCTCTATAGTTCCGATTTGCAGTTGTTGCGCAGAAAGTCACACATTGATATCTTCTTGCATGACGTGGAGCAGATTCTCCCGTGTAACTTTATTCGCCCAGGCAAACCAGGTGTAGAACCGCGTGACACCGCTGTGCCCTGCACATGTGGTATGATGGAGCATCACTTGGACTTATGGAGGGTGAGGTGGTGGTGGAGAAGGAGAAAGCGGCATCTCCTGTTAGTGTGTTGTTGGTTGTTGGTGTGGCTGGGCGGGAAGTACATTCACCCAGTGGGCCGTAAAGGACATGTACTAGCCCTGAACGTACTTACAGCTCCACACATCCACGCTGCCGTGCACCTTGGAAGAAACTGATAAGCTCAAGGACTGGCCTTTTTAGAAAAAAAATCGGGCTCGGAACTCTCCACCCCGGTTCGGCACAAGCCATTAGTTCTCTAAAGGGTGCAGAGTCCACGTCTTGGTAAGGGAGGGACTGCAGTGCCAACAACTTGGACAGGAGCATGGTCGGCTTCTGCACCTTAGGATGGCTGGATGCATACAGTTGTCTCTTTGTAATCGCCTCATTCAACAACAGGAGCAGGAGCATTTGGACCAGGAGATGATGTCAAAGACAAACAGCTCCCTTCGGAAGAGGTGCTGGATCCTTGACTGGCTGAAATGGCATGTGTGCCACTAGGTGCTACTGCTGTTGCAGCAATGGCAGGATGGACCACCACATCTGAGACACGTTTCTCCCAGGCCGTGTTTATGCTGGGCCGTGGTGCCAATGTTAGCTCCCTGGCCACGCTTCACTTTCTGCCCGCAGATTCTACAAATACACACGTTCCACTCCTTTGGTGTCTTAACAAAAAACTCCCACACCACTGAATTGGTGATTTTATTGCCTATACTAATGCCGCTGCCTCGCTGAGCCCCTGTGCCACTGCTTACTTGTACCCGGCAACCGTTTGGCTCCTGTCCTCGCACTGCTGCCACCCTGCTGACTAGTGACTTGCTGCCTGCTTCGCTGCTTGTCGCGGAAGCTGACACCCTCTTTTCCCAATGATGATGATGAAGCCCTTACTTCACCCGGCTCCAAAGTGTGATCGGCTACATCATCATCAATTTGTGTTTCCCTGTCACTTCTATTCTCCACAACAGTTTCAGAATGCACAGCCTGACTACTTGCAAGTGCAACATAACCTCCCGTGCCACTCTCCACATCTCTACTTTCCGGCCTACTGCAAGCAGCAGTAGATGTCTGCCCCACCTCTTCACTGCCAAGTAGCTGCTGACTGTCCTCAAAGAGTTCGTCCACGCTGCATAGCCGTGCTGTGTCCAGACCACCTAATAGATCTCTGGTTGAGGGAGATGAACAGGACAGAGTCTGGTTGAGGACAGGTGAGGGCCGCTGACCTGCTCCTGGGCCATGACAACTAAGAGTTGTATCTGACAGACCCACAGACTCTTGACTGGCATTCGGGAAGAAGTGGATGACCTAGTCAACCAATCGAGAACCTTTGGGTTGTTCATAAACACAAAGAAGAATTGAAATATGGGGAATACAGAACCCCAAAAACTGACACCCTGGACTTTGAGAAAAAAATTACTCCAACTATGTGGATTAGACAAGGATTTCTTGATATCTACTTTAGCAACAAAAAAGAATTCAAATTTGGGGTATACAGATCCCCCAAATGGACACCCTGGACTTTGAGCAAAAATCACTCCATTAGCTACTGAGTACAAGCAGCCAGATGCTAGAGACAGCACATGCAGTGTGAAATGACAGGATTGCAAATGGCCTTCTTTTTTTATAGGGCTGTGTGATATCACATAAGTCTGCAGGTCACTGAATGGCTTACAGGTCTGCACATGTGATCGAAGGTATTCTGAAGTTAATGGTGATTCATGAGAACCCAAGTTTTCCTGAAATTCCACTTCGTTAGAATCGATTCGCCCATCTCTACATGCCGCTGTTAGGGAAGAGTACATGAACTGTGATATTTTGCACCTGATTTGGAGCAGACAATATATCCTCTTTTAAAAGATGTGGGAACTTGGAAATGTATGTCCCTGTGGGAAAGATATTAGAATATGCTGCTAGTTTTCAGTACTGGTGTACACAATTTCAGTTGCCCCTGGTTTCCGACCCTTTATCTTCTGACTTTAGGGTCAGCAGCCACCTTGCTTTTCTGTCTGACACTGCAGAGCTGAGCTGCTCTCTGCCTCTAGCCCTCTCCCCCCTGCATTCCAGGATGAGCTCACACTCACTGACTTCCTGCCGGCAAACAACAACACATCACACCTTGATCTACAAGCTACAGGCAGATAAGTTCAGATCTAACAGTGTATGTAGCTGAGAGGAAGCAGAGCTGGAGAGTGTCATTGTGTGTAATATGCATCTCATGGAGCTCATCATCTCTCAGCAGTTTTCTGTCTCTCTTTCTATGTGTCAGATACTAGTACAGGCAGTTCCCATGTTATGTACAAAATGGATTATGAAAGTTTGTTCTTAAGTTGAATTTGTATGTAAGTCAGAACTGTATATTTTATTATTGTAACTCAAGCCAAATATTTTTTAGTCTTTGACAATTGGATTTTGCAGATGTAGGATTATCATAAGAAGCAGTATTAACAATAAAGCTTAATTGCAGACACCTGTGATTACTGTTAGAGTTGTTTATTGTAGGCTAAGGCTAAAGTATAGTAAATAACTAACATCCAGAGGTCCGTTTGTAACTAGGTGTTGTCTGTAAGTCAGGTGTTCTTAAGTAGGGGACCATCTGTACAATGTTCAGAAGGTAAATGAAAGTGTATATAAACCTGTCCCCCGAAAATCTAACCACATTGTCAACTCACAAAACTAGATGGATCATAATGTGTCTGTTTAGTGAGTTCCCGCCCACATCCTGGCATTTAACACTGATTATCACTAACTAATATGACCTAAAACAATATTTTTGCTAAATAGATATTTTTGCTAATTTATTAAACAAGAAAAAATGAAATATAACGTGATCATTAGTATTCAGACCCTTTGCTGTGACACTCATATTTAACTCGCCTGCTGTCCATTTCCTTCTGATCCTCCATCCTTCGTTGGAGTCCAACTGTGTTTAATTAAACTGATTGGACTTGATTAGGAAAGGCACTATAGAAGACCTAACAGCTCACAGTGCATGAGGTCTGAGGAACTGCTCAACATGCAAGGATTCTGAGGAACCCGGGGAAAGGGTGGTTCTGTACCTGGTCAGCCTGTCCTCTTAGAAGGAAGACTTCAATGGTTGGATAATAATTAATAAAAGCATGTGTCCAGTGTTATGGGAGACGTTGCAATCCTTTTTTTGGTGTATATGTTTTAAGGAGATAAGTGTATTTATTAAAAAATAATTTATGATGAAAATATGCTTAGTGATGGGATTAAGCAGGTTGCTATTAGAACATTGGCTCTAAAGGGGCTCACAGAATGGCAGAAGGCGGTGAATGATTTTGATTAATGTATGGTTGCAAAGTTTGAGGATCACTTAAAATGGCAATATCAGAGTATGGTCAAGACAGCTAATCTGAGTAAAAATATTATAAAGAGGCAACAAAATCGTTATTTTGTAACTACAGTTTGTGATAAAAATGGTGAGTTAGTAGAGGGAACAGATGGAGTCAAAGAGGTATTCTTTGACTACTTCTCAGAATTATATGCATTATTTTATTTATGTAATGATACAATGAGGCAGGATTTTCTTGTGGCTTCAAGTCAGCCTCTCCTTTTAGAAGGAAGGCTTGAATGGTTGGATCGTCTGATTGAGGAAGCAGGGCTCGATGGATTTCCTGTGGGAGCTTACTCTAGGTTCTCGGATATATTGATTTCCGCGGTTATGAGAATCATTAACAAATGCATTTGAGCTAGGTACTTTATTTGCAACTATGTGTGATGATTTCATCATATTGATATCAAAGGAAGGAAAAATTCCTCATGCTAACTGATGCCTAAATTGTGGCTAAAATATTAGCAAACAGGCTTCATGTGGTTTTTGGAAATTAGTGATAGTGATCAAGCAGGATTTATGGGAGGAAGATCTATGCAGCATAAAATACTTAGAATTTTCTACTGACCCAGTGGTACAGAACAGTTGCACAAAATGTTTCCCTCCGTCCCGGACACTTGCTGGCGCTGCAGCAATGAAATGCTTCACATCTGGTGGGAGTGTAGACCCATACAGGAGCTTTGGCAAGCTATCTTCGAACTCTTCAACAAAGTTCATAGGAAAAAGATGGTACCAACTCCGGAGCTGGCACTTCTGTCCATGTTCTCTGGAACCATTGCGAAATACAAAAAAAGTCCATTGCGCCACTTTCTTATGGCCATGCGACAAATTATTCCTAGACGATGGAGATCAGCTGAGGCTCCCACCAGATTGCAATGGATAGAGGCGCTAGACTCAATTAGGCATATGGAAGAATTAAAAGCAAGTGATGAGGGAAGATATGAACAATTCCATCATATATGGTCCTCTTGGATAGATCATAGATCTATGTCCGTTGTCCGTGATTGGTTGTCCGCAGGCGGCGACTTTCATGTACCTTGAGAGCAGACATGGGATAAGTCGCACACGGTCTATTCCTCATCCCCCATAATTCCCTACCCTACCTCCCCCCTTCCTAACCCTGTTACCCTATTGTATATTGTCTTGTCTTTTATATGTAAAACCCCCTCCAGTTGAAATGTTAATTTGTTATTGTTGACAGTTAACCTATTGTTTTATATGTAATCTATACCATGCTATAAGAATGCCTACCTAATTCTTTCAAAAGTATACCCATGCTTAATTGTTGCATATTCCATAATGCATTACCAATTCTTGTACTACCAATGATCAACAACCAATAAAGCTTGATGTTGAACCATAAAATACTTAGAATTTTCTTAAACATGCAGAGGATCACGGATAACCTGGGGAAAGGGTGGTTCTGTCCCTAGATGCGGCCATGGCCTTTGATTCAATAGAGTGGGGATATATGTGGAGAGTCCTAGAATATATGGAGTTTGGGCCTGTATTTAGGAGATGGGTAGAAAATCTTGTATAAGGGTTCAAGTGCAATAATCCTTATAAGTGGTAGTAAATCACAACCCTTTCTGGTTAAAACAGGTGCCAGACAAAAATGCTAACTCTCGCCTTTATTATTTAATTTGATGATAAAGCCCTTGGCCTGTTGGTTAAGGTGTTCCTCATGAATAGAGTAATTTACATTTGGTGAAAAGATAGCATTATTTGCAAATAATATCCTTCTATTACTGGGGGCATATGATTCTTTGGAGTGTTCACCATAGAGTTCCAATTATGTTTCAGATTTATAATAGAGATTATTATGGACTTGGCAATACCAAATGTGAGTGTTCCATGTGATTTTTTTTTATAATTTATTAGTAGGTAAAGCAGGGACCTAACTCGTATAGTTCCATATGAATTTTTTTACTCTGTAATGTAATATTAAATTTGTATGTTTCCCCTATGATTATACCACATATACTTGAGTATAAGCTGAGCCGAGTATAAGCCAAGGTAGCTGTTTTTAACACAAAAAATGGGAAAACCTATTGACTCGAGTATAAGGTTAGTCACAGTCTCTCTAGTATATAGCCAGCAGCCCGCCAGTATATAGCCAGCAGCCCCCCAGTATATAGCCAGCCCCTGTCCCCTAGTCAAAAAAACAAACCCCTGCCCCAGTATATAGCCAGCAGCCCCCTTGTATATAGCTAGTGACTGCCCCTTGTATATAGCCAGCAGTTCCCTGCCCCCAGTATGTAGCCAGCAGCCTCCTGCTCTCAGTATGTAGCCAGCAACCCCCTTCCCTCAGTATGTAGCCAGCCAGTGCATTCCCCCTAGTATATAGCCAGTGCCTCCCCCCCAGTATATAGCCAGTGCCTCCCCCCCAGTATATAGCCAGTGCTGCCCCTCCCCAGTATACAGCCAGTGCCTGCCCCTCGTCCAATTTATAGCCAATGCCTGCCCTTTGCCCAATTTATAGCCAGTGCCTGCCCTTCCCCCAGTATACAGCCAGTGCCTGGCCCTTCCCAGTATATAGCCAGTGCCCTGCCCCTCTACCCTATTTATAACCGTGCCTGCCCCTCTCTCCCCCTTTATAATAGCCGTAGTGCCTGCCCTTTGCCCAATTTATAGCCAGTGCCTGCCCTTCCCCCAGTATACAGCCAGTGCCTGGCCCTTCCCAGTATATAGCCAGTGCCTGCCCCTCACTCCCCCTCTATAGCCATTGAATCCCCCCACCCTGTATATAGCCACACTCCCCGTCCCAGCCAAAAAAAGACCCCAAAGAAACCGTAACGTCACCTTTTCTCCGATGCCCCCAGTCAGTCGTTCTGACTCTTCTACGATACGGCAAGTTATCATGTGTGTATACGTACGGTACCGGTAACATAGGGAACGAAGAACGGAAGACAACAGCTGAAGACAGAGAACTGTGGGGACTCCTGAAGGTGAGGTTTTCTTTATCACTGACTCTGCTTATACTCGAGTATACTTATGGTAAATAAGAACTTATATTATTATTATTAGTGTTCCTATATGAATTGGAGGATTTTGGGACTTTGGGACTTTTTTATTTGCAACTTTTTTTAAAACATGGACCTGAATATGCAATGTTTCTGATCGCAGTCCAATCAACTGCATTTGCAATCATTAATTATTACATGTGTAAGCTAAACTTAACTGACTGCTGATCGCATGCTTATACGGTACAAGCCCGGTCCTCCCTTGGAGGCAGGCCCAGCAATGCAACACACATCAGGGCAGCCGCTGTGGCACTCGCGAACCTGGGCTGCCACATACATGTACCGTGCGTGAAGGGTAGTTAACAACTCGTATCTGAGTTTTTTTACTTCATCCGGTATTTAGAGGGTGTACACTGGAATATCGCAGTACACACCCTGCTTCTTTTTAGGCACTGGCCGCACTCTGCAGGTGCCAGTCCAAAATTTATGATGGGTCAGCAAGTCGTTTTCCCATACAGTACTATTATGTAGTGTTTGGTAAGGGTTATTCACAAATATGGTAGTTAAAGGTATGTATAAATACCAATTGCCACCTTTGGTGTTTTTGTTATGTGAGAGGTAATATCCTAGAATTAACCGCTTAAGTAACATAGGGTTTTCCGTGACGATAATGTTCTGCTCTCGACTTCAAAAAATAGCCATAACTTTTTCATTTCTTTCCGTTTACAACCTGTGTGAGGGCTTACATTTTTGTGCCGTAACAAATTTACTTTCCCGTAATGTTATTTATTTTAACGGCGTGTACTGCGAAGCTGAAAAAAATTCCAATGTGGAAAAATTGAAAAAAAACCGCAACGTGTCGTCATCGTTCTTGTGGCTCAGTTTTTTACGATCGTCACTCATCGCTCCAAATAACATTCCTACTTTAATTCTTTGTCCGTTCGGTGCGATCGCGGTGATCCCAATTTATTAGGTTTTATTTTTGTTTTTAATACATTTTCAAAAATTAAACGAATGTGTACAAACAAGAAAAAAAAATTTTTGTCATCTTCTTCTCTTCGACGTCATAACTTTCATCTGGTGCACGGAATGGTGAGGGGCATTTTTTTGCGAAATGAGGCGAACGTTTTCAGTGCTACAGTTGAGTCTGTGGCGACATGTTGATCATTTTTTCTTTCATTTTTTATTTATGTAAAAAGGTTGTAAAGTCGTCATTTTCGGACATTGGGCGCCATTTCCTTCCCGCCTCGGAGGTCCGCCGGCCGTAACGTTTTTTAATATTTTGATAGATCGCGTAGCAATTTTGGGGACGTTCTGGCGTACTCTAATTAGGTCTGTGATTTTTACAGTTTGGTTTTTTATAATTCCGTTTCTAGGGAAAGGGGGTGACTTGAACTTTTAATATTTATAATAATCCTTTTTTTATTTTTTAAACTTTTCTTTTTTCTTTTATTTTTCACCTATTTTTTAGACCATCTAGGGTACAATCCCTAAGAAAAAAAAATTTTTTTTTTTCTTTCGTCTTTTTAAATTTTTTTCCTAGATGATCAGTCGCTCCTCCATATACTGCAATACTACAGTATTGGCACATATATGGCGTTTTTGCAGGTCTTACTTACAATGAGCCACTGGCTCATTGTAACAACCTGCATAAACCATGTAGCCCGCGCGTGTCAAGAGAAGCCACTCGATCTACCATGGAACCACGCCGCCCCCCGATGACGTTCTCGGGGGCGTGGCGATCGAAAAAAGATGGCGGGCGCCCGCAGCGCCGTCGCGCGCGCTTGGTTCAAACGCCGCCCGCGGGGGAGCTGTTGCGGGCGTCGTTTAAGAGGGGTTAATAGCCGCGATCGGTGGGCAGCACCGACCGCGGGTTATTAGCGTGGGGTTTTGTGCAAAATGCAACAACCCCCACCTCTGTATGTAAGAGGTACTCAGCCCGTGACCCTCTTCATACTTCCCTTATACCGCTGCGCCGTAGAGCGACGCCAGAGCTTTAAGGTTAATGCTAGAACTATGGTTTCATAGACAGATAAGATGGGGTGGGTGTACGTCAAGGAGATATTAATCGTTGATTATAGATTGGTTTTAACTATATGGTAATTACAAACTTGTTTGAATATCATGAATCTATTGAAGCGTCCAACGTCATTTAGAACATCCTGGAGATCCTTACAACCTGATAAACTCTGACACTCAGAATTCTGTGTGACCACTCAAGAGCATTTGGCCACCTCTCCCACTGCACCTACCCCCACCTCCTGCATCTAGGATTTGGAAACAAAGAACTGTTAATATTTCTGGACTCTCCCCCCCTCTTAACACTTTGCACCATCGTGAATGACCTTCTGGACTAATAAGAATGGGAGGTTCTAAGAAACTTAACCAAACGTGAGACAGATATAAACCATATGCATAAATCCAAGAATTGGTGTTCACAATTTTGGGGGCTGCGTTGACATGCTGAGTGTGTTTCCCTTATTTTCTCCCCCTCCAGAAAATCATGGATTTACTTAATTGTAAGTTCTGTTATTTTTCTATCCCTCCTTTTTATTCTATAACTGTTTTGCCGGTTGTGTGTCTTTTATTTGTAATGTATTTTGTTTAATATCTTGTTTATGCACTGAACCAATTTTTTTGTTAATTAAGATTTTCACTTAATTTAGTGCCCTGTTATGCCTGCGAACTCATAGCCTTGTGAATGTGGTTAGCTGTGTTACTTGACTGCTAAAGTGCTGAGGTGGCAAGTCTAGGGTGTGACCAGGTGACTGGCCTGAGTAGCAAGAGTTGAGTGTAGTAGTGGGACTCTTATTGGTCCCCATATAAATCCACATAAGTGTGTGGCATCGGGCCTGGGGGTTGCTGGAGCTGTAATGAGGGTGTGATTTATTTATGCTCATTTTCTAATGTTTCCTTAGGAAAGGTGAGCACAAGTTTTAGTAGGCTAAATGACCTTCAGTTGCAACCCCACGTCACATGACGGCGAGCGGTGCGTCCTCTCCGTGACGCTACTTTCTATAAAATTGGATTTATTTGGATATTCAATTAATACAGTATAAGTATCCTACCTTTACATGTTTATATGGGGACTATCAGTTCAAAGATTAGTGCATGTTTCCATGGGGTGTATGGCAATTCACTGATCTGGATTTAAATTATGTTTTCTTTCTATAAAGAGGCATAATATAAATCCGTATGTGCAATACTATGTGATAATTAGCCATGTTGAAGGCATTTTTACGGGTTCACATGGATATCGAATTTAGTAAAGTATTCTTAAGGATCCGATTTGTGGGGGTATATTAAGGGGGATTAGCTAAGGTAATATCATAGACTGCGCAGTAAGATTATCAGGTAAAATGGATTACTGGTGAAATTCCTACCTCCTGATTTTGGAAAAGAGGCAAATTTTCAGTTAGTAAGAGGTTATTTTCATGTACATGGGCAAGTTGGTTGTGAGAGATTGAAGGGAAAGGGATTCAATTTTTTTCCCCTTTTCCCTTCTTCTCCAGTGACCTAAAGTGGGAGATAAAAATGAGGAAAAAATGTTTCTGATGTCTATGAGCATACTGTGTATGCGTTTCTATATTTCCCTTTGCAATTTATATATGGTACATATATGATAGTGATTTATGTCCATGCTGGGTTATATTATATGTTCTTTGTAAGACAGCTGAAATTATTGGGCGCAGTGACGAAACAGTTACAGTTAAAACAGTTAACGGTTGCATACATTTCACAATTAAAAACAGCGTGGGACATTTAGCTAAACAAGAAAAAAGCTGAACATCAAAAAAACCAAGACATAAGAAAAGTGGAATTAATAAAGTACTGATGATGGCGGACAACCAAACGTGTGTGATTTTGTCCGTACAACATTTCTGGTTGCTAGTATATTATCTCCTCCACAGTCTTGTTTGTTATCATTTTTTTATTTTTCTTCTTGCGATTGTTCCTATGCGCTTTTTATAATCATTAGGCTCATTTGTTTAAGACAGCCAGGAAGAGAGCTGAGGCCTGGAAGTGTGTTTATCACACCCCAGGGAGGATCATGTTGTCAGAGAAAGCATGGTCTTCCTAAGTGGTAAATTAACACCTTTTGGCCAGGTAAGCTAGCTAGTGGGGGATGACAACGAACCACAGACTGCAGTTCTGTCCCTCCAAATTAGACAAAAGGGAATGATCATAGTGTCCATAACTGGGCATAATTCATAAGTATGGGTCCCCAGTTACACAGGATAGTTATGGGGTCCAGACACACTCCCCCTGAGCGAAAATCAGTAATGTTGCCTCAGGGAAAGCGCAGCTCAACAGCAAACACCCATGTCTATTAGGCTAAGAACACCCCCGATTTTGGTATGTGGTGTACTGGGAATACACGAACCCTTTGGTTGGGAGCCATGCACAATTGTGCATCTTCAACTCAAAAGTTATGGGCGTGTTGTTAACAAAAACCCATGACCCCAAAAAGTACCTGCACTTGATGCGGGAGGTGGATGGACAAACTCCCCCTCACGTGACACTCAGACGCCAGGGGTGGCGGTCAACACACCTGGGTGTCAATTAATGAAGCAAGCCACATAGTAGTTGTTCAGTCTGAGGATTCAACACAATAGAAGGCTGGATCGATGCTTATGCCCTGTCTCGGGCAAAGAATTTCTCATCCATCTCCTTTCACTAGCCAAGAAATTTTTTTAGTTTCGCTCTTCCCCATGCTGTTTGTAAGTATCGTATAGTTTATTGTTATGTTTTATCTTTTTTTCATTTTACCAATTCTGAATTAATTCTTAGGGTACCGCAATTTATGTAAATTAAAAACTTTTAATAAGCCTCTGGTTGTAGCCTTAAAGAATCTGGTTCTCTGTAGGGAATCACGTTACCAGAGGTCTAGTTAGCATATCCCATGTAGTAAGCGACTTGCATGTTCTGGTGAATTTATATGTACGATTACGTGTAGCTAGTGAGTGCATGGGTGCTGAGTTATCAATCCGGGTGCATGTTCTGGTGTTGTTAGGTGCTACGGCCTTCTTGCGTAAGATACTTGCGTTGGGTGGGTTGGGTGTGGATTGCTGGGGCTTGAAATTCTGATGAAAATTTAGCGACAAAAGCGGACGCCCTTTCGTTGGGAAAGTGGGGGCGGAGTTAAGGCTAAATTCTGGGCTCCTATGTTAGGTATCCAGTTTGTGATGAACTACGGTGAGTCGGGTTGCGTGACCTCGTCCTCTTGTCTTAAGAAAACGTGCGTTTGGGAGGGGAGATGAGAGTCGTATCGTAAAATGTTCTATCTTATAATCCATGAAATGAGTTTAACATAAATCACATGGAGTTTTTTACTAGTAAATGGTCGCTGATTTTATATCAAAATGACGAGATGCTACCAGATACATTAAAGACGTCGGACTTGCAAATGGGATGGGATTCGAAAATTTACATACAAGAATGGATAACACTCGTTTGCAGTACTCTTATTGTATACTGACTGCATGAGCAATAAAACTGATGGTAGCCTGAGTCGAAGTAACAAGTCACTTAAGTTAATCTACAGTTAACGTGAGCAATGTAAATTGTAAATCCTAAAATATTGAAATGTGTTTTATAACACTAGATTTTCCTTCTCAAAATGATAATTTAATCGCAATTTACTGTCCGTCATTTATCATTACAGGTCAATGACGTCTACTCTTGAACTCAAATGGAACTGTATGTGAATTCTAAAAAAAGAAAATTAATAGCCACTACACTATTTTATGCCTGTCGCTCATAGGAACTGATCAATCCGCCTGTAATGGATTATTATATTTTTCCAACAAGGCAAATAATTAAAATGGCATATAAAATATTTAAAACGACCTAGGTCATTGGTCCTTTAGTGACTAAACCCCAATAGCTGATATATTATCAGCTAAAATCTATTTTCCCTGTTTTAAGCTATAAAATCTTACACTGACCATTATTATAGTGTTATATTAATAAGTGCTGGAAAGACTAGGTCACATCATCCAACATGTTAAAATTGCACAAACGATTTCCAGAACTTCGTGATATGAATATTTGTATCTAAGAAAGGTGTTCAGTCCCCTCTGAACTAGTACAGAAGTATCTCCAAACTCCTGCGGCAGAGAGGTCCATAGTCCACTGGGTTACATAGTAAATAATACCTCCATCTATGGGACACATGGCAGAACCCGCAACTGCCCCCTCTTTAACTGGGCCCAACCAACGTCAGCCTTGGAATAATAAATACTCTTTGGATAGATCCCGTTACTGTGGCTTTCTGTACAACATTGCGTAATGAGGTCCTCCACTCAGACCCCGTCTTTTTTCTAATACTGAATAATACTAAAGGTTTGTATCTAATCACTTCATTGTCATTGCTAGTCCCCCCCATTCTCCTAATTAAACTTGGTTGCTCTCTCTTGTCAATGCCATCCTCTTCATGCCTGCCCTTTGCCCAATTTATAGCCAGTGCCTGCCCTTCCCCCAGTAAACAGCCAGTGCCTGGCCCTTTCCAGTATATAGCCAGCACCTGCCCCTCCCCAGTATATAGCCAATGCCTGTATTCCCCTGTATATAGCCAGTGCCTGCACTCCCCCCTATATAGCCAGTGAATCCCCCCACCCTGTATATAGCCAACAGTCCCCTTCCCAGCCAAAAAAAGACCCCAAAGAAACTCTGTACTCACCTTTCCGATGCCCCCAGCAGGTCTTCTGTCTCAGATGACGGCAAGTATCATGGTGTATGTGACGGGACCGTAAAAGGGAACGAAGACGAAGACAAAGCTGAAGACAGAAGAACTGTGGGGACGTCTGAAAGGTGAGTTTTTCTTTTCACTGACTCTGCTTATACTCGAGTATATAGAATTAAAAATAGTTTCGGGATGAGCCTATGTGATTCAAAATAGCAGTTAACTGTTCTGCTTTCAAAAAGTGCAAATCCCTGAGGACTTTGATTGATGGTGGCTGGCATGGAGCCAGGTTACGTTAACCATCTGAAGTTCTCCAGATACTAACCAAGGAAACTGTATGGAAAGTTAAAAAATGTTTGCCAAGTATTGTTCAACTTCTATCTATCGTGACCGTCAAATTGATAAAAGAACCTTTGATGGAGCAGGTATCAGCCTAAAAGCCAACTTTTTTCTGTGAAAATGTTCTGTGCTGTGTGACAGAAAGATTAAAGATGTAGCCTATAGTTTATAGAAAAAAACATGGAAAAGGTGTGGGTGTTTGGACCTTTGATGTAATGTTTCTTCTTGGGGAATTTTTTTGGTTTCTTCTGTTTTGCCCAAACTCTTATAGGCTTGTTTTGACCATGATGCCGCCCCTCCTAGGGGTGGAGGGACGGGTTTGACGAAGGGTGGTGCAGGGTGTTTTGGATGAAAACGTTTGTTGGTCATTCGCAGAATTATTTATGGTATAATTGTGGAATTTAATACGTTCTTTTTATACTGAGCTTTTATCACGGTGTTATTAGTAAGCGGAGAATGTAGCTGAGTGTTCACTGTCTGTAACAATGTATCTATGTATACATAAGCATAATTAAATAAGAAAGATGTTATGTCAGCTATTACTGTTGGTTCCATGAAAAAAAAAATCATTTCTCTGAGATTAATTATTTCGTTGATGACTCACAGTGGACACAGGCTGTAAACAAGGTCCTAACTAACTTTTAGATACTTTTATAAATCTTGACCCATAGTTCATGAACTAAGCAAAATCATACTGTTTGACAATAAATTTTTTATATTTACAAAGAAACTGTTTATTTGCCAAAAACAGAATTTAATTACATTTTACACTTATTATTTAAAAAACTCCCAGGGCTTTTTGCAGTGTTGTTGTGATTCTTCTAATGGTTCGATCTGCCATGGCCAAAGCTCTAGACACACAGAGTCGACGTCCATGAATTTCCTAACAACATAATAATATCTTACATATTTAGACATTTTCTTTTTTATATAGAAATCCAACTGCAGTGTTGATTCATCAAGCCTAGATGAAGTCATGGTAAAATATAAGGCCACTATACGCTCAATAACTAAAAGTCCACCCCAATCTGGTTTATAGCATCATAAAATCATTATGAAAGTCCGCAGTGTATGGTATACATTTTTTGGCCACCAAAGTCAAACCATAAACAGCAACCTGCCACTTAATATGACCATGGTGTTCCCTTATATCCAATAATAACATACTGTAATCTATAAAATCGTATGTAAATGATAACATATCTATAGGAGAATTCTAGTTGTTATTATTACTGTAGGACAACATTTCACTTGTATAAATGTTCCAACATGAGTGGTTATTAGTTTTTCCAGAAGGCTCCCTCGCAATGTTGGCAGGGAAACCATTTTTCTTTAGAATAAGACTGAAAGCCATGAATGTTACAGCAGAAAAGCATTTTCTCTAATATAGAGGTATTTGTTTTAGAGAAAAATTTGTCTATGGAAAAAAAGCCTCGTTCCTCTGTCGAAAATTTTAACTTCCAGTTTCATATATTCAGAACTTCCTGAAATGCATTGTGACAGAGTATCTCATGCTTTATCTCTATTCTAAAAATGCACATATTGTTAAAATTGTGGTGGCGCGATGAATGCAATTCTAATGTGACTCTGCGAGCTGGAATAAAGAGAGGAATAAGTACCACCTTCCACACATCGGTTGGTACACAATTTGCTATTTGTTCTACGGTACCGCTCGTACACATTTAGTTTTTTTCTATATAAACTAACAAGAAAATTTTAATAGGCATAACAAGCAGCGGGTGTGCTATTGCTAATATGTTTGATTGGGGCCACACCGGGCCAAGGTGTTATTCCTGGACCATCTCCTTTTGCACACCTTTAGTCCCGACGTAGTCTAGAAATAGTTGTAAGTACGCTTCTTTGTGGCAGTCCCAGTAAGGATAGCAGCTGGCACAGAGACATGTATGGGTTTGTGGTTTAAAAAGTGTCAGTGCAAGCAATAGGTCTGTATCAGTTCACAAGTAGTAGGCGAGCTGACCATGACCTAGAAAGAGTTGGTAAACAGGGCCGATAGGATCATGGAGCAGCACAGGTCAATCTACCAAGTCGAAGTCATATCCATGGAATACAGGGGGCATACGGAACTGCTCTCATAGCAAGCCATGGGTCCACACACAGGAGTACACTAAAAACAAGCACCATTACAGCACTTGAAAAGCTAGAACCTTGCCCTGTAGTACCACTGCCGGCCATTGCAAGGAAGAAGCATGTTCCTCACAAAAGCAAAGCGGGCACTGCCTGCACCCTAGGCAGTTCTACACTTGCGATTTGTGATGCGATAACTGCTCATCACACGTAATAAGTGTAGAAGGGGCCTTACAGAGAGTAAAATGAACCAGGATGCCCTGACAGGAAGAGTGGTGAACCAATCGAAAAGGGGTAAAGTACTGCAATAGGGAATGCAACCGGGCAGGAATACGCGTATGCAGGGTTACAAAAGGGTTGGCATAATTTCAAAAGGGTTATCACTAAAGTGCAACCAACCAGAACCGCAGATAGAGTGTGTGTGTGCTGATTTTTAGAGTTTTAGTAGAAAAAAATGAGAACAGCTCATGCGGCAAACACAGTGAGACTCAGTGGGGGCAGTTTATCAATGTTGGAGTTCCATGTTTTCTAGTATGTTAGACGTTTGGTGCTTTTGTGGATTTTATTATTTATAATGGGATTAGTTTAGCTTCTGTAGTATTGAGAGAAAATTTTTCATTTGGGTGTTTGGTGACAAAACGAGGGTTGTGCATAATTTCAAAAAGAGATATCCTACAGTGCAACCCAGACACCTGTAATGCAGATAAGTAGTGTGGTGCTGTTTTTTTTTTTTTTTGAAAAAAAATCAGCTCATTGCAACACATGAGACTCATGGGGCCAGTTTATCATGTTTGGGAGTTCATTTTTCTAGTCTGTTTAGACCTTTTGTGCTTTTTTGGATTTTTTATTATATGGGGACTTAGTCTTTTAGTTTTTAGAAGCCTCTGTAGTATGTGTAGGAGAAGGAAGAACATTTTTCATTTTGGTGTGTTTTGTGATGGATTTGTGTAGTTGTGTAGCTTTTGAAGCAAGATTTTGATTTGTGACATTTTACAAAGTTGCACTAGTAGGTTGCAAATGCACACAATGGATTAAATTAACACCTTGCCGACCAAGGAACAAACTATATCGTCCTACGTGCGTGCAAAAGGGGTTTTATTGAGAAGAGCTCACGAGCCCGAAGCTCTTTCAACACACCGGGTAATGGCTATAATGGCTATAAAGCCAACACACCGCCTTCCACTGCAGCGCGTTGTGCTTTGCACCGGAATGCGGCCAGTTAACACCTTGTAAGTGCACCCTTAATACTAAATGCCCCGCCACATCTGTATGCCCATCACACCGCACCCTGGAACGTCATCAGAGGGCGGGATCGGTTTACTATGGCAGCTTATGGCTGCAGGTGTTTAATTACCCTGGAGGATCTAAAAATGGTAAGAAAATTTAAATTATTAAAAAAAAAAATATGAAAAAATTAAAAGCTTAAACAGCCCCCTTTCCCAAGAACTGTCTGATCTATCAAATATATAAGCGATTTTTCTCCCTGCGTTAAACCCCGAACGAAATGGCGCCCAAGTTGAAGATCACTTTTTTGCCATTTTGAAAAATATAAAAAATTCTATAAAAAGTGATTAAAAGCCCATACAGTCCTCAAATGATAGCATTAAAAAAGTCATTAAAGTCGCAAAAATTGACACCCACCACATCTCCGTGTTGAAGTATGAAAAAGTTATTTGTGCCAGAACGCTGACAAACTTAAGATTTTTTTTGTGTGATACAGAAAGTTTTTATATTTTTTAAATGTATGAAAACTTATAAAACCTGTTCAAATTTGGTATCCTCTGTGATCGTACCGAACCAAGAGTTAAAACTACCAATGTTATCTGGGGGCGCTCAGTGAAAGCTGTAAAATCCCAGCCCACAAGAAAACGGCGCAAATGCATTTTTTCACATTTTCACGCATTCTATTTTTTTCCCGCTTCCCAGTACATGCATGAATGATAAATACCATCAACTGACAGTGCATTTGTTAGCCAAAACCAAGAGCAAAAAGCTCTGTACATGGGATAAATAAAAAATTACAGATTTTTAAGGGAGATGAAAAATGAAAATGCAAAAATGAAAAAGGGCCACTCCCTAAGGGGGTTAAAGGGAAGGCTGACATAAGCCAACACATTACCTTGAAGATGCTAGCCATAATGTGTGTTAAAATCTTCAATTTTGCTGACAAAAGGTAGGTATACTCTAAAATGTCTGTCATGTCACAATACTGACAGGGCTTTATATGAAACAAAAAGGGGATAATGGCGTCTGGACTGCGGAGCAGCCAGATGCTGAGTCCTTAAGGTATCTGTAGGCCAATGCCGCTAGAGATGGATGAATTTTTAAAAAACGGTATATTTCCTGGCTGCAGAAGCCTGTAAGGTGTTGTGAACTTTTACCATCTCAAAATATGCATAGTGAGCATGGTTTGGTCTTCAAACAATGCTGTGTTTTTAGTATGACTGCACAAGACAGCCTTTGCTCTTAGAACGCTTAACTCTTCAATTCCATGGGCACTTACAGGGGCCAACTTGACCAAACAAGTAACATCTGTTGCCAGCTCGAAAGAGACCTGAGCTGAGGGCCAAGATCCCATATAACATCAAGAGTGCACTCTTTCTACACTGTTCTGTTAACGATGACATTCAGAAAGAAACCCCCCAAAAGAGTGGATTGAATGTCGACAGTAATTCTACATTGACGTCACTGATCATTTTGCCTTCTTTTCATCCATCAGTTCCTCCTCCGCTTTCATCGGTCAATAATCCATCAGTAATTGCTAAAGCCAAACAAACACGGAGTTGATCCAACATCATAGAGTGGTGGAGGGTGTGGAAAACACATTATGGAAATACAGGGGTGTTCAGGAGACAATGGTTAGTTGGCAGCAGCACAATACAATCTATGGAGGGGCAGAAACATTGTAGGTCACAGAGTGGCACAATGACAATTATGGAGGTGGCAAACATTGTAAGCCACAGAGTGGCACAGTGACAAGTTGTGGAGGTTGCGGAGGTCAGAGAGTGGCACATGAATAACATTCTAGAGGTGGCAGCCATGCTAGGCCCACAGAGTGGCCACAATGTGGCAAGTGTGGAGGTGGTGGTGGCAGCATCAGCTCAGAGAGTGCACAATCACAGTGTGTTTAGGTGGGGCAGCAGCAATGCAGCAGCATAGGCCAGAGTGTGGGTGGTGCCAGCAGCAGCAAGAGGTCAGAGAGTGGCACAATGACAAATTCTGGAGGGTCAGTAACATAGTAGGCCACAGAGTGAAACAATGACAAATCTGTTTAGGGTCGGCGCACAGCAAGAAGGCAGGGGTGGCACAATCACAGTGGTTTGGTAGGTGGGAGGCAGCAGTACCACATCATGTAGGCCACAGTGTGGCACAATGCACAGAGTGTGGAGGTGGGTGACAATTCCAGTCCCTTGTAAAGATGATGAAAGTAGAGCAACTGGCAGCAGATTTGTGGCATAGCGCGTGGACAGCATCAGAATAGTGGCTGAGCAGTAGTTAGAATTCAGACTCATTTCTCACGTTGTGGGAGGCATCATGGCTGATCTAATCTATGCATAAGGATTGGTGTGTTGAAATCCTGGCTGATCCATTGCCTGATTCATCTGACAAAGTGACTTCGGGGTGAACAAGTCGGGTTCTCTGGGGGTAACGATGGCACCCTCCACACGACACTTACTCTGATGCCACACTACTGCTGGGCGGAGCACAGCTCTCTACTGCAAACTCTGCAATTTGCAGCCACACATCAAGTTTACTTGCCCAGCATCCAGAGGATCTCTACCTGGGGTGGTAGTGTCCTGTCCAGGTAGCACCCACCAGGTAGGGTCTGCTCCATGTCCGGCTGCTGCATGGAGGCTACCCTCCTCACTATGAGCGGGTGAAAGAAGCGCTCATTAGAGCCTCCAGACTTGCTGCTTGCTGATGGAGCATGACTGTCAGAATCCCCTGTCAGCCTGACAGAGTATGGACAATATTACCCATAGGCATCAAGCCAACTGTCTGCACAGTATTATCTATAGTACACTATTTGTTCCTCCTCACAGCAGCTGAAAAAAAGCACCCATCTTTGGACCAGTAGCGATGGGTCCAAGGGTGGAGAGCCAAAAGTCATCTCTGTGCTGGATTTTGACTATTTCTAGAAGGCAAACATGCTCGTAATTGCCATGACTCTGAGGACTCCTGGCCCCATCTCCACTGTATACTGTCACATTGTTTCTTTTGGGGATCTCTGCCTCGTCTTCTACCTCCTCTTGGATGTTCCTGGTCTCCTCTCCTGTCACCTGAGTTGAAAACACACTAATTTCACCAGACTCTGCTTGTGCTCCATTGTTTTCCCCTCCTCCAGTTCAGTCCCCACTGGACTCATGTGGCCATGAGATGTAGTCGCCACTTCTCTCCTGCCTGACCAGACACATTTGGCAGCATCGTTCCAGGTCATGTAAGCATTGGAATGACTTATGTCATCTTGTAGTCCTGGCGATGACAAATAACTTGGCCTCTTCCTCAGGCCTGAGCAAACTGGCAGTGGTCCACATGAGCTGGCCAGTGGCGACATCAAAGTTACACAGGGAGGTCTCCTTTCAGCTTGCATCATCAAAAATCATTAATGACTTTTCTCGTTCATACAGGCGGTCCTAACATATGGAGGTTGGAATTCCAACGGTGGGAACATCACATATCGCCTATGTTTGTGGGAGGCCGTTCTGCTGCTGCGACTCGAGGAGGGTTGCTTGGCTTTGTAGGAATGGCTGAAGTGCATGCATAGTTTCCTGGCCATTTTTAGAATGTCTTGCGATGGTAGAAACGTTCAGGAACCTTTTGAAACCAGATTTTGAACACGTGCCCATGCAGGGTGCAATGGACCACTCTCTCGTGCAGCGCGGACAACATGTTCCCCGTTTTTCTGTTCTCTTAGTTCGCATTTGCAGTTTGTGCGCAGAAAGTCACACATTGATACTTCTTGCATGACGTGGAGCAGATTCTCGCTGTTAACTATTAGCCCCAGGCAAACCAGTGTAGAACCGCGTGACACCGCTGTGCCCTGCACATGTGGTATGATGGAGCATCACTTGGACTTATGGAGGGTTGATGGTGGTGGGAGGAGAGGAGAAAGCGTCATCTCCTGTTAGTGTGTTGTTGGTTGTTGGTTGTGGCTGGGCGGGAATTACATTCACCCAGTGGGCCGTAAAGGACATGTACTAGCCCTGAACGTACTAATACAGCTCCACACATCCACGCTGCCGTGCACCTTGGAAAAACTGATAGCTCAAGAACTGGCCTTTTTAGAAAAAAAATCGGCTCGGAACTCTCCAAACCCCGGTTCGGCCAACCATTAGTTCTCTAAGGTGCAAAGTCCACTTCTTGGTAAGGGAGGGACTGCATTGCCAACAACTTGGACAGGAGCATGGTCGGCTTCTGCACCTTAGGAGTGGCTGTATTCATACAGTTGTCTCTTTGTAATCGCCTTCATTCAACAACAGAGCAGAGCATTTGACCAGGATGATGATTCAAGACAAACACTCCATTCGAATGTGCTGGATCCTTGACTGCTGAAATGGCTGTGGTTCCACTAGGTGCTACTGCTGTTGCAGCAATGGCAGGATGGACCACCACATCTGAGACACGTTTCTCCCAGGCCGTGTTTTATGCTGGGCCGTGGTGCCATGTTAGCTCCCTGGCCACGCTTCACTTTCTGCCCGCAGATTCTACAATACACACGTTCCACTCCTTTGTGTCTTAACAAAAACTCCTCCCCCACACTGAATTGGTGATTTTTGCCTATACTAATTCCGCTGCCTTCGCTGAGCCCCTGTGCCACTGTCTACTTGTACCCGGCAACGTTTGGCTCTCGTCTCGTGCACTGCTGCCACCCTGCTGACTAGTGACTTGCTGCCGCTTCCTGCTTGTCGCGGAAGCTGACACCCTCTTTTCCCAATGATGATGATGAACCCTTACTTCACCCGGCTCCAAAGTGTGTGATCGCTACATCATCATCAATTTGGTGTTTCCCTGTCACTTCTATTCTCCCACAACAGTTTTCAGAATGCCACAGCTGACTACTTGCAAGTGGCAACATACCCAACCTCCCGTGCCACTCTCCACATCTCTACTTCCGGCCTACTGCCGCAGTAGTAGATGCAGCTGCCCCACCTCTTCGCTGCCATGTAGCGGCTGACTGTCCTCAAAGAGTTCGTCCACGCTGCATAGCCAGTGCTGATTCCAGACCACCTAGTAAATCTCTGGTTGAGGAGGATGAACAGGACAGATCTTGGTTGAGGACAGGTGAGGGCCGCTGACCTGCTGCTCCTGCCATGAACAACAAGAGTTGTATCTGACACCCCACAGACTCTTGACTGGCATTCGGAAGAAGTGGATGAACCTAGTCACCAATCGAGAACCTTTGGGTTGTTCATAAACCCAAGAAGATGGAAATTGGGAATACAGAACCCCAAAAACTGACCACCCTGACCTTTGAGAAAAACAGTTACTCCAACTATGTGGATTAGACAGGATTTCTTGATATCTTCTTAGCAACAAAAAGAATTCAAATTTGGGGTATACAGATCTCCAAATGGACACCCTGGACTTTGAGCAAAAACACTACTCCATTAGCTACTGAGTACAAGCAGCCAGATGCTAGAGACACACATGCAGTTGATGACATGGTATTTGCAAATGGCCTTCTTTTTTTATAGGGCTGTGTGATATCACTTGTCTGCTGCGGTCACTGAATGGCTTACAGGTCGCACATGGTGATCGAAGGTATTCTGAAGTTAATGGTGATTCAGAGAACCCAAGTTTTCCTGGAAATTCCACTTCGTTAGAATCGATTCGCCCATCTCTACATGCCGCTGTTGGGAAGAGTACCTATGAACTCTGATTATTTTTTGCACCTGAATTTGGAGCAGACAATATATCCTCTTTTAAAAGATGGGAAACTTGAAATTATTGTCCTGTGGGAAAGATTTAGAATATGCTGTTTTTTCAGTACTGTGTACACAATTTCAGTTGCCCCTGGTTTCAGACCCTTTATCTTCGACTTTAGGGTCCCAGCCACCTGTCTTTTCTGTCTGTGACCTGCAGAGCTGGGCTGCTCTCTGCCTCTAGCCCTCTCCCCCTGCATTCCAGGATGAGCTCACACTCACTGACTTCCTCGGCAACAACAACACATCACACCTTTGATCTACAAGCTACAGGCAATAAGTTCAGAATCTAACATGTATGTAGCTGAGAGGAAGCAGAGCTGGAGAGTGTCATTGTGTGTAATATGCATCTCATGGAGCTCATCATCTCTCAGCGTTTTCTGTCTCTCTTTCTATGTGTCATACTAGTACACGCAGTTCCCAGTTATGTACAAAATGATTATGAAAGTTTGTTCTTAAGTTGAATTTGTATGTAAGTCAGAACTGTATATTTTTATTATTGTAACCCAAGCCAAATATTTTTTGGTCTTTGACAATGGATTTGCAGATGTAGATTATCATAAGAAGCAGTATTAACAAAAAGCTTAATTGCAGACACCTGGTGATTACTGTTAGAGTTGTTTTTGTAGGCTAAGGCTAAATTATATAACTAACATCCAAGGTCCGTTTGTACTAGGGTTGTCTTAGTCAGTGTCTTAATAGGGCCATCTGTACATGTTCAGAAGGTCATAAAGTGTATACTAAACCGTCCCCCCAAATCTAAACCACATTGTCAACTCCAAAACTAGATGGATCCTAATGTTCTGCTTAGTGATTCCCACCCACACCTGGCATTTAGCCTGATTATCACTAACTAATAGTGCCTAGAAACAGATATTTTTGCTAATAGATATTTTTGCTAATTATTATACAAGAAAATGAATAATAACGTGATCAATATAGTATTCAGACCACTCTGCTGGTACTACCTGCAATATAATTGGGTGCACACGACCTATCTCGGCACCACTTGCATCACGCCATGTGTCACTACACTGACACACCTCCAGGAACTCAGGGCTGAGCCTAACAGTCCTCTAGGAAGGTGTCCACATCGAAGGTAGCTCGTGTCGGAATTATAACAGCATGTTGGACTTGAGCGTCTTCCATATCGGTGGAGTCTACGGAACTTGATTTAGGAAAGGCATTCTATGGAAATACCTAACGCATCCATGCATGAGGTCTGAGGAACTGCTCAACTTGCAAAGGGATTCTGGTGGAACCAGGGAAGGGGTGGCTTCGGTACTGGTCAGCTGTCCTCTGGAAGGAAGACTTCAATGGTTGGATATAATATAAAAAGCATGGTCCAGTGTTATGGGAGACGTGCAACTTTTTTTTGGTGTATATGTTTGGAATAAGTGTTATTATAAAAAAATATTATGATGAACAATGCGTTGTATATTAATCAGGTTGCTATTAGAACATGCTCTAAGTGGCCACAGAATGGCAGAAGGCGGTAATGATTTGATTAATGTAGTGCAAAGTTGAGGATATTAACAGGCAATATCAGAGTATGGTCAGCCGCTAATCAGTAAAATATTATAAAGAGGCAACAAAATCGTATTTTGTAACTACAGTTTGTGATACAAATGGTGATTAGTAGAGGGACAGATGAGTCAAAGAGGTATTTTGATACTTCTATAATTTAGATGATTTTTTATTTTGGAATGATCAATGAGGCATATTTCTGTGGCTAAGTGCACCTCTCCTTTTAGAGGAGGTTGAATGGTTGGATCGTCTGATTGAGGAAGCAGGGCTCGATGATTTTCCTGTGGAGCTTACTCTAGGTTCTTCTCGGATATATTGATTTCCGCGGTTATGAGAATCTTAACAAATGCATTTGAGCTAGGTACTTTATTTGCAACTATGTGTGATGATTTCATCATATTGATACAAGAAGGAAAAATTCCTCATGCTAACTGATGCCTAAATTGTGGCTAAAATATTAGCAAACAGGCTTCATGTTGTTTTTGGAAATTATGTGATTATGTCAAGCAGGATTTATGGAGGAAAATCTATGCAGCATAAAATACTTAGAATTTTCTTAACATGCAGGAATCACGGATAACCTGGAGAAAGGGTGGTTCTTGTCCTAGATGCGGCCATGGCCTTTGATTCAATAGAGTGGGGATATATGTGGAGAGTCTAGAATATATGGAGTTTTGGGCCTGTATTAGGAGATGGGTAGAAAATCTTGTATAAGGGTCAAGTGCAAAAGTGGTAGTAAATCACACCCTTTCTGGTTAAAACAGGTGCCAGACAAAAATGCTACTCCTCGCCTTTATTATTTAATTTGATGATAAGAGCCCTTGGCCTGTTGGTTAGGTGTTCCTCATGAATAGAGAATTTAATTTGGTGAAAAGATAGCAATTATTCAATAATATCTTCTATTACTGGGGCATAGATTCTTTGGAGTGTTCACTCATGAGTTCCATTTGTTTCAGTTTATAATAGAGATATTATGACTTGGCAATACCAAATGTGAGGTTCCATTGATTTTTTTTTTATAATTTTTAGTAGGTAAAGCAGGACCTACTCGTATAGTTCCATAGAATTTTTTTCTCGTAATGTAATATTAAAATTTGTATGTTTCCCCTATGATTATCCACATATACTTGAGTAAAGCTGAGCCCAGTTAGCAAGTAGCTGTTTTAACACAAAAATGGGAAAACTATTGACTCGAGTTATAAGGTTATCAGTCCTCTCCAGTATATAGCCAGCACCCGCCAGTATATAGCCAGCCCCTGTCCCCAAGTAAAAAAACAAAACCCCTGCCCCAGTATATTAGACAGCAAGCCCCCTTGTATATAGCCAGCAGCCTCCTTCCCCAGTATGTCGCCAGCACCCCTTCCCTCAGTATAGCCAGCCAGTGCATTCCCCCTAGTATAATAGCCAGTGCCTCCCCCCAGTATAAAGCTCCAGTGCCTGCCCCTCCCCCAGTTACAGCCAGTGCCTCCCCTCCGCCATTTAACCAGTCCTCCCTTTGCCCATTATGCCAGTGCCTGCCCTTCCCCCAGTATACAGCCAGTGCCTGGCCCTTCCCAGTATATAGCCAGTGCCTGCCCCTCCCCAGTATACAGCCAGTGCCTGCCCCTCAACCAATTTATAGCCAGTGCCTGCCCCTCACCCTATTTATAGCCAGTGCGCCTGCCCCTCGCCCAATTTATAGCCAGTGCGCCTGCCCCTCGCCCAATTTATAGCCAGTGCTGCCCTTGCCCAATTTATAGCCAGTGCCTGCCCTTTCCCAGTAACAACCAGTGCTGGCCTTTCCATATATACCCACTGCCCCTCCCCATATTGCCAAGCCTGTATTCCCCTGTATATAGCCATTGCCTGCACTCCCCCCATATAGCCAGTTGAATCCCCCCACCCTGTATATAGCCACGTCCCTTCCCAGCCAAAAAAAGACCCCAAAGAAACTCTGTACGCTCACCTTTCCGATGCCCCCAGTTCTTCTGTCTCATGACGGCAAGTATCATGGTGTAGTGACGGACCGGTAAAAGGGAAACGAAGACAAGACAAGCTGAAGACAGAAGAACTGTGGGACGTCTGAAAGGTGAATTGAAGGTGAGTTTTTCTTTTCACTGACTCTGCTTATACTCGAGTATATATGGTAAATAAAGATTTTCATTATTATTATTATTAGGTGTCTATATGAAATGGAGGCATTTTGGAGACCTTGGGGACTTTTTTTTATTGCAACTTTTTTTAAAACATGGACTTGAATATGCAATGGAATTAAAAATAGTTTCGGGATGAGCCTATGTGATTCAAAATGCAGGTGTAACTTTTGCTTCAAAAAGTGCAATCCAATGGGACTTTATTGATGGTGAGCTGGCATGGAGCCAGGTAAGTTAACCATCGAATTCTGCAAGAATAAGCTAACCAAGAATTATGGAAAGGTTAAAAAAATGTTGCCAAGTATGTTCAACTTTCTGCTATCGAGACTTGTCAAATTGATAAAAAACACTTTGATGGACAGTTATCAGCCTAAAAGCCAACTTTTGTTCTGTGAAGAAATGTTCTGGTGCTGTGTGACTAGAAAGTTAAAGATGTAGGCCTATAGTTTATAGAAAAAAAATGGAAAAAGGGTGTGGTGTTTGGACCTTTGATGTATGTTTTCTTCTGGGGAGAATTTTTTTGTTTGCTTCTTTCTTCCCAAACTCTTATAGGCTTTGTTTTGACCATGATTACCTGCCCCTCCTAGGGTGGAGGGTAGGGTTGAAGGGTCGGTCAGGGTGTTATTGGATACATATACGTGTTGGTATCGCAAATTATTTAGGTATAAGTGGATTTAAATCACGTCTTTTTAACGAGCTTTATCACGGTTGTTTATTGTAAGAGAGAGAATGTAGGAAGTGTTCACTGTCCTGTGACAATATCTATGTATACTAAGCATAATTGAAAATAGAAAGATGTTATGTCACGCTATTCTGTGTGTTCCATGAAATAAAAAAAAAAATCATTTCTCTGAGATTAATTATTTCTTGACTGACTTCAAGTGCCAGTTCTGTAAACAAGGTCCTAATCTAACTTTTAGATACTTTTAGTAAATCTGACCCACTAGTATACATGACTAAGCAAAGCATACTTTTGCAATAATTTTATATATTTTACAAAGAAACTGTTTATTTGCCAAAAACAGAATTAATTACATTTTTACACTATTATTTAAAAAAACTTTCCCAAGGGCACTTTTTGCAGTGTTTTTGTCTTCTTCTAAGTGGTTCGACTGCCAGGCCAAAAGCTTAGACACAGAGCATCGTCCATGAATTTCCCTAACAACAGTTAATAATATGCTTACATATATTGACATTTTCTTTTTTAATATAGAAATCCAACTGCTAGTGTTGGATATCAAGGCTAGTGAGGGTACCATGGTAAAATATAAGGCTCACTATACCTCAATAACTAAAAGTCCACCAATGCTGGTTTATCAGTCATCATAAAATCATTATGAAAGTTCCGTAGTGATGGTATACATTTTTTGGCCACAAAGTCAAACATAAACAGCACCTGCCACTTAATAGGACATGGTGTTCCTTATATCAATAATAACATACTGTAATCTATACAATCTTATGTAAATGATAACATATATATAGGAAATTCTTAGTGTTATTATTACTGTGACAACATTTCCTTGTTATCAAATAGTGTCAAAATGAGTGGTATTTAGTTTTTCCAGAAGGCTCCCCAATGTGGCAGGGAAACATTTTCTTTAGAATAAGACTGAAAAGCATGGAATGTTACAGCAAGAAAGCATTTTCTCTAATAGGGTTTTTTGGTTTTAGAGAAAAATTAGTCTATGGAAAAAAAAGGCCTCTTCCTCTGTAAAAATTTTAAACTTCCGTTTCATATATTCAGAACTGTTCTGAAAATGCACTTGGACAGGTATTCTCATAGCTTTATCTCCTATTTAAAAATGCAACATACTGTTAAAATTGTGGTGGCGTGCGATGAATGCAATTCTAATGTGCTTCAACTGGAAAAGAAAAAGAGGAATAGTACCCTTCCACACATCGTGGTGCACAATTTGCTATTGTTCTAGGTACCGCTCGTACACATTTAGTTTTTTTTCTATATAAACTAACAAGAAGAATTTTAATAGGCATACACAAGCAGCGGGTGTGCTATTGCTAATAGTTTGAATTGGGGCCACACCGGCCACAGGTTGTTTATTCCTGGACCATCTCCGTTATGCAACCCTTTAGTCCCCGAAGGTAGTTATGAAGATAGTTGTAAGTACGCTTCTCTTGTGGCCAGTCCCAGTAAGGATAGCAGGCTGGCACAGGACATTGGTAGGGTATGTTAGGTTTTAAAAAGTGTCAGTGCAAGCAATATGTCTGTTCAGTTCAAAGTGTAGGCAGGAGTCGACCATACTAGAAGAGTTGTTAAACGGGCCATGGACTCATGGAGTGCAAGCACAGGTCAATCTTATCCAAGTCGAAGTCATATCCATGGAATACGGGATACGAACTTCTCTCAGTAGCAAGCCAGGGTCCACACACAGGAGTACTAAAAACAAGCACCATACAGCCTTGAAAGCTAGAACCTTGCCCCCTGTATACCACTGACCGGCCCATTTGCAAGGAAGAAGCTTGTCCTCACAAAAGCACAAGCGGCAACTGCCTGCACCCCTAAGGCAGTGTTCTACACTTGCGAGTTTGTGAGTGCGATGAACTCAGCAATCACACTGAGTCAAGTGTAGAAGGGGCCTTAAGAGAGTAAAATAACCAGGAGCCCTGACAGGAAGAGTGGTGAACAATCTGACAAAGGGGTAAAGTACTGCAATAGGGGAATGCAACCGGGGCAGGAATACGGTATGCAGGGTTACAAAAGGGTGTGGCATAATTCAAAAGGGTTTATCACTAAAGTGCAAACACCAGAACCTGCAGATACAGAGTGTTGTGTGGGCTGATGTTTTAGAGTTAGTAAGAAAAAATTAAGCAGCTCATGCAAAACACAGGAGACTCATGGGGGGCAGTTTATCAATGTTGGGAGTTCCATTTTTTAGTATGGTTAGACGCTTTTTGGTGCCTTTTGTGGATTTTATTATTTATAATGTGGAAGTTTAGTTTAAGCTACTCTGTAGTATTGAGAGAAAATTTTTCATTTGGGTGTTTTGTGACAAACGAGGGTTGTGCATAATTCAAAAAGAGAGGTATCACTCAGTGCAAACCCAGACCCTCGTAATCAGATAAAGAGTGTGGTGCTGTTTTTTTTTTTTGGAAAGGAAAAAATCAGCTATTGCACACATGAGACTACAGGGGGCCAGTTTATCATTTTGGGAGTTCCATTTTTAGTTTGTTTAGACCTTTTGTGCTTTTTTGGATTTTATTTATATGGGGACTTTAGTCTTTTAGTTTTTTTTAAGGCCTCTGTAGTATGTGTATGGAGAAGGAAAAATTTTTCATTTTGGTGTGTTTTGTGACTGGGATTTTGTGTAGTTGTGTAGCTTTTGAAGCAGATTTATGATTTTGTACATTTTACAAAGTTGCCTAGTAGGTTGTCAAATGCACACAATGGATTAAATTACACACACTTGGCCGACCAAGGAAAAACTATTCGTCCTGTGCTGCAAGGGGTTTTTATATGAGAAGAGGCTCACGAGCCCGAGCTCTCTTCAACACACCGGGTAATGGCTATAAATGGCTATAAAACTCCAACACGCCGCCTGTCCACTGCGCGGTTCGTGCTTATGCACCGGATAGCGGCAGTGAACACCTGTGTAAGTGCACCTATACGTTTATGCCCGCCACCATCTGTATGCCCATCACACCGCACCCTGGAACGTCATCAGAGGGCGGGATCGGTTTACTATGGCAGCTTATGGCTGCAGGTGTTTAATTACCCTGGAGGATCTAAAAATGGTAAGAAAATTTAAATTTTAAAAAAAAAAATATGAAAAAATTAAAAGCTTAAACAGCCCCCTTTCCCAAGAACTGTCTGATCTATCAAATATATAAGCGATTTTTCTCCCTGCGTTAAACCCCGAACGAAATGGCGCCCAAGTTGAAGATCACTTTTTTGCCATTTTGAAAAAATATAAAAAATTCTATAAAAAGTGATTAAAAGCCCATACAGTCCTCAAATGATAGCATTAAAAAAGTCATTAAAGTCGCAAAAATTGACACCCACCACATCTCCGTGTTGAAGTATGAAAAAGTTATTTGTGCCAGAACGCTGACAAAATTAAGATTTTTTTTGTGTGATACAGAAAGTTTTTATATTTTTTAAATGTATGAAAACTTATAAAACCTGTTCAAATTTGGTATCCTCTGTGATCGTACCGAACCAAGAGTTAAAATACCAATGTTATCTGGGGGCGCTCAGTGAAAGCTGTAAAATCCCAGCCCACAAGAAAACGGCGCAAATGCATTTTTTCACATTTTCACTGCATTCTATTTTTTTCCGCTTCCCAGTACATGCATGAATGATAAATACCATCAACTGACAGTGCATTTGTTAGCCAAAACCAAGAGCAAAAAGCTCTGTACAATGGGATAAATAAAAAATTACAGATTTTTAAGGGAGATGAAAAATGAAAATGCAAAAATGAAAAAGGGCCACTCCCTAAGGGGGTTAAAGGGAAGGCTGACATAAGCCAACACATTACCTTGAAGATGCTAGCCATAATGTGTGTTAAAATCTTCAATTTTGCTGACAAAAGGTAGGTATACTCTAAAATGTCTGTCATGTCACAATACTGACAGGGCTTTATATGAAACAAAAAGGGGATAATGGCGTCTGGACTGCGGAGCAGCCAGATGCTGAATCCTTAAGGTATCTGTAGGCCAATGCCGCTAGAGATGGATGAATTTTTAAAAAACGGTATATTTCCTGGCTGCAGAAGCCTGTAAGGTGTTGTGAACTTTTACCATCTCAAAATATGCATAGTGAGCATGGTTTGGTCTTCAAACAATGCTGTGTTTTTAGTATGACTGCACAAGACAGCCTTTGCTCTTAGAACGCTTAACTCTTCAATTCCATGGGCACTTACAGGGGCCAACTTGACCAAACAAGTAACATCTGTTGCCAGCTCGAAAGAGACCTGAGCTGAGGGCCAAGATCCCACTATAACATCAAGAGTGCACTCTTTCTACACTGTTCTGTTAACGATGACATTCAGAAAGAAACCCCCCAAAAGAGTGGATTGAATGTCGACAGTAATTCTACATTGACGTCACTGATCATTTTGCCTTCTTTTCATCCATCAGTTCCTCCTCCGCTTTCATCGGTCAATAATCCATCAGTAATTGCTAAAGCCAAACAAACACGGAGTTGATCCAACATCATAGAGTGGTGGAGGGTGTGGAAAACACATTATGGAAATACAGGGGTGTTCAGGAGACAATGGTTAGTTGGCAGCAGCACAATACAATTATGGAGGGGCAGAAACATTGTAGGTCACAGAGTGGCACAATGACAATTATGGAGGTGGCAAACATTGTAAGCCACAGAGTGGCACAGTGACAAGTTGTGGAGGTTGCGGAGGTCAGAGAGTGGCACATGAATAACATTCTAGAGGTGGCAGCGCATGCTAGGCCCACAGAGTGGCCACAATGTGCAAGTGTGGAGGTGGTGGTGGCAGCATCAGCTCAGAGAGTGCACAATCACAGTGTGTTTAGGTGGGGCAGCAGCAATGCAGCAGCATAGGCCAGAGTGTGGGTGGTGCCAGCAGCAGCAAGAGGTCAGAGAGTGGCACAATGACAAATTCTGGAGGGTCAGTAACATAGTAGGCCACAGAGTGAAACAATGACAAATTGTTTAGGTGTCGGCGCACAGCAAGAAGGCAGGGGTGGCACAATCACAGTGGTTTGGTAGGTGGGAGGCAGCAGTACCACACATGTAGGCCACAGTGTGGCACAATGCACAGAGTGTGGAGGTGGGTGACAATTCCAGTCCCTTGTAAAGATGATGAAAGTAGAGCAACTGGCAGCAGATTTGTGGCATAGCAGCGTGGCAGCATCAGAATAGTGGCTGAGCAGTAGTTAGAATTCAGACTCATTTCTCACGTTGTGGGAGGCATCATGGCTGATCTAATCTATGCATAAGGATTGGTGTGTTGAAATCCTGGCTGATCCATTGCCTGATTCATCTGACAAAGTGACTTCGGGGTGAACAAGTCGGGTTCTCTGGGGGTAACGATGGCACCCTCCACACGACACTTACTCTGATGCCACACTACTGCTGGGCGGAGCACAGCTCTCTACTGCAAACTCTGCAATTTGCAGCCACACATCAAGTTTACTTGCCCAGCATCCAGAGGATCTCTACCTGGGGTGGTAGTGTCCTGTCCAGGTAGCACCCACCAGGTAGGGTCTGCTCCATGTCCGGCTGCTGCATGGAGGCTACCCTCCTCACTAGAGCGGGTGAAAGAAGCGCTCATTAGAGGCCTCCAGACTTGCTGCTTGCTGATGGAGCATGACTGTCAGAATCCCCTGTCAGCCTGACAGAGTATGGACAATATTACCCATAGGCATCAAGCCAACTGTCTGCACAGTATTATCTATAGTACACTATTTGTTCCTCCTCACAGCAGCTGAAAAAAAGCACCCATGTTTGGACCAGTAGCGATGGGTCCAAGGGTGGAGAGCCAAAAGTCATCTCTGTGCTGGATTTTGACTATTTCTAGAAGGCAAACATGCTCGTAATTGCCATGACTCTGAGGACTCCTGGCCCCATCTCCACTGTATACTGTCACATTGTTTCTTCTGGGATCTCTGCCTCGTCTTCTACCTCCTCTTGGATGTTCCTGGTCTCCTCTCCTGTCACCTGAGTTGAAAACACACTAATTTCACCAGACTCTGCTTGTGCTCCATTGTTTTCCCCTCCTCCAGTTCAGTCCCCACTGGACTCATGTGGCCATGAGATGTAGTCGCCACTTCTCTCCTGCCTGACCAGACACATTTGGCAGCATCGTTCCAGGTCATGTAAGCATTGGAATGACTTATCTCATCTTGTAGTCCTGGCGATGACAAATAACTTGGCCTCTTCCTCAGGCCTGAGCAAACTGGCAGTGGTCCACATGAGCTGGCCAGTGGCGACATCAAAGTTACACAGGGAGGTCTCCTTTCAGCTTGCATCATCAAAAATCATTAATGACTTTTCTCGTTCATACAGGCGGTCCTAACATATGGAGGTTGGAATTCCAACGGTGGGAACATCACATATCGCCTATGTTTGTGGGAGGCCGTTCTGCTGCTGCGACTCGAGGAGGGTTGCTTGGCTTTGTAGTAATGGCTGAAGTGCATGCATAGTTTCCTGGCCATTTTTAGAATGTCTTGCGATGGTAGAAACGTTCAGGAACCTTTTGAAACCAGATTTTGAACACGTGCCCATGCAGGGTGCAATGGACCACTCTCTCGTGCAGCGCGGACAACATGTTCCCCGTTTTTCTGTTCTCTTAGTTCGCATTTGCAGTTTGTGCGCAGAAAGTCACACATTGATACTTCTTGCATGACGTGGAGCAGATTCTCGCTGTTAACTATTTCCCCAGGCAAACCAGTGTAGAACCGCGTGACACCGCTGTGCCCTGCACATGTGGTATGATGGAGCATCACTTGGACTTATGGAGGGTTGATGGTGGTGGGAGGATAGGAGAAAGCGTCATCTCCTGTTAGTGTGTTGTTGGTTGTTGGTTGTGGCTGGGCGGGAATTACATTCACCCAGTGGGCCGTAAAGGACATGTACTAGCCCTGAACGTACTAATACAGCTCCACACATCCACGCTGCCGTGCACCTTGGAAAAACTGATAGCTCAAGAACTGGCCTTTTTAGAAAAAAAATCGGCTCGGAACTCTCCAAACCCCGGTTCGGCCAACCATTAGTTCTCTAAGGTGCAAAGTCCACTTCTTGGTAAGGGAGGGACTGCATTGCCAACAACTTGGACAGGAGCATGGTCGGCTTCTGCACCTTAGGAGTGGCTGTATTCATACAGTTGTCTCTTTGTAATCGCCTTCATTCAACAACAGAGCAGAGCATTTGACCAGGATGATGATTCAAGACAAACACTCCCTTCGAATGTGCTGGATCCTTGACTGCTGAAATGGCTGTGGTTCCACTAGGTGCTACTGCTGTTGCAGCAATGGCAGGATGGACCACCACATCTGAGACACGTTTCTCCCAGGCCGTGTTTTATGCTGGGCCGTGGTGCCATGTTAGCTCCCTGGCCACGCTTCACTTTCTGCCCGCAGATTCTACAATACACACGTTCCACTCCTTTGTGTCTTAACAAAAACTCCTCCCCCACACTGAATTGGTGATTTTTGCCTATACTAATCCGCTGCCTTCGCTGAGCCCCTGTGCCACTGTCTACTTGTACCCGGCAACGTTTGGCTCTCGTCTCGTGCACTGCTGCCACCCTGCTGACTAGTGACTTGCTGCTGCTTCCTGCTTGTCGCGGAAGCTGACACCCTCTTTTCCCACTGATGATGATGAACCCTTACTTCACCCGGCTCCAAAGTGTGTGATCGCTACATCATCATCAATTTGGTGTTTCCCTGTCACTTCTATTCTCCCACAACATTTTCAGAATGCCACAGCTGACTACTTGCAAGTGGCAACATACCCAACCTCCCGTGCCACTCTCCACATCTCTACTTCCGGCCTACTGCCGCAGTAGTAGATGCAGCTGCCCCACCTCTTCGCTGCCATGTAGCGGCTGACTGTCCTCAAAGAGTTCGTCCACGCTGCATAGCCAGTGCTGATTCCAGACCACCTAGTAAATCTCTGGTTGAGGAGGATGAACAGGACAGAATCTTGGTTGAGGACAGGTGAGGGCCGCTGACCTGCTGCTCCTGCCATGAACAACAAGAGTTGTATCTGACACCCCACAGACTCTTGACTGGCATTCGGAAAGAAGTGGATGAACCTAGTCACCAATCGAGAACCTTTGGGTTGTTCATAAACCCAAGAAGATGAGAAATTGGGAATACAGAACCCCAAAAACTGACCACCCTGACCTTTGAGAAAAACAGTTACTCCAACTATGTGGATTAGACAGGATTTCTTGATATCTTCTTAGCAACAAAAAGAATTCAAATTTGGGGTATACAGATCTCCAAATGGACACCCTGGACTTTGAGCAAAAACACTACTCCATTAGCTACTGAGTACAAGCAGCCAGATGCTAGAGACACACATGCAGTTGATGACATGGATTTGCAAATGGCCTTCTTTTTTTATAGGGCTGTGTGATATCACTTGTCTGCTGCGGTCACTGAATGGCTTACAGGTCGCACATGGTGATCGAAGGTATTCTGAAGTTAATGGTGATTCAGAGAACCCAAGTTTTCCTGTAAATTCCACTTCGTTAGAATCGATTCGCCCATCTCTACATGCCGCTGTTGGGAAGAGTACGTATGAACTCTGATCATTTTTTGCACCTGAATTTGGAGCAGACAATATATCCTCTTTTAAAAGATGGGAAACTTGAAATTATTGTCCTGTGGGAAAGATTTAGAATATGCTGTTTTTTCAGTACTGTGTGACACAATTTCAGTTGCCCCTGGTTTCCGACCCTTTATCTTCGACTTTAGGGTCCCAGCCACCTGTCTTTTCTGTCTGGACCTGCAGAGCTGGGCTGCTCTCTGCCTCTAGCCCTCTCCCCCTGCATTCCAGGATGAGCTCACACTCACTGACTTCCTCGGCAACAACAACACATCACACCTTTGATCTACAAGCTACAGGCAATAAGTTCAGAATCTAACATGTATGTAGCTGAGAGGAAGCAGAGCTGGAGAGTGTCATTGTGTGTAATATGCATCTCATGGAGCTCATCATCTCTCAGCGTTTTCTGTCTCTCTTTCTATGTGTCATACTAGTACACGCAGTTCCCAGTTATGTACAAAATGATTATGAAAGTTTGTTCTTAAGTTGAATTTGTATGTAAGTCAGAACTGTATATTTTTATTATTGTAACCCAAGCCAAATATTTTTTGGTCTTTGACAATGGATTTGCAGATGTAGATTATCATAAGAAGCAGTATTAACAAAAAGCTTAATTGCAGACACCTGGTGATTACTGTTAGAGTTGTTTTTGTAGGCTAAGGCTAAATTATATAACTAACATCCAAGGTCCGTTTGTACTAGGGTTGTCTTAGTCAGTGTCTTAATAGGGCCATCTGTACATGTTCAGAAGGTCATAAAGTGTATACTAAACCGTCCCCCCAAATCTAAACCACATTGTCAACTCCAAAACTAGATGGATCCTAATGTTCTGCTTAGTGATTCCCACCCACACCTGGCATTTAGCCTGATTATCACTAACTAATAGTGCCTAGAAACAGATATTTTTGCTAATAGATATTTTTGCTAATTATTATACAAGAAAATGAATAATAACGTGATCAATATAGTATTCAGACCACTCTGCTGGTACGACCTGCAATATAATTGGGTGCACACGACGTATCTCGGCACCACTTGCATCACGCATGTGTCACTACACTGACACACCTCCAGGAACTCAGGGCTGAGCCTACGTCCTCTAGGAATGGTGTCCACATGCGAAGGTAGCTCATTCGAATTAGTAACAGCCTGCTGGACTTGGAGCCGTCTTCCATATCTGCTGGAGTCCAAAAGGAACTTGATTTAGGAAAGGCATTCTATGGAAATACCTAAAGCATCCATGCATGAGGTCTGAGGAACTGCTCAACTTGCAAAGGGATTCTGATGGAACCAGGGAAGGGGTCGGGTTCGGTACTGGTCAGCTGTCCTCTGGAAGGAAGACTTCAATGGTTGGATATAATAGAAAAAGCATGGTCCAGTGTTATGGGAGACGTGCAACTTTTTTTTGGTGTATATGTTTGGAATAAGTGTTATTATAAAAAAATATTATGATGAACAATGCGTTGTATATTAATCAGGTTGCTATTAGAACATGCTCTAAGTGGCCACAGAATGGCAGAAGGCGGTAATGATTTGATTAATGTAGTGCAAAGTTGAGGATATTAACAGGCAATATCAGAGTATGGTCAGCCGCTAATCAGTAAAATATTATAAAGAGGCAACAAAATCGTATTTTGTAACTACAGTTTGTGATACAAATGGTGATTAGTAGAGGGACAGATGAGTCAAAGAGGTATTTTGATACTTCTATAATTTAGATGATTTTTTATTTTGGAATGATCAATGAGGCATATTTCTGTGGCTAAGTGCAGCCTCTCCTTTTAGAGGAGGTTGAATGGTTGGATCGTCTGATTGAGGAAGCAGGGCTCGATGATTTTCCTGTGGAGCTTACTCTAGGTTGTTCTCGGATATATTGATTTCCGCGGTTATGAGAATCTTAACAAATGCATTTGAGCTAGGTACTTTATTTGCAACTATGTGTGATGATTTCATCATATTGATACAAGAAGGAAAAATTCCTCATGCTAACTGATGCCTAAATTGTGGCTAAAATATTAGCAAACAGGCTTCATGTTGTTTTTGGAAATTATGTGATTATGTCAAGCAGGATTTATGGAGGAAAATCTATGCAGCATAAAATACTTAGAATTTTCTTAACATGCAGGAATACGGATAACCTGGAGAAAGGGTGGTTCTTGTCCTAGATGCGGCCATGGCCTTTGATTCAATAGAGTGGGGATATATGTGGAGAGTCTAGAATATATGGAGTTTTGGGGCCTGTATTAGGAATGGGTAGAAAATTTGTATAAGGGTCAAGTGCAAAAGTGGTAGTAAATCACAACCCTTTCTGGTTAAAACAGGTCAGACAAAAATGCTACTCTCGCCTTTATTATTTAATTTGATGATAAGAGCCCTTGGCCTGTTGGTTAGGTGTCCTCATGAATAGAGAATTTAATTTGGTGAAAAGATAGCAATTATTTCAATAATATCCTTCTATTACTGGGGCATCATGATTCTTTGGAGTGTTCACTCATGAGTTCCATTTGTTTCAGATTTATAAAGAGAGTATTATGACTTGGCAATACCAAATGTGATGGTTCCATTGATTTTTTTTTTATAATTTTTAGTAGGTAAAGCAGGGACCTACTCGTATAGTTCCATAGAATTTTTTTCTCGTAATGTAATATTAAAATTTGTATGTTTCCCCTATGATTATCCCACATATACTTGAGTATAAGCTGAGCCCAGTTAGCAGAGTAGCTGTTTTTAACACAAAAATGGGAAAACCTATTGACTCGAGTATAAGGTTAGTCAGTCTCTCCAGTATATAGCCAGCAGCCCGCCAGTATATAGCCAGCCCCTGTCCCCAAGTAAAAAAAAACAAACCCCTGCCCCAGTATATAGACAGCAGCCCCCTTGTATATAGCCAGCAGCCTCCTTCCCTCAGTATGTAGCCAGCAACCCCCTTCCCTCATATAGCCAGCCAGTGCATTCCCCCTAGTATATAGCCAGTGCCTCCCCCCAGTATAAAGCTCCAGTGCCTGCCCCTCCCCAGTTACAGCCAGTGCCTGCCCCTCCGCCATTTAATACCAGTCCTCCCTTTGCCCATTATGCCAGTGCCTGCCCTTCCCCCAGTATACAGCCATGCCTGGCCCTTCCCAGTATATAGCCAGTGCCGCCCCTCCCCGTATACAGCAGTGCCTGCCCCTCAACCAATTTATAGCCAGTCCTGCCCTCACCCTATTATAGCCAGCGCCCCCTCGCCCAATTTATAGCCAGTGCGCCTCCCTCGCCCATTTATAGCCAGTGCTGCCCTTGCCCAATTTAAGCCAGTGCCTGCCCCTTTCCCCCAGTAACAACCAGTGCTGGCCTTTCCATATATACCCACCTGCCCCTCCCCAGTATGCCAATGCCTGTATTCCCCTGTATATGCCATGCCTGCACTCCCCCCATATAGCCAGTTGAATCCCCCCACCCTGTATATAGCCAACGTCCCTTCCCAGCCAAAAAAAGACCCCAAAGAACTCTGTACGCTCACCTTTCCCGATGCCCCCAGTCTTCTGTCTCCATGACGGCAAGTATCATGGTGTAAGTGACGGACCGGTAAAAGGGAACGAAGCGAAGACAAGCTGAAGACAGAAGAACTGTGGGGACGTCTGAAGGTGAAGTTTCTTTTCACTGACTCTGCTTATACTCGAGTATATACGGTAAATAAATTATCATTATTATTATTAGTGTCTATATGAATGGGCATTTTGGGGACTTTGGGGACTTTTTTTATTGCAACTTTTTTTAAAACATGGACTTGAATATGCAATGTTCTGATCGCAAGTCCAAATCACTGCATTGCAATATTAATGTATTACAGTGTAATGTAACTTACTGAGCTGACGCATGCTTAGTAGGTTACAGCCCGGTCCTCCCTGGAGGCAGGGCCCAGCATGCAAACACATCAGGCAGCCCTGGGGCACTCGTCAGACCTGGGGCTGCCACATACATGACCGTGGCGTGAAAGGTGTTAACACTCGCTATCTGAGTTTTCTCTAATCACGGGTATTAGAGCAGGGTGTAAACTGTAATATACAGCAGTAACCTACTTCTTATGGCACTGCCTCTCAAGTGGTGCCAGTACCAAAAGTTATGTATGGGTCAGCAAGTCGCTGTTGCCCATACAGTACTATTATGTAAGTGTTGGTAAGGGGTTTATTCACAAATATTGGTAGTAAAAAGGTATTTAAAATAATCAATTGCCCTTTTGGTGTTTTGTTATGGAGAGGGAATAGCCGAGAATTAAGCTAGAACATATGGTTCATAGACAAGATAAAGTGGGGTTGGGTGTACTGTCAAGGAGATATTAATCGTGAATGTATAAGATTGGTTTAACTATAGGGTAATTACAAACCTTGTTGAAATATATGGAATCTATTGAAGCGTCCAGGCCTCATTTAGAACATCCTGGAGATCCTTACAACCTGATAAACTCTGACCTGCAGAATGTTCTGTGGTGACCTCAAAGGCCATTTGGTCACCTCTCCACTGCACCTACCCCCACCCCTGCATCTAGGGATTTGGAAACAAAGAACTGTTAAATATTTCTGGACTCTCCCCCCTCATTAACACTTTGCCCAATCGTGAATGACCCTCTGGACTAATTAATGAATGGGAGGTTCTAAAACCTGAACCAAACTGAGAAGATATAAAACAATATGAAATCCAAGAATTGGTGTTCACATTTTGGGGGCTGCTTGACAAGCTGAGTGTGTTCCTTATTCCTCCCACCTCCAGGGAATCAGGATTTACTTTAAGTTGTAAGTTTCTGTTATTTTTCTCCCTTTTTATTCTATAACTGTTTTGCTGTGTTGTGTGTCATTTTATTTTGTAATTCTTTTGTTTTTAATATCTTTTTTATGCACTGACCAACTTTTTGTAATTAAAGATTTTCACTTTAATTTAGGTCCCTGTATGCTCTGCGAACTCATAGCCTTGTGAAGTGTGGTTAGCTATGTTACTGCTAAAGTGCTGAGTGTGCATGTCTAGTGGTGTGACAAGGTGACTGCCTGAGTAGCAAGAGTTGATGTAGAGTGGGATACTTATTGGTCCCAGTATAAATGCAATAAGTGGTGGCAGCGGGTCTGGGGGTTGCTGGAGCTGTATGAGGTGTGATTTATGCTCAATGTGTGTCCTGAGTGAAAGGTGAGCACAAGTTTGAGTAGGCTAAATTAACCCGTACAGTTGCACCCCACGTCACGTGACGAGGCGGCGGTGTCCTCTCCGTGACATGTACTTTCTATAAAATTATATTTATTTGGAATTCCAAATTAATAAAAGTAGATATCCTACCTTTACATGTTTTATATGGGGTACTATCAGTTCAAAGAATTAGTGCATGTCCATGGGTTGTATGGAACGTCACTGATCTGGATTTAAATTATGTTTTTTTCTATAAAAGACGCATATAATATAAATCGGATTGTGCAGATAACTATGTGATAATTAGCCATGTGAAGGCATTTTCAGGGTTCACAGTGGAATATCGAATTTTAGTAAAGTATATTAAGGGAGAGTTTTGGGGGATATTAAGGGGGGATTAGTAAGGTATATCATATAACTGGGCATGTAAGATTATCATGGTAAAATGGATTACTGGTGAAATTCCTACTCCTGATTGTTGGAAAAGGCAAATTTTCACGTTAGTAAGAGTTATTTTCATGTACATGGGCAAGTTGGCTTGTGAGAGATTGAAGTGGAGGGATTCATTTTTCCCCTTTTCCTTCTTTCTCCAGTGACCAATGAAAGGTGGGGAGGGGGGATAAAAATGAGGAAAAAAATGTTTCTATCTATACGCAACTGTGTATGCTTTTATATATTGCCCATTGCAATTTATATATCGGAGATATACACTCACCGGCCACTTTATTAGGTACACCATGCTAGTAACGGGTTGGACCCCCTTTTGCCTTCAGAACTGCCTCAATTCTTCGTGGCATAGATTTAACAAGGTGCTGGAAGCATTCCTCAGAGATTTTGGTCCATATTGACATGATGGCATCCCACAGTTGCCGCAGATTTGTCGGCTGCACATCCAGGATGCGAATCTCCCGTTCCACCACATCCCAAAGATGCTCTATTGGATTGAGATCTGGTGACTGTGGAGGCCATTTGAGTACAGTGAACTCATTGTCATGTTCAAGAAACCAGTCTGAGATGATTCCAGCTTTATGACATGGCGCATTATCCTGCTGAAAGTAGCCATCAGATGTTGGGTACATTGTTGTTATAAAGGGATGGACATGGTCAGCAACAATACTCAGGTAGGCTGTGGCGTTGCAACGATGCTCAATTGGTACCAAGGGGCCCAAAGAGTGCCAAGAAAATATTCCCCACACCATGACACCACCACCACCAGCCTGAACCATTGATACAAGGCAGGATGGATCCATGCTTTCATGTTGTTGACGCCAAATTCGGACCCTACCATCCGAATGTCGCAGCAGAAATCGAGACTCATCAGACCAGGCAATGTTTTTCCAATCTTCTACTGTCCAATTTCGATGAGCTTGTGCAAATTGTAGCTTCAGTTTCCTGTTCTTAGCTGAAAGGAGTGGCACCCGGTGTGGTCTTCTGCTGCTGTAGCCCATCTGCCTCAAAGTTCGACGTACTGTGCGTTCAGAGATGCTCTTCTGCCTACCTTGGTTGTAACGGGTGGTGATTTGAGTCACTGTTGCCTTTCTATCAGCTCGAACCAGTCTGCCCATTCTCCTCTGACCTCTGGCATCAAAAAGGCATTTCCGCCCACAGAACTGCCGCTCACTGGATGTTTTTTCTTTTTTGGACCATTCTCTGGAAACACTAGAGATGGTTGTGCATGAAAATCCCAGTAGATCAGCAGTTTCTGAAATACTCAGACCAGCCCTTCTGGCACCAACAACCATGCCACGTTCAAAGGCACTCAAATCACCTTTCTTCCCCATACTGATGCTCAGTTTGAACTGCAGGAGATTGTCTTGACCATGTGCAACATCCCCCACCGGGGCCTAGCCTTTTCTTGGGGCCTGGAGTCAGCCGGGGCCCGCAGTACCTGAGTGGCTGGCGGTTGCGGCCTAAGCACGCTTGTGTCACGGTGCTTGGTATGGGGAACCGGAGGGCTGTCCTACAGCCTGGCAGGTCTCCAGCAGGGTGGTGTTGGCAAGAAATGATGAGGGAGAGGCTGCTATAGCGGATCTCCCTGGGGCAACCCTTTGGTGTCTAGAGTATGAGTCTCTGTGTGGTGGACAGGGTGCCCGTGATGGTGACAGCCGGAGTAGCAGGGACCAGACGGAGGCAGAGGTTGAACAGAAACACTTACAGTTCTTTATTGGAACCGACAGGAACATCAGCAACGTGCCTTTAACAAGATGGTGGAGTACTGGAGAGGTATTTGGAGGAAGCCACAGGATGTAGATCACCAGCCTGAATGCGATGGCAGGCTGGGAGGTAGCTGTGTCCTGGAAGGATGCTTCAGCTTTATCCTGGATTGCTTCAGGTATCACCCTTAAAGGTAGGATGATACCCCTTTCCTCACTAACTAGCTATTAGCTCCACTTCAGGCAGGGGCTAGGCTCTTCCTGGTCTGGTCTGGTGTGCTAGCTGTACAGACTCCGAAGAGTCTGTACTGGAGAGACTCCAGTCTGCTTCTGAGCTACTGCTCAGCTAACTGCTCTCTAGAACATACTTGGCCAGGGGTTTTATTATCTGCCCTTGGTCAGGTGGTGGCTGCTCCTCCAATTACCTCTCAGCTCACAGAGACAGAGTGTAACACAGATCATTGGATAATAGACTCTTACATCATACACAGATTAACTTATGCCTTGCCAGGCAGGATTAACCACTGCAATGTCCCCTGTGTGAGGTGGTGACATGCTGTGGGGCTTATTCGCAAGCACTCCTTCGCCATTGCATCGGCGAGGGTGTTGCACATGTCTACATGCCTAAATGCACTGAGTTGCCGCCATGTGATTGGCTGATTAGAAATTAAGTGTTAACGAGCAGTTGGACAGGTGTACCTAATAAAGTGGCCGGTGAGTGTATATGATAGTGATTTATGTCCATGTGGGTTATTATTATATTTCTTTGTATGAAATTATTGGGCACGGTGAGAAAATGTACATGAAAAAGTTAAACGGTGCATACATTTCAAATTTAAAAACAGCTGTGGGACATTTAGATAAACAAGAAAAAAAGCTGAACATCAAAAAGCCAAGACATAAGAAAAGTGGATTAAAAAGTACCTTGATGATGGACACCAATGTGTGGTGATGTGTTAAATCTTCTGTGATAATAATATTACTCCTCCACATTTTGTTTGTTATATTTTTTTTATTTTTCTTTCTTTGTGTTGTTTCATTCTGCCTTTCATAAATCATTATGCTCCATTTGTTTAAGACCAGCCAGGAAGATGAGCCTGGCAGTGTGTTTATAACACCCCAGGGAGTCTATGTTTGATCAGAGAAGCATGGTCTTCCTAAGTGGTAGAATTAACACCTTTCGGCCAGAGTAGTCTAGCTAGTGGGGGATGAAAAGAAGCCACAGACTGCATGTTCTTCCCTCCAAATTTAGACAAAGGGAATATCATAGCTGTCCATAACTGGGGCATAATTCATAATTATGGGTCCCCAGTTACACAGGACAGTTATGGGGTCCAGACACACCCCTGAAGCGAAAATCAGAATGTTAGCACCAGGGAAAGGCAGCCAACAGCAAAACACCCATGATATTAGGCTAAGACACCCCGAGTTTGGTATGTGGTTGATGGGAATAACGTACCCATTTGGTTGGGAGCCATGGCACAATTGTGCCATCTTCCAATCAAAAGTTATGGGGTTTTGATAAAAACCCAGACCCAAAAAGTACCTCACTGATGGGAGGTGGATGGAACAACTCCCCCTCACAGTGACATCAGAGCCAGGGGTGGCGTCAAAAATCACCTGGGTTTAAATTAATGAAGCAGCAACATAGTAGTTTTCAGTCTGAGGATTCTATCACAATAGAAGGCTGGATCGATGCTTATGCCCTGTACTCGGGCCAAAGAATTTCTTCCTATTGCACTAGCAAGAATTTTTTTTGTTTCGCTCTTCCCTCGCTGTTTGTAAGTATCGTATGTGTATTGTTTTAATCTTTTTTTCATTTTATCTGAATTTAATTCTTTGAGTGTACTGCATTTTTATGTAAATTAAAAACTTTTAATAAGCCTCTGCTTGTAGCCTTAAAGAATCTGAGTCTCTGAAGGGAATCACGTTACCAGAGGTCATTATTAGCATAGTCCATGTAGTAAGCGATTGCATGTTCTGTGTGAATTTATAATTGTAATATCGTGTAAGTAGTGAGTGCATGTGCTGAGTTATCATCAGGGTGCATTGTCTGTGTGGTTGAGGTGCCTACGGCCTTCTTTGCGTAAGTAACTCGTGGGTGGTGGCAGTGTGGATTGGCTGGGGCTGAAATTCTGTGGAGAAAATTTAGCGTAAGGACGCCATTTTGTGGAAGTGGGCGGAGCTTAAGGGCTAAATTCTGGGGCTCCATAGTGTAGGTATCCGTGTGTATGAACTCTGGTGAGTCGGGTTCGTGACATCTTCCATCTTGCTTAAGAAAACAGTGCTTTTGAGGGGAGATAGAGGATGTATTCTAAAATGTCTATCATGTCATAATACATGGCAGTTTTTACATAATACATGGCAGTTTTTACTATGTAATATGAATTCGCCTGATTTATATTCAAAATGAGCAGATGCTACAATTACATTAAAACGTGGATTGCAAATGGGTGGGAAATTTACATACAAAGAATGGATAACACATTGTTGCAGTATCTTATTGTATACTGCTCATACAATAAAAATATGGTAGCTGAGTAGAAGTAAAAAGTCAATTAAGGTTATCTACAGTTAACTTGAGCAATGTAAAATGTTAAATCCTAAAATATGTGAACATGTGTTTTATAACACTAGATTTTCTCCAAAATGATAATATTAATTGCAAATTTACTGTCCTTATTTATCATTACAGAGTATGACAGCTACTTTGAATCAAAGGGAAACTGTATGTGAAAGTTCTAAAAGAAAATTAAATAGCATCTACATATTTTATGCACTTAGCTCATAGGAACTGATAATCCTGTAAATTATTTATATTTTCCAACAAGGCAAATAATTAAAATGGCATATAAAGTATTTAAAAGACCAGGCATTCCTTTAGTGACTAAACCCATAGCTGAAATTAATCGCTAAAATCTATTTTCCTGTTTTAGCTTAAAATCTTAGACATGACCATTATTATAGTGTTATAGTGTATAGTGCTGGAAAAGACATAGGTCCATCAAGTCCAACATGTAAAATTCAACAAAAGATTTCCATAACATGTGATATTTTTGTTCTTAAGAAAGGTTTCCAGGCCCCTCTTGAACTAGTACAAAGTATATAGCAAACTCCTGCGGCAGAGAGTTCCATAGTCTCACTGGTTTTATAGTAAAGAATCTCCATCTATGGGAATGGTAGAACCACCTCTCCTCTTTAACTGGTCTCAGGCCTTGGAATAAAAATATCTTTGGAGAGATCCCTGTACTGCCTTTGTACATCGTAATGAGGTCTCCACTCAGCCGTCTTTTTCTAAACTGAATAATCCTAAATTTTGTAATCTATCATTGTATTCTAGTCCCCCCATTCTCCTAATAAACTTGGTTGCTCTCCTCTTCACCCATTCCAGTTGTACTGTGTCCTTTTTCTACTCTGGTGCGCAAAACTCTACACAATATTCCATGTGTGGTCTGACCAGTAATTTGTATAAGGGCAAAACTAGGTCGTTATCATGAGAATTTATTCCTCTCTGGATAAATCCCATAATTTAATTTGCTATATTAGCTTCTGCCTGGCTCTGGTCACTAAAACGAAGTTTACCATCCACCAATACCCCCCAAGTCTTTTTTTTTTTTGCTGAAGTTTTACCCAAGTAACTGTTTAGAACATAATTATAATTTTTGTTTCCACGGACCAAGTGCACAACCTTACATTTATCTATATTAAACCTCATCAGCCATTTCTCCTCCCAACCCTTCCGCTTTCACAAATCCCTCTGTAATGTTATACTATCGGTCTTGGTATTAATTACTTTACAGAACTTAGTACCATCTTCAAATATTGAAACTTGACTGTGTAAACCCTCTATGAGGTGAATAATTAAACTATTAAAAACAAGGGGGCCCAATACTGCCTCCTTTAGCACCCTAATGGTAACTTCCATGCAATATGAGAATGAACCATTAATGACAACTCTCTGTTTTTTATTACTAAGCCAAATTCTAATCCAAATACACAGATTTTCTCCTAGTCCCAGCAGTCTCATTTTTTGTTCCAACCTTTTATGTGACACTATATGAAATGCCTTAGAAAAGTCCAGATATAAAATATCCATAGTCTCCCCCTAGAACTTACCTCCTCACAGAAGCTGATCAGATTAGTCTGACTGATCCCTCATAAACCCATGCTTATGCTGTATTATAATGTTATATACAATGAGATACTCCAGGATAGTATTTCTAATATACCCCTCAAATATTTTCCCCACAAACAAAGTTAAACTCACAATTGTGTATTTTCCAGGATCAATTGTTGATCCTTTTTTGTATATTGGCACCACATTTGCAATGCGCCAGACTGGTGAAACAGAACCTTTTCTTGGGTGTTCAGACCCAGTTATTCTCTCTGCAGTATAAGAAGCAATTGGAAAACCGTAAAACCTTCCTCTCTCTGTAGTTAAAGATGCTTTTGGGTATTCAGACCCAGTTATTCTCTCTCTGGTAAAAGAAGCAATGGGAAAACCACAATCCCATCCTCTCAGTATGGTTAAAGGCGACCTGGATGTTTAGACCCAATTATTGGTTGGGAATGCAGAATTGAAAAATTTCAAGTTATTTTGTTTATACGGAGCAGCAGCGCTTCGTGGTTCGTGGGTGCCAGTAAGGACCCAATTTGTGCAGGTCGGTTTCACTCATCACTAGCCAGTATACTACCCATTGAAATAACTGATCACATTCAGACATTAGGTAAATGAGCCATAAATCTGAATATCATACTCATTTTGCCAAGCCCTTTCCAACACAGCCAGTTTTTAGTAAAAGGCTGCCATAATCGCTTATAACAAAAATCACAAATTATGCCGCATAATCCATATCGATTGTAGCACCAAATATATGATAAATCCCCCTTTTATTTTTTATATACAGAAAAGGTTGACTGCATCTCATAAATTGTTGTTAAGTATCAAAGTAAATAGAGCTGAATAAAGAAGCAGGCCCATCAAGTCCAATCTATTATATACATGAATATTTGATGTTCTTAAGAAATCATGGAGTCTCTACTCAAGGTAGAGAGGGCAGTAAACAAATAGCCAAACCTCCACCAAAATGCTAGTAATTAGGGACATCCTAGCAAACATTTAACATTCATGTATTTACAATTCTTACCCAATTTCAGAAGGAGTGTAAGATGAATGACCTGACTCCGGATTTAGGTAATGTTGTACAGAGTTTACCATTGACCGCCATATCTCACTTGCCTTTAAATAAATTAAAATCAGTTTTAATGTTTTTGCAATCAATTATTTTATTGATATATGAAGAACATCTGATATTTTATTTCCAATAATTGAGAAATCATAAGGAGCTGCTGAATACATTTGGCTCTTCTTATCTCTTGGGACAATAATGATTGGATTAGGTAAAATCCAACTGTTAAATGGATCAACTGGTTAAATATCAACTGGTAAATGTGTGAAAATGCACCCACATCTTGCATAACCTCTTTTATATATTGAGTTGCAAAAATTAAAGTAGCAAATCTTTCATGTTGAACATAAACTTTGACAGCAAAAAGTATCACATAAGTGTTAAATCTAAAGCATATCCAACATTATATCCAATATTTAATATACTGTCTGTAGGTTAATGGCATATTTTAGGGCCAAGCGGTGTTCATGGTTTGGCAACAATGCATCAAGGCTTTCTTTAAATATGCAGTTGTGAACAGTCTTATCTGCCAGTTTCAAGAAAAAAAAGTATAGGACCAACTTGAATATACTTGAGTATAGGACCTTTATTACTTGAATCCGCATCTTTATATAATTCACAGTAACTACTTTGTTGTCTTTTACTTTAGATATTTTTGTATAGTCTTCTTGAAGCGTTTTGATATCTGAATATGTAAAGCAGAGGTGGATGGTTCATTTGGGCATTCACATGGTAAAGTACAAGAGAGTATTTCATAACTTTCTTCTTAGCCTGCAAAATTTTTATATTGTTATTATTTAAATTGAATTAGGGGGCATCTGCTAAATGTACCACAATGCTGATTTAATTTGTACCAGTGTTTAAGACGTTTCTTGCACCTTGCTGAACAAGAATTCTTGGCTTATCGGGAAGGGATTGACTATTACTATGTAATGCTACATGTATTAAATTCATCATCCAGCATAAGCACACTTGATACATTTAGCAAATCTTTAGACTGTTTAAAGGAAAATTAACATTGAAACCAAGCATGATAAACCTAGAGCACTCAATCATAGATCCAGGCACCGTGACAATTTGTTATCCATGGTCTTCTTCCTTTTAAAATCATGCTAACGAGCCAGAAGGGTTCTGGGGGGTGTTACCAGGGTAATCTCCATTATTCATCTTTACAGGCTGTTTTACTGTGCATGGAGCACTTCCCCCCCTCCCACTGTGAGATTACAGCAAGCCGAGGGAGGGGGAGGTACTCAGGGAGCAGACATGCTACTGCATATTGTAACAGCCTGGTAAAGCCCCCAGAGCCATTCTGGCTTATTAACATAATATTAAAAGCTGATTTTAGAAGTGGAGGGCTATGTAGAACATTTTTCATTGGTTGTATCAAAATCTTTATACCCCCTAATTCTCAACCAGATTTTTGCAGGTTTAGATAATTTCTTGAAAACCTTGCTACTCTCATCAATGAGACAATCATAGACTAGGAGATTTTGGAGAAGGTTAAAGCCCTTAAACAAAAAAAAAAATCACCAGGCCCAGACAGTCTGCAGCTTATTACAAAAGATACCTACCCAATATTTTATGTAAACGAACCACTCCAATTCCTCCATAACAAAGCTTTACTTAGATAAAAAAATCTACGTCAAGGCATCAGAAGAAGACTGCAGGACATCACCCGGGATTGGGAAAACTGAGATCCCGGGCATTTAACCCTTACACACCATGGTCAAGCATGACTGCGGTGTGCAAGTGTGTCCCCGTGGATCGTACCCCCCTCCCCCTGTGAGCTTACGATATGATCCATACTGATGCAGCCCCTGAGTCTGGTGAGTGCCCAGAGGATGCCGGGTTCTGCCTCCTGGCAGGCAGTCTAGGGGCCTAACTCCACTTGGACCTACTGCTGACTTATTTCGTTGCTGCAGTTTTTACTGGTTCCACGCTACCTGTGGGAGCACGAGCGGTCTCCGGGTGTCAAAGAAACCCAGAGACCCTAGGGAGATGGGAGACACTCCACTCCTCATAGCATCACACTGAAGGAGCGCAATGCATAGAGAAGCAGAGTTGGCACTGCCGCCAGCTGTATATATAGTCACGTGACGTGTCATGTTTACCAGACCTGCTGGGTCTAATCAGACCCAGTACAGCTCTGATCAGCATCAACAGTGACAGGTGGTCGTTCCCTGTGTAACTGAGGCTCTTATGCCCCAGGTACAGGGGAATACTTGTAAAAGAAAAAAAGAAAAAAAAAAACTGGGAAAATGTCCCCCAGGGGACAAATTGGCGCAAAGGTGGCATGCAAAAAAAAAAAAGTTATGGCCCTTAACTGGTTCACGAGGGCTGAGCCCTCTACATAGCCGATAAGTCTTTGCTGCATATTGCAGCAAAGACTTACCGGTAACACCTGCGACCGGTGGCTTCAATTGCGCCATCTTGCCAAGGATCGTCACTCTCCATGATGTCATCAAGGAGTGGCGATCCATCACCATGACAGCTTTGGGTCTTCCAAAGACCCGAGGCCGTCTTATTTTAACCCTTTCATTACAATGTGCTCTTAGCACATTGTAATGAATGAGGAAGAAAACCCCCTTATACTTCCATAATGTAGTATAGCAGTATATGATAGGATTGATCAGACAACCTAGGGGTAAAGTAACCCAGGGAGTCTTAAAAATAGTAAAAATAAAAAAAAAATTCAAATCACCCCCCTTTCCCTAAAATGATATTAATATAATTAAACAGTAAAAGATCATAAACACATTAGGTATCGACGCATCTGAAAATGCCCGATCTATCAAAATATAATAACGGTTTTCACTGCGTTTAACCCCGTAACGTAAAATAACGCCCAATGCGGAACTGCCACTTTTTTGCCATTTTGAAAAATATTTTAAAAATGTATAAAAACTGACCAAAAGGTAATTCCGTCCTCAAAATAATGTACAGGAGGTTTAAATTGTTGTAAATGTATGAAAACATTATAAAGCCTATACAAATTTAGTATCCCCGTAAGAGGACGCAAAGAACAATGTCATTTGGGGCACACAGTGAAAGCCGTAAAATCCAAGCCCACAAGAAAACTGTGAAAATGCATTTTTTTCACCATTTTCACTGCATTTGGAATTATTTTCCTGCTTCCCAGTACACGGCATAGAATATTCAATACCATCACTATGAAGTGCAATTTGTTACGGAGAAAACAAGCCATCACACAGCTCTTTACGTGTAAAAGTAAAATAAGTTTTAGATTTTTGAAGGTGAAGAGTGAAAAATGGAAATAAAAAAACAAAAAAGGGCCAGGTCGTTAAGGGGTTAAACCGCCGTGCATGAAAATTGCCCTGGTCACTAGAGCCTTTTCAGGTCGTGTCACTAAGGGTTTAAACAAGCGATCGGATGAACACTTGTTTAAGCCAAAGTCTGGAATTATAAAATGTAAAAATAATAACTAAATAAATAAAAAAAGTTCCCTAATCACCCAAGTTACCTGTGAAATCCAAATAAAAGTATATAAAACACAAAAACATTTACATAATTGGTGTCCATATTAATCTGTACAATAAATCTAAATTAGTGTTGAACCCGCTTGGTGAACAACGTAAAAAAACAAAACAAAAACAACTTCCTGTAATATACAATTTTTAATTTCCTCACAAAAGATCTTCTTAAAAGTGATCAAAAAAAGTTACGCGCCCTAATATGAACAACTCTTTTTGCAAAAAATAAGCCCTCAACCAGATCTGTCAACAGAAATTATGCCCCTGAAAAGTTGATGGTAAAAAAATATGATTTTCTCCTATATTGATTTTGCTCAGTAAAATTCAGCAAGATAAGAAAAACTATATAAATGTGCTATCAAGGTAGTCGTGGTGAACCAGAGAATAAAGATAAGATATTTTTTTAGGTTATAGCGAGCGGGGGAAAATGAAAGTGGTAAAAATCCAAAATAAAAATGGATGATTTTGTTTGTGTCCCCCCTGAAATAGTTAACAAAATCTCATTTGAATTGTATCTCGCCCCGCAAATAATAAGCCCTCATATGTTCGCATTACCAAAAAAATAAAAATTATATACGATGCGACAATACACATTTGCTCTAGATGGCATTGCTTCCATTCTATGCCATGCCGTGTGCCCATGCAGCAGTTTACCACCTCATATGGGGTTTTGGTACAAACAGTAGAAATTAGGCATCAAAGTTTGCAGAGTATTTCACCATTTAATTCATTATTAAAAGGTCATTAAAGTGTCAGTTTCTAAATCGCACTTCCATTTTGTTTTAACCGGTGTGAAACACTTAAAGGGTAAATAGACTTGATCAAAGTTGTTTTACATACACAGAAGTATGTGGTTTGTATAGTGTTGTAATTTATGGGGTTTTACTATTATTTAGGCCTTTTAAAGTTGGCAGCTGAGTTTTGGCAATTTTCATGAAAAATTGCACCTAAAGTTTTAAGCCTCATAACATGCTACAAAGATTAGAGGATGCTAAAAATATCATTCCAACATAAAGCAGACATTCCGGAAATGTTAGTTATCTAGATTTTTGGGTAATTTAACTATCTGCCTGGAAAGCAGTACATTCCATACGTTAAAAAATGAAGAGCTTTTGCCAAATTTTCATTTTTTTTTCAGAAGGAAGCACAAAACATATCACTTAAATTTTATAACTAACAAGAAGTACAATGTGTCACGAGAAAACAATCTCAAAATCAACCAGATATATTAAAGGGTTATGAAGTTCATATGTAAAATTTTAAAAATCGAGTCATAAGGCTGAAAACAAGAGTCGGTGATAAGGTGACCTATTTAGAGTGCTAGAATGGTTTCAATTCCCTCCCAACTTTATTACCACTCTTTAATTGCTTTATGACCAAGCAGTAGCCTACCTTAAACTATCTACGATTAGACCAGAACCTATTTGTATCACTGGTGGCACCAGCTAAGGAGATCCCCTATCCCCAGTCTTATTTGTCTTGGCTATGGAACCATTAGTGGAGCCCTCCATGCTAATCCAAACATTCGGGGCTTTAACCCCTTAAAGGGGTATTCCCATCTGGGCATTTACATTTAATTTCATTCATTTGCCATATGTAAACATTTCTTCAATTGGATGTTATTAAAAAAATGCTCCTGTGTGATAATTTTATCATAAATGTATTCATGTTGTCCCTTAGAAACGAGATAGCTTCCTCGGATACGACCACCTCACATTTTGGTAGCCGTAGCCGGTCATGTGCTATTGAGTCCTGTCTGACCACCTGGATTCTGCAATCATTACCAGAAGATGGCTGGGGGACCTGCAGTAACTCCCAGAGATTTCATATAATCACTCCAGCAGAGGTGGCCGTACCTTATGACTACATTTATGAGAAATTATTTTAAAACAGGTAATTTTTTTTAATAACATCTAATTGAAGAAATGTTTATATATGGCGAATTAATGAAACAGAATGTGAATGCCAAGACGAGAATACCCCTTTAAGGACCAGGCCCTTTTTCATTTTTGTGTCTTTATTTTTCACTCCCCATCTTCAAAAATCTATAACTTTTTGATTTTTCCATGTAAAGAGCTGTGTATGGGCTTGATTTTTGCATAACAAATTGCACTTCATAGTGGTTGTATTTAATATTCTGTGCCGTAGTGAAAATGATGAAAAAAAACATTTCTGCCATTTCTTGTGGGCTTTGATTTTATGGCTTTCACTGTGCGCCCCAAATGACAGGTTTACTTCATTTGGTCACTACGATCACGGGGATGCCAAATTTGGATAGGTTTTATAATGTTTTAATACATTTACAAAAATGTTTAAGACATTCAAATACACCTACTAAGGCTACATTCACACTGCCATATGGGGGACATATATATAGCCGATGTATATACGGCCGATATACGCCCCCCATAGACGGCAATGGGTGCACATCGCCCAACGGCACCATGCACCATATGTTCCTATGGAGAGGGGCGGGGTGAGCTGCGCTCACCTACTCCTCCTCACTCCGCGTGCCGCCGTTGCCTGCCGTGCTACGGTACAGCGGGCAACGGCAGTGTGAATGCAGCCTAGTATGTATCCAATATCATATGGAATAACAAGAGAGTATGGAGTAAAGCTTTGTCCACCCTGTTTAGACAAACGCATGTGTGAAATGTCTCTCCAAAATTTTGCACTGTATTAACAGGCCACACATGTATCCCAATTTGCTACTATCTCTGCTAGCAAGAATGCTCCTAGATGGATCTCTTTACAATCTCAACTGCTAAATCCATTAACTCTCCCAAGCCTTTTCTGGTTCACAGGTCCATTACCTGATTCATTAAACACCATATCCCCCCTTTTTACTACATTCATTAAAACTTTGGTGTTCACTCAGATTCTAATACAAGTTACAATCAAACCCTTTACCACTGTCATCCCTCTCCTGCAATCCATTTTAATACCAGGGTAAGGACTAGGCCTTTAGATGGTGGATAGCCGAAGGTGTTTTCCAGCTACGACATCTATTGTCTGAAGGCAAATTCTTATCTTTTGATGACATTGTCATTAAATATGAGGTACCTGCCTCTGAACATTTTCACCTTGGACAAATGCTGCATTACACGTAACCATAATTTTAAGTCTGGAGTCAAATTCTTGTACAGTCTCTGAAAGCATTTGCTTGAACAACCATTTTGGTCAAAATTATATCATGTCTATATTCAATATTTAATGCACCTCCCCTGATGACAAATATCGTTTCATGGAACATTGGTAGGTGTACTTAGGCAACTAGTTTATTTTAGTTGCTGTAATGCTTTGGTAAAAAGTAGCCACCAGGTGTTTTTGACTGAGAACTCTTTGAGGCTGTCACACAGGACCCGATCGTTTGGCTAGCCTTTACCCACATCTTTCAGACTGTCACTTTTGGGGATGTAACGCCTGGGTGATCGCCCTATCCCCCCTGTGTTTTATTGTCTTGACATCTTAATATTATCTGGGTGTATAATTGTTATACTTATACATGGTATCATCCTGTGCTAGGCGATCCTCTAGCCTTGTCCTATTGTAAGGCATTATTTAAGTTTGAAACAATAAAACATTTGTCGAAACAAGAAGGAAGGAGGCCATGCATAACAAATATAAGATTATAGCAGTAACATTGCGGTATGTAAGTTTCCCTGGTTTATCATGCTGAATTTTAAAAGAAGGTTTCCTTTAATATGATAACAGACTTAGGATAGCCACAATAGTTATATGGTAAAAGGAAATGCTTGCACTTAAAGTTCAAAAACAGGTTGTTTCTAAGGGGTAAACATTAAAAAAATTTCACAATTTTAAAAATTATTTTGGAATTAAAAAGGAAATTACTAGAAATACTGTAAATCACATGCACAATATACCTGGTCTGTAATTGTGGATGTCCATGAGCTTTCTGAGGGAGCAGGTTCCCAAAAATGTCTTGAGAATGCTTGTCTTTTGAGCCTTAAAAACTGGTTTGTAGCTTCTTCAGAAAAAAGTGAAGCCCCTACAATACCTGTATATTGAAAAAAACAATCAATTTATATACATATATAAATAAAAATATAAACAACTAGAACAGGTGCTACTTTTTTCCACAGAAAACAAGCGATAGTCATAGTTGGGGATGAATGGATCTGGTGGAGTTTGGCAGGTTTGGCTAAAACTTTCAAGCACCCAGACCCGAACCTGAACACCCGTGTTTGTGGCTGGCATTTAAATGAATTTAATTACCCGCAGTGCATGTGCTTGAGCATCACCAGCATTTAAATGGATTTTCTGAGGATTGGAAGAGGTTTGGCGCACACAATAGAACTGCAAAATGCCTATTCCATTGTTCTGCAAAACGCCTATTCATTATTTTGCAAATGTCTGATGAATTTTTCCTATGTTAAATGATTTGATGACTTTTATGATTCAATGTTTAATATATATACAAAATATTTATATATACATTCATGTGTATTATATTGTATAGATTTATATACTTTTCATGAATATAATTATATAATTTCCTGCATTTTTATCTATTTATTTATTTACCTAATAAACTACACATCCTCTATTAATTTTATGACTCTATTAATTGATTAATTCTTGATTACATTGTCCTGCTCAATGGTCTTATTTGTTCACAGAACAAAAACTTTTCCACTTGAAAAGGGGTATGTTATAACCCGGAAACAGATTGTGGTTCTGTCTGATACAACAAACTTTTTAATAAAGTTATCCACATTTTATTGACAAAGTGGAATTCTAGTTGGTGTGCACCAAACCTCTTCCACTCATTATTACCCACACCCTTATGTCGTGCACAACTCCTCTAGGTGAGCATATTATAATATATAATATTGTAATATCAGCTCACCTTTACTATATCACCCTTCTCACCCACTCTTTGCAATTTTTGTCATCAGCATTTAAGGGGTTAAAATCTGCAGTCAATGCCAGGGCTGATCACTGGTGTTACTGGCAGTGATTAGCCGAATGCTGAAATCACACTTATGGTTGCATCTGGCTTTGGGGTCAGGGACCCACACATTGTTGTCAGAGTTCACTCATCCCGAGTCATAATGCCAAAAATGAGTCTGATAATATGTTAAATGAATTTGAAAGTTTAAGACATATATATGAGAACACAACATGCAAAGTGTGTACCATATTAGTTTTTTTCTGTTCTAAAACTATTGATAACAGAGCCCACACACTGTTGCATTGCAATATAGGGCAGGAAGCAATAAAGCACATGAAAAAAAACATAAAAATTTAAATCACTCCCATTTGGCTAGAAATATATATAGTTATTGGTGTCAGAATCAGGTGAAATGAGATTTTTTTTAAAAGGTTTATATTTTTCAAATCAATTAATTCGGATTAAAAACCTATATAAATGTGTTATTCATGTGATCAGACTGTGACACCTCTACTTTATTCCTTGGATCAGTGTAGTGCACAGTGAAAGCTGCAAAAATGTGTTCAAAATTGTAAATTTTTTTATATTAACATATAAATCTATATAATATATTAATATATAATATATTCCAGGTTCCCAGTAACAAGCACGGAATATGAAATGCCATCAATAGAGAGTACAGGCAAGCTCTCCTAGAGCTCTGTAAACAGAAAAATACTAAATAAAATTTTTAAAGACTGGAAGTTCTCAGGTCTGTTATGGCCTTTTTCTTAAAGGGTTAAACATAAAAATATCTTCTTACCTTGTATTAATATTAAGATTTGAAGGAGAATGACCAGACGACCCATTGCAAATCAAGTGACACTATTATGATAAAGATTTTTCTTCCGTCACTCACTTTCTGTGACCTTTGAGTGTTCAGACTGTGTACTGATTAACATAGATCTAGATTCCTGTAGAATGAAATTGCCCAGCCTAGTTTGTACTTTACCCCATTGATCACTAGGATGCCACGCTGGAAATTTGAAAGATACAATATCAAGTATGGAGTAATTGAATGTCCATATTTCCTGTTTTTACATATAATCACAAAATTTTAAACACTTACCTACAAATACGTTGAATGTTTTTTTCTATGTTAACCTCCCACACTGACTAAATCTGCCCTAGTATCAGAGATTAAGAAGTTTGAAAAAAAAAAATTGGTCCATCAAGACCAACCTACAAAATATTGGATAACCACTTACTTACCCTGGTAATTTTAAGTACAGGCGGTCCCCTATTAAGAACACTCGACTTACATACTTACATACCTCTAGTTACAAACGGACCACTGGGTATTGGAAATTTACTGTACTTTAGCCTTAGGCTACAATAAACAGCTATAACAGTTATCACAGGCGTCTGTAATGAAGCTTTATTGTTAATCCTGGTTCTTATGACAACCCAACATTTTTAAAATCTAATTGTCACAGAGACCAAAAAAGTTCTGGCTGGGATTACAATGATAAAATATACAGTTCCGACTTACATACAAATTCAACTTAAGAACAAACCTACAGACCCTGTAATTATGTAACCTGGGGACTGCCTGTAATTGTTTTTCAGAACACAGTTCAGTTCATTAACTTTATTCCATAAATTTGCTCCTATTTTTGGGGGTTGATTAGAAGATGCAAAATTTGGCATTTGAGTTTGGTTGTTTTTTTATATGTATATTTATATTTTTTCCCAAAAATGTTGCAAAAATTTTTAAAGGTTTCACTTCACAGCAGCAAATCTTGGTTGGTACCCCGCAGTTAGAAAAGTTCTTGACGACAGAATATGGCGACAAAGGAAAAATGTTTTCATAGTGTTTCAAAAGTGTTTCATGGACTTGTAATGAAGCAAGTAATGATGCTTTAGACCTAATTTTTTATATTTAGGGGTTAAATAAAATGCACCCCACAGTAACATACTGAAATAGATTTCATTTGCTGTGTCTAGAGATGGACGAATCAATTCTGACGATTCTAAATTCGTTTACAATTTCAGGAAAACTTCGATTCGATTCACGAATCCGAAGTTTATGGTGATTCGTTGGAACGAATTTCGAATTTCCTTCCAAAAAAAATGTTTTCCCCCTTTATTAGCAAAATGGCCGCGAGCACAATTTGCTACATGGCTCAGAGAACTCTGGGAACTCTGGGAAGAAAGGAACATGGCAGTACTGTTCCTCACTGTGTGGTGGTAGTGTTCCTCACTGTATGGCTGTATTTTTCACTGTATGGAGGTAGTCTCGCTCACTGTCTGCGGTGGGGATAACAAATTTGTATAAGTTTTATAAGGTTTTCATACATTTACAAAAATTAAAACCTCCTGTACAAAAAAAAAAAAATATTTTGCCATCTTCTGGCGCTAATAACTTTTTTATACTTTGGTGTATGGACCTGTGAGTGGTGTAATTTTTTGCAACATTTGATGGCGTTTTCATTGCATTCATTTTAAAGATTGTACAACCTTTTGATCACTTTTTATTGAATTTTTAATATTTTTCAAAATGGTAAAAAAGTGGCATTTTCGACTTTGGGCGCTATTTTACGTTACTGGGTTAAACGCAGTGAAAAAACGTTATTATATTTTGATATCTAATGTGTTTATGATTTTTACTGATTATTTTTATATCAGTTCTAGGGAAAGGGGGGTGATTTTATTTTTAAAATTTTTTATTATAATTTGTTTTTTAAACTTTTTTTATTACTAATTTTCAGACTCCCAAGGGTACTTTAACCCTAGGTTGTCTGATCGATCCTATCATGTACTGCCATACTACAGTATGGCTGTATATGGGGATTTCCCTCCTTATTCATTACAATGTGCTGATCGCACATTGTAATGAAAGGGTTAAACCAAGGCAGCCTCGGGTCTGTGGAAGACCCGGCGCTGTCATGGCGATGGATCGTCGCTCCCTGATGATGTCACGTGGGAGCGAAGCTCCTCAGCGACGATTTGCGGGTTAACACCCGCGATTCCGTGCTAGCGCCGGCCGCAGGTGTTACAGTAAGCCTTTGCTGCAATATGCATTAAAGACTTATCGGCTATGGAGAGGGCTCAGCCCCTGAGCCCTCTCCATTCATCCACGTCACATGCCATGATTCTATTCAAATCAAATTTTCTCGCAACATTAGGCCACCTGGGTCGAATCAAATTCTCTAGTTGTGTCACAATTGCAGAGCCATTTCATAAATTTTATAATTTCATAGGTTTTTTGACACAACTTTTTTTAGATTTCTAAATGGGCTGACAGAAAAATGCATGAATAAAGAAATCCTCCACATGTGGTCAGAGATTTCTATAGGGGTAAAAAGTGGGACTTGGAATAAAACCCAGCTAATTGGGTTTGGGAGGTCTCTTTTTTCCTGAAATACCCAGAGCCCATGCAGCATTTTACTTTTATGATTTTATAAATACTTTGCATGTGGCCCTGAACTTTATCCTGAAAGTACACTGGACCAATGAAGGACTACATAAACTCTGAAGTAAAATTAAAAAACACAAATCCATAAAATGTATCCCATTCTTATAATAATAATATTCTTTCAGTTGTTAACCTAGAGGTATAGAGCACATGCAAGTGCTTAGAAAAAGTCACGTGAAATGACTGGTGCAAAGTGAAAATGTTTTGTACATATATGCCATTCCAGTGCCCAATATACAGAGCCGAGGTAAGGCACTTTGGTGCTCTAGGCGGACAAGACCAAGGCACCCCGCCTTTACATTTTTGCCCCATGACAATGCTCAGCCCCCAGGAACATTGTATGAATAATATGTACAACCATACATATTACACTTATGTAAGACCTCATGTACATAAGTATACTTCTTTGAGCTCATACACAAGGCTGTGGTTTACTGAGCCCTTTGTATGAACCACCCGAGCCACAAAATCTTATTCCACGCTGTGCTTGTGGCTCAGGCAGTATCTTCTCTCATTATCTGATAACACCTCACACACCAATGACACACAGAACTCAAACTACAGACCATAGAGCCATTTGAAGCCTATGGTGTGCATGTATTCATGTGCAGGAAGCAACCATAACTAAGCACAGCACATATACTAAGAAACATCCAAAACATTTCTCAAAAGTATTATGGACTTCAAAGGGATGTCGGGAATAACATTTTTTTCAAATATGGCTCCAGGGGGTAAGAAACTTTCAGCCAGGGTACTACCCATCATCACTGGCCAGTGTTTGTATAGAGAGGACCGTGGTGTCACATTGACAGCTGCACACAGTCTGCTGCCAGAAATTCTCTATATTCTAACAGCAGGCAGTGGTGATGGGCAGTGCCACAGCTGAACGTGAGCATCATAGAAGGTGTTTATTATTTTCTTATCCCGTGGAGCCATACATTAAAAGGTTTTAATCCCTTTTTAGAAAAGTGACTAAAAGATGCAGTTTGTTGAAATTGTTTCTACATTCTAAACACTAGGTGAAAACCTTTTATACTATGTATATAGCATATAGTATAAATACAGTGGGTACGGAAAGTATTCAGTCTCCTTTACATTTGTCACTCTTAGTTTCATTGCAGGCATTTGGCAAAAAAGTTCTTTTTACTCATTAATATATACTCTGCACCCCATCTTGACACAATTAAACCAGAAATGTAGATATTTTTGCTAATTTATTAAGAAAAACTCAAATATCACATGGTCATAAGTATTCACAGCCTCAGTGTTTACTCAGTGTTGAATAGATGCACCCTACTGAACTAGTACAGCCATGAGTCCAATTTGCAACAAGTTTCTCACACCTGGATTTGGGGATCCTCTGCCATTTTTCCTTGCAGATCCTCACCAGTTTCTTCAGGTTGGATGGTGAAAATTGGTGGACAGCCATTTTGAAGTCTCTCCAGAAACACTCAATGGGGTTTAGGTCAGGACTCTGGCTGGGCCAGTCAAGAATGCTTTGTTATGTTAACTGTGTACTTAGGGTCATTGTCTTGTTGGAAAGAGAATCTTTAGTTTAGTTTGAGGTCCAGAACACTCTGGAAGAGGTTTTCATCAATGATACCTCTGTACTTGTCAGCATTCCTTCAATTACAACCTGTCCTTGCACCTGAAAAACACACCCATAGCAAGATGTTGCCACCGCCATGTTTCACTGTTGAGATCGTATTTGGCAAATGATGAGCAGTGCCTGTTTTGTTCCACACATACCGCATAAAATTAACACCAAAGAGTTCAATCTTCATCTCATCAGACCAGATAATCTTATTTCTCATAATCTGGGAGTTCATCATGTGTTTTATTTTGGCAAACTGTATGCAGGCTTTCATATGTCTTGCACTGAGGAGAGGCTTCCATCAGCACACTCTACCATAGAGCCCCGACTGGTGGAGGGCTGCAGTGATAGATGACCTTGAAACTTTCCCCCATCTCCCTACTGTGGAGCTCAGCCACAGTGATCTTGGGGTCCTTCATTACCTCTATCACCAAGCTCTTCTCCCAAGATTATATAGTTTTGGCCAGGCCGAGGAAGAGTTTTAGTCATATCAAACTTCTTCCATTCAAGGAATATGGAGGCCACTGTGAATATAAAGGCTTCTTAAGGACTTTGAGTGCTTCAGAAATTCTTTTGTAACTTTGGCCAGATCTGTGCCTTGCCACTATTCTGTCTCTGAGCTCTTTTAGCAGTTCTTTAGACCTTATGATCCTCATGTGCTCTGACATGCAATGTGAGCTTTGAGGTCTTATATAGACAGGCCTTTGCTAATCAAATCCAGACTCCAGAGAAGGAATGGCAGCGTCTGAGTTAAGTATGACTGTCAAAGATTTTGATTAACAAACTTTTTTTTACTAATACTTTTTTATACGGAGCTTTGTAAGGTGTAATTTTTTAATGAGATGATTTGACGTTTCCATTGCTACAATTTTGAGAACTGTGTGACCTTTTGATAACTCTTAGTAAATTTTTAAGTTATGTAAAATGGTGTAAAAGTCGGGTTTTGGGCATTTGGATGCTATTTTCTGTTACGGTGCAGATCATTCGGAGGTTGGAAAATTTTCTGAATTATTTCTATTCTTTTCTGTCAAGATGTGGTGCAGAGTGTACATTAATGAGCAAAAAAATAACTTTTTGTATCTTACCAATTGGATGCAATAAAACAAATCGGGAAAAACAAAGGGGTCTGAATACTTTCTGTAACCACTGTGTGTGTATATATATAATTTGGAATCTTAACCCACAAGCCATTCTCTTCTGAAAACACATACACCCCTACACCAATGAAGTCACTAAGGAGCGAGATTTGATATAATAACCCAAAAATACAAAAAGATTAAGAAAGGGATCACAGGTATGATTGGGGAGAATAATAATATAAATTTAATAATTTCTCCCCAATCATACCTGTGATCCCCACCCCTACACCAATGGTAACATCCAAACTCCCTCCTATCCGATTAAAAAACACACAAGCTCCCCCTCTCTAACAACACATGCCGCTCCCCCCACTCGTATCCAAGCATCCCTCATTGACAACACACAAGCTCACCAACTCTGGCAACACACACCCCTTACTGATGCTAGCATCGATCAGTGTTAACTCATCCATCACCACTGAAAAAGCTGCCGGCAGCATTAAAGGTGTATTCCCATGAAGACAAGTTTCTTAAATGTACTCAGGATAACACAATAACACATTCTCTAATTTACTGTTATTAACAAAAATACATTATTTCACAGATATAACTCCAACCTGTCACTATCAGTCCTGGTGTACACAATTTCAGTTGCCCTAGACACAACTCTGTAACTTCTGACTTAGGCTCAGGGACGCTGTCTTGGATTTCTGTGTGACAGCCGTGCAGCTGAGATCTCTGTCTCTCTATGCACCCTGCACTCTAGTGCCGCCACCCGCCCCTTGCAGTCGGATTGTTGCTCCCATGATGATGTGTAAAATCCCCATATAGTGCCATATTGTAGTATGGCAGTATATGGTAGGATCAATCAAACAACCTAGGGTTAAAGTCCCCTAGGAGGTCTGAAAAATATTTTCAAAAATGTAAAAATTAAAATTTTAAATCACCCCCCTTTCACTAGAACTGATATACATATAAATAAACAGTAAAAATCATAAACATGTTAGGCATTGCTGTGTCCCCAAATGTCTGATGTATAAAAATATAATAACGTTTTTTCCCAGCATTTAAAGGACACCTGTCATCAGGTCTGTGTCACTTGTCCTGTCACTACTACCTGTTGGAGCAGCTCACAAGGATCCCAGCCTTTATCTAGTTATTTCATACATTATTCATTGTAAAATCATCTATTTTATATCATGTAAATGAGGCTGGTCACATGGTCAGAGGCAGTAATGTCACTCCTGTTACCCCTCCCCTCTCCTCCCCCTACTCATGTCTGTGTGTAATGTATAGTAAAGCATTGCTAGTGTGTGTGCTGCATCTGCTGACATGCTGCATCCTCCTAATATACAGGTGAGAGACACAGACATCAGCTACACATGAATCTGACATGTTCTGCTGTAACATGGCTGCCTGGAGCTGCTGTATCTCTCCTAAACACACACACAGGCTGCAGGGGGTGTGGCCACAGCACCAAGAAGCACATCATTATACAGCCTCACATCATTATACCGGCTGTCAGTCATGCACTGGGGGTGTGGCAGTGCCTCCCACTCATGAATAAGGTGGACAGCTTGAATATGGTAATGCTTCATTGGACATTTCACAGGTCATTTGCATACAGCTTTAGGACCTCATTGCTTAGGTTTACAGGCATGTAGAGGGACAATGAAGGGATAGAGCCTTTGCTGCAATATGCATTAAAGACTTATCGGCTATGGAGAGGGCTATTTTCTGTTACGGTGCAGATCATTCGGAGGTTGGAAAATTTTCTGAATTATTTCTATTCTTTTCTGTCAAGATGTGGGGCAGAGTGTACATTAATGAGCAAAAAAATAACTTTTTGGATCTTACCAATTGGATGCAATAAAACAAATGGGGAAAAACAAAGGGGTCTGAATACCTTCTGTAACCACTGTGTGTGTATATATATAATTTGGAATCTTAACCCACAAGCCATTCTCTTCTGAAAACACATACACCCCTACACCAATGAAGTCACTGAGGAGCGAGATTTGATATAATACCCCAAAAATACAAAAAGATTAAGAAAGGGATCACAGGTATGATTGGGGAGAATAATAATATAAATTTAATAATTTCTCCCCAATCATACCTGTGATCCCACCCCTACACCAATGGTAACATCCAAACTCCCTCCTATCCGATTAAAAAACACACAAGCTCCCCCTCTCTAACAACACATGCCGCTCCCCCACTCGTATCCAAGCATCCCTCATTGACAACACACAAGCTCACCAACTCCGGCAACACACATCCCTTACTGATGCTAGCATCGATCGGTGTTAACTCATCCATCACCACTGAAAAAGCTGCCGGCAGCATTAAAGGTGTATTCCCATGAAGACAAGTTTCTTAAATGTACTCAGGATAACACAATAACACATTCTCTAATTTACTGTTATTAACAAAAATACATTATTTCACAGATATAACTCCAACCTGTCACTATCAGTCCTGGTGTACACAATTTCAGTTGCCCTAGACACAACTCTGTAACTTCTGACTTAGGCTCAGGGACGCTGTCTTGGATTTCTGTGTGACAGCCGTGCAGCTGAGATCTCTGTCTCTCTATGCACCCTGCACTCTAGCGCCGCCACCCGCCCCTTGCAGTCGGATTGTTGCTCCCATGATGATGTGTAAAATCCCCATATAGTGCCATATTGTAGTATGGCAGTATATGGTAGGATCAATCAAACAACCTAGTTTCGCTAGAACTGATATAAATATAAATAAACAGTAAAAATCATAAACATGTTAGGCATTGCTGTGTCCCCAAATGTCTGATGTATAAAAATATAATAATGTTTTTTCTCAGCATTTAAAGGACACCTGTTATCAGGTCTGTGTCACTTGTCCTGTCACTACTACCTGTTGGAGCAGCTCACAAGGATCCCATCCCACCCTTTATCTAGTTATTTCATACATTATTCATTGTAAAATCATCTATTTTATCCTGTAAAGAGGCGGTAACTGGTCAGAGGCAGTGATGTCACTCCTGTTACCCCTCCCCTCTCCTCCCCCTACTCATGTCTGTGTGTAATGTATAGTAAAGCATTGCTAGTGTGTGTGCTGCATCTGCTGACATGCTGCATCCTCCTAATATACAGGTGAGAGACACAGACATCAGCTACACATGAATCTGACATGTTCTGCTGTAACATGGCTGCCTGGAGCTGCTGTATCTCTCCTAAACACACACACAGGCTGCAGGGGGTGTGGCCACAGCACCAAGAAGCACATCATTATACAGCCTCACATCATTATACCGGCTGTCAGTCATGCACTGGGGGTGTGGCTGTGCCTCCCACTCATGAATAAGGTGGACAGCTTGAATATGCTAATGCTTCATTGGACATTTCACAGGTCATTTGCATACAGCTTTAAGACCTCATTGCTTAGGTTTACAGGCATGTAGAGGGACAAGGAAGGGATAGAGTCAATGCTCTCAGTTTATGAAAATATATTTAGTTTAGGGGGGTTATTTTGCATGACGGTTCTCTTTAAGCCCGTAACGGAAAATAGCGTCCAAAGTCAATTTTGCCACGTTTTTGCTATTTTGAAAAATATAAAAGAATCTATAAAAATTGATAAAAAGTCCGTACAGTCCTAAAAATGGTAGCATTTAAAATGTTATCAAAAGTTGCAAAAAATGCCACTACACACAGCTCTGTACACCGAAGTATGAAAAAGTTATTTGCGCCAGAAGATGGCAGAATAAAGAGGTTTTTTTTGTACAGTAGGTTTTAATTTTTGTAAATGTATGAAAACATTTTAAAACCTTGTTATCATACCAACTCAAAAAATAAAGCAGACATATCATTTGGGGTGCTCAGTGAAAGCTGTAAAATCCACGCCCACAAGAAAACAGTGCAAATGCATTTTTTTCACCACTTTCACTACATTTGGAATTTTTTCCCCAATACCTAGTGCACGGTATGGAATATTAAATACCATCAATATGAAATGCAGTTTGTTGCGCCGAAAACAAGCCCTCATACAGCTCCTTACATGGTAAAATAGATCCGGGCACAGTAAATGTGGTAATCTTCTTATATTTGTTATCCATAGCCCCCTGCCTTCTAAAATCAACAATTGAAATTATGCTAATCAGCCTGATGGCTCCTGGGGGTGTTACCAGAGTCCCTCCGTGCTGCAGATTTGCTGGCTGTGTGCAAGAGTTGTCCCTCTCCACTGTGTGCTGAAACTTCCTCTAGTGCAGTGAGATTACATCAGGCATAGGGAGGGGGGAGTGCTGAGGGAGCAGAAGAGAAGGTAGGATAGTCAAACAGAAAGTGAATCTACAGCACAGAAGAACTATAGAAACACCCCCATGATTTTAAATGTTTTTTTAGAAGGAAGGAGGCCATGGACGAACAAATATAAGATCATCTATGAGTAAGTGTCCATGGTTTAATATGCATGGATACTCCTTCACAATAAAATATTTTAGGCTATGATAATTGTAAGGATGTGAAGAGGGGAGCAGAGAAACATTCCAAAACTAAAATACATCCCCATCCCCCGCTTCAAAGATGTATGGACTTTAAGATGCTTTAGAGCTTCTGTGATGCACAATTCAGAATGACAGGTCTTCCTAATTGCCTTGTTTGGGTTGACTGGATGTTAAGCAGACCAGTAATAAATTGGAGTGACTCACGGAATGTCTACTAGTTTTGTGACCAGCTCAAGTGAACACTAGTGGACCAATTAAGGAACATATTTAAGGACATCTCCTCCCGATTTTGATGGTTTTCAGCGTTACCTATAGGCATTTGGAGCTAAAATCTATGCTGTGAAGGGACCCAAAAAGATTTTTTCCATCTTGCAAGCCATATTATGGCATTTTTCTTATTAAATCAGCTGTGCAATCAACCATGAAACAGTGATGTAGAAGCCAGACTTAATTTTTTATCCCATACAGCTAAATTGCCTTAGTAAGTCATTTCGTTAGTGATAAGCAAAATGCTAATTAAAGAGGTAAACAGTAAAGAGGTTAACCTATGGTTATGATATGGGAAAACGTATATACATCATGGCGCGCAAGGCCGCCAATGGAGAAGAAAGATAGAACCATCTCTTCCACTGAGCTAAAACAGTTATTTCCCTCCCGTACCTAAGATAAACCAGCAATTGTAATGTAACACATATGAAGAAACAGCAATAACTGATGCCCTAGTGCAGTGATGGCGAACCTTTTGGAGACAGAGTGCCCAAGCTACAACCGAAACCCACTTATATATTGCAAAGCGCCAACATGACAATTTAAGCAGTAACTTTTTGATCCCTGCTGTATCACAGGTTTTAATCGTATTGGCGTCAACAATACAATAGAAAGATGGAGAAATTTGGATTGTAGCTTCCCTCCAGTGTCCCCTGAAGAGGAAGAATCAGGGGGCCCAGAGCAGGAGCTCCAATGACAATCCATCTCTATCCACAACTTCTCGCTTATCTTGTAGTCCTGGCAGCCAAGGATGTTGCTTTAAAATAGCGCTGAGCTGGGCTCCTGGGCTGTATTGGATTACAGGAGAAAGCCTTGAGTCTTAGCTTGCAAATTCTGTGTTGGTGTGAAGGCCTGGGTGCCCCCAGAAAGGGCTTTGAGTGCTACCTCTGGAACCCGTGCCATAGGTTCACCACCACTGCCCTAGTGTCTTCTACCAATAGGAAACGTAAGCAGAAGTTAGTGGCAAGGACAAGAAGAGAAAATAAGATGTGGAGAGTAACTAAGAAAGGATGAAGAGGGAATCCAACAGAAGGGAAAATAACATGCAGATAAAGGATAGGGAGTCAGAGACACATAGGTACACCATGCTGCCTAGCCCCCAACCAGGTTCCTGAAGTCCAGAGACTCCCTAAAGGAAAAATACCACCACGGATCTACCTATAAAGGTAGATCCGGTGATAGGTGCATCAAACATATATCTAAGGATAGCCCTTTTTAGGGCTAATCCTTTACTCCACTCTATCTTTTGTAATCTTTTATCAGGGTAATATGCAAATTTTCTATAGAGGCTGCTGGGGTGTGGAGTAGCTGGAGCTTATCCACACCCCAGTTGCCTCTTTGATCCTCCTACCCAGATATCTTTATATCTGCACAGTAGCTCCGGCTTTAGGGCCAAGATCATGCAGCTGCTGGCCTGCGTTCTGTGCGTGGGCAGAACTCCGACTTTGTGGACAAGTGAGGAGCTGCACGCTTAAGGTATCTAGGTAGGAGGATAGGTAGAGATAGGTAGATCCATGGTGGTAGGTTTCCTTTAAACACCATCCATGAGCCCCACACACGTAAGTACCTCTTGCGGGCATGTGGCGTCCCCGCTGCCAAGTCCTCCATGCAAGAAAGAACCAGCATCTCCTGAACCCACTCTGATATGGATGAACTGACAGCGACTGTGATTGAACCTTTTTTTGAAGACATATACCGTATTTTTTGGACTATAAGACGCACATTTTTTCCCCAGAAGATGGGGAAAAACAGTGGTGCGTCTTATAGTCCGAATGTAGATGTGTGCCGGTGTCTCAGCCCTCCACTGCAGGAGGGAATGGAGGAAGGCACATGGCAGTAAGCGCAGTCGCAGTGCTGAGCTCGGCTCTAGCAGCACACTGCTCTGAGCTCGGCTCCACACACAGCTGCTGCCTGTAGTGCACCCACTCACTGTGACATACACTTCCAGGGAATCTGATGAAGGGAAGCAGAAGCCACGCCCCCTCAGCACGGAGCTCTCACTGTGACTGATGCCGGACAGGTCACTATCTTCTCCCAGAGTCCCAGCTGCTCCTGCTGCAGGGGCATCAGATAACACTGAGGGGACAGGAGATGTGACCAGTACTTCAGTCTCTGCTCCTGTGCCTGCTGTGCTGCTCTCACAGGTGTGTGAAACTGAACAATTCCCAAACAGTGCTTGTACAAGGAAGGTCACAGGAGCTTACAGTCTATGTCATCTCTTGTGTCCTCCTCCTCCTCATAGAGTGTAAGGTCTTGTGACCATTGTACAAGCGCTGTCACCTCCTGTGTCCTCCTCCTCATAGACTGTAAGCTCTTGTGTTCATTGTACAAGCACTGTCACATCCTGTGTCTCCTCCTCATAGATTGTAAGCTCTTGTGACCATTGTACAAGCACTGTCACCTCTTGTGTCATCCTCCTCCTCATAGAGTGTAAGCTCTTGTGACCATTGTACAAGCACTGTCACATCGTGTGTCTTCCCCTCCTCAAAGATTGTAAGCTCCTGTGACCATTGTTCAAGCATTGTCACCACCAGTGCCCCTCCTCCTCATAGATTGAAAGCTCTTGTGACCATTGTACAAGCATTGACACCTCCTGTGTCCTCCTCCTCATAGATTGTAAGCTCTTGTGACCATTGTACAAGCACTGTCACATACTGTGTCTCCTCCTCATAGGTTGTACGCTCTCGTGGCCATTGTACAAGCATTGTCACCGCCAGTGCCCCTCCTCCTCCTAGATTGTAAGCTCTTGTGACCATTGTACAAGCATTGTCACCCTGTGTCCTCCTGCTCCTTATAGATTGTAAGCTCTTGTGGCCATTGTACAAGCATTGTCACTCTGTGTCCTCCTCCTCCTCATAGATTGTAAGCTCTTGTGGCCATTGTACAAGCACTGTCACCCTGTGTCGTCCTCCTTCTCATAGATTTTAAGCTCTTGTGACCATTGTACAAGCATTGTAACCTCCTGTCCCCTCATGATATGTGGGGAGGCACAGTGTGGTCAGTTGTGGTGTGAGGGGTATATATGATATATGTGGGGGCACAGTGTGGTCAGTTCTGGTGTGAGGGGTATACATGATATGTGGGGAGGCACAGTGTGGTCAGTTGTGGTGTGAGGGGTATGTATGATATATGTGGGGGTACATTGTGGTCAGTTTTGTATGTAAGGGTCAGTAGTGAGGAGAATATGGGATGATGCCAACCATATCTGTTTTATAAACCCGCAGAGAGTCATGGATGGAAGAAGTCTCCTGGAAGATCAGACAGAAGGGAGGAGACAGCATCAGGGACGTCACCTGTAAGTCATTGGATGACACTGCAGTCTCAGTGCAGGACTGGTATCTACTACTATATGGTCACTATATGGTGGTAGATACTGGTCTGTGTGTAGGGTATCATATAGTATTGCAGTATTATCCAGTCATTATGTAGTTGTGATAATCAGGATGTAATGTTATTATATGGGCCTGGTACAGAGGTGTCGTTAGTGATATTGTCCTGTGCTCGGTGGTGTTTGTATAATAACAATATGGCGGTAAAGATCATCAGTAAATGGAGTTTATAGTTGGTAAATTATTGGTAATACTGGTCATGTTGTTGTAATCTTGTGGGTCAGTTTCGAGGGATCATTTGCAAATAGTAACACTATTGTTTGGAATATTGGTCTTATGGTTCTTTTATTTGGTAACAGTTTTGTGGTATCATTATTCAGTAACAATATGACGGTAGTATTTTTTAGTTTGTCATGGACCAAAATTGGAAATCGTTTAGTAAAGGTAGGAATTTATCTAAAACTAAAGATACCATTGTTTCTAATATCTCTAGAGCTTTGGAACTGTGTAACTATGTGATATCTTTTTACATATATTGTTGTAGACTAAAACGAAAAAAAATATATACACAAAGGCGCTCATAGGGCAAACACCCAATGGTTCAAGGAAATCCTATTTCTGGTGACTAAGGTCAGGTTAGTTATGCTCTCACCTGGGGTAGTTATGCTCAGTGTGTCAAGAGATGGTGTAGCGCTGCAGTGCTCCTACCGGTTCCTCCTGGAAGGACCGTATTGCAAATGGAAGTGGATTAAAGGGAAAAAAGTGGAGCTTCCTCAGTGCTCTGCTACATTGATTTCAGGTTCAACCAATGTTTGATCACAAAATCATTTTATTCAACAAAGTGTCAATCAATGAACAACGCGTTTCGGGGGCGGACCGCTCCCTTCGTCAGGTTCTTAAATATTCGTGATCTAGTTGGAGGAGGAATATACCTGATTGAAAACCAGTGGTAATCTAAAGTGAGGCTGATGTGATGTTGCGGAGTACATGGCTTACCTCATTCCACTGCAGCAGCAAACCCTCTCTCTCCAAGGCCTTGGAGAGAGAGGGTTTGCTGATTTTGTGATCAAACATTGGTTGAACCTGAAATCAATATTCTCCCCTTGAGAAAGCCAGTGGGCGAAACACGTGTTGGGGCTACACAGTGCACACCCGGTATCCAGGTATGGTAATGACTTTCTAGTATTGTTTTAGAGCCGTTCATGTTAGCAAGCTAAGGCTTGTATATAGCTGTTTTCTACCTCTAGTTACTAGGTCTTCTACTCCATACGGATTCATTTTATTCCCTATGGCACTTTGCTTGTTCTATATGTGGCTATGCACTGTTTTTAATCATGTATTCCCATTGTATAACTACCATGCTATGTAAATTTGCTGTTATTAATAATTTTTTGCATAACTAATAAAATTTATTTAATATTTACAATTGTTTGTGAGCATAGTACCAATTTGTTATTTTTGATACTGAAATCAATATAGCAGCGCACTGAGGAAGCTCCACTTTTTTCACTAACTCGGAAGAGTCTCCGCTATGCTACAGCAGCTATTGTCATCCTGGCGGTAACAGCCGCATCCAGTTCCTGCGGTATCCTCCACTAATGCAGCCGCATTGGCCTCTACAGAACCCAGACTGCTTTTATCCATGCCTTTTAAATAGGATGATGATCCAAAGTTGTACAGGGGGGTTCATCACACAGTGCTCTCTGCACATCGAGCCTATGCCCACGCAGTTGATCACGGAGAGTTCGAAGGTGGCTTATGTAATTAGCTTCTATCTGGCATGGGCTACATCCCTCTGGGACAGAAGAGGCTCGGTCATGGCTAACTTCACCATGTTGTAGAGAAAGAGAGCAAAAGCCGGTATGTATAAGTTCAGAAAAAAAAATTTTTTAAATAAGTTTATTGAGCACAATACATACACATAGATGACAAGTATCAGATGGAGAAAAAAACAATTAAAAGTGTACAAAAGACACATCAAATACACATGTGGACCCCACCTAATAACTAAGGTCCACGTACAATCACAAGCAATGTCAAGTAAAAGACTGTCCCAACTGGTAAGTTACAAAGTGCTGTATGCAGTAGAATTCTCCATCCTGTAAATTATACAAAGTGCTAAATGCAAGGATGTTGGGTAATGCAGGAACCTGTTGATTATCAACAGTCCAAAAGGTGTATTCTAAGTACCGTATATGTTGTAAAAACCCTAACTCGGCTTATACCCATATTAAAAAAATCAACACTGTACTCACCTTTCCGATGTCCCCCATAGGTCCTCTTATGCTTCCGATGCTCCAGTGCCACCTTGGATCCTCTTTGGGTTCTTCCACTCCTCTTCGGGTTCCCCGTGCAATGCTGGCGGCTCACAAACAATGATGTCAGCAAGCAGCTAACGTCATTCTGTGGGCCGGCCGACCCAAAGAGGAGCGGAACGTCTCGAGGAGAAGCCGAAGAACCCGACGAGGACTGAAGGACCTGAGGCAGTACCGGAGCATTGGAAGCAGAAATGGACCTACGGGGGAAGTTGGAAAGGTGAGGACAGTGTTTTTTTACTACAGAGGCTGGCAAGCTATATACTACTAGGGGCTGTCAGGCTATATACTACAGGGACTGTCAGGCGTTATATTACAGGGGCTAGCAGGCTATATATTACAGGGGAGGCAGGCTTAATACTAAAGGGGGCTGGCAGGCTGTATACTACTGGGGGCTTGCAGGCGGTATACTACAGGGGCTGGCAGGCTGTATACTACAGGGGGCTGGCAGAAGCCTCTTGATGTATCGGGCTGTGAATTTGCACAAGCGCCAGCGTATGATAAATATCCCCCATCATCTCCGATTCCAAGTTGTCTGTGGTACTTCAGTGGCCTTGTCCTGTAGGACTTTGTGCCATACAGACATCGCAAATTATTACCGGCAATTCATTCCACACTTTTTTGCTCTTGTATTTCCCATTGTGGCCTTAACAAGAAAGGGTGCTGATCCCAGACTATGGCCTGGGACGTTGGCTGAGAAAGCATTCTCTAAACTGAAGTCTGCCTTTGCTTCTGCTCCTGTTCTGACACAGCCAGATTTAGAGAAACTGTTCCAGCTCGAGGATGATGCCTCCTCGGTAGGTGCCAGAGCTGTTCTCACTCAGAAAGGGCCCAAAGGCCGGACGCCTACCTGTGTTTTTCTCCCAAAAGTCTCTGTGGCTGAGAGGAATTACTCCATAGCAGATCGGTAACTCCTGGCCATTAAACTTGCCTTGGAAGCACTATCTTCTGGAAGGAGCTCATCACTCTGTCAGCGTATACTCTGATCACAAGAATCTCCTGTATTTCCAGACTGCTCAGCATCTCAATCCACGACAAACCCGCTGGTCCCTTTTCTTTTCAATTTTTTGATCCATTTTTGTACTGCTGAAAAGAATGTCAAGGCAGATGCTCTCTCTTGTGCCTCTGATGTTATTGGGGAAGAACCGGCTCCTTGGCAGATCATCCCTCCTGAACGGCTGGTTGTGGCCACTCCAGTGTACCTCTAGCAGCTCCCTCCCAAGGCTTATGCCGGACCTGATTTTGACTTAGGGACGTTACTCTTGTGTGGCTGGGTATCCTAGGGTGCAGCGCTCTGTAGCCCTTATTTCCCGTTTCTATTGATGGCTAGATCTGGCCCAAGATGTACAGGATTTTGTAGGTTCCTGCATCTCTTGTGCTCGTAAGAAACCATCTCGCTTAAAACCGACTGGTTCTCCAAGATGTCCTATTTTGTCCTGCTGCCAGGTCTGCCGTCTGTTCCTCGCCTTGCCAGCCTGTTCTTCACCCACATCTTTCGGCTACATGGACTTCCATTGCACATCGTTTCGGACCGAGGGTTCCAGTTTGTGTCCCACTTCTAACGATCTCTATGTAATCAGCTGCAAGTAAATTTGGACTTCTCTTCTGCGTACAATCCGCAGTAAAATGGACAGGTAGAGAGAGTTAACCAAACTCTGGGCTGTTACCTTTGTCATTTTGTCCCTGCCCATCAGGATGACTGGTCAACTTTGTTACCGTGGACAGAGTTCTCCTTTAACTCCCTGGACTCTGAGTCTGCTGGCGCAGCTCCTTTCATTATTGTCTACAGACGAATCCACGCCCACCAAATCAATCTGGGAACAGACTTGTCAGTCTCTACTTTAGGCATGAAAACCCAGGCTGATATGAAGGTCTCCGGGTGACGAGGTGTGGCTATCATGCAGATACGTTCTGCTGAAAATCCCTAGTTATAAGCTTGGACAACGTTTTCTGGGGCCTTTCGACGTGGTGAAGCGCATAAAGCCTGTGGCGTATAAACTCTACCTTCCTCCCACTATGCGCATCCTGAACTCCTTCCACGCCACAACAAGTCCAACCTGCTTTGCGGTGGGCTTGGGTGAAAACCAGGTACCACTTAGACTCCAGTCCCAGGTGCTGGCTTATCTCAACGTCTGCGGTGGTACAGAGGATCCACTACCACTTATCCTGACATTTATCCATATATTTTGTAATAGCATTAGAGTACGGTGGCTTCCTGAGACAGTCAAGTCAAAAATGCTTCATGATATGCTGCGACTAATATTCAACAAATAGAGAGAGAGAAAATACCGGCGCACGCTCCTGATGTTTCGGATAGACTCCACAGTCACATATGAAACACTTTCTTTACTGATTAGTAGAGGGAGCTGAGGTACCTTATACCAGTAACTTGTTGCTATATGCAATTATTTCTTTGTTACAGGTTAAAGCTTGGCCTCTCCAGGTGAAACTCAGAGACTTAAAAGCCCAGATATTTGGGCAGACTTTCAATATTATAACTACCTAACCGGTCCACAATCTGTGCTTGTAGAAAGTATCTAGCCGAACTGTTGGACTTCTTAGAAGGAACACTAGTAGTTGGGGAAACTTGATTTTCACCATCGTTCCTTCCCTGGACAGGCTAATTTCCAGAAAATTCAGGGTTGTACTACAGGATATAGACTGGGATCAAATACTGTCACATGATGATACAAATGTTAAATGGGAGAAATTCAAATATATCCTGGGTCATTATACTTCTAAATTTATTTCTATAGGTAGCAAGTATAGATGGGCTAGATTACACCCCGCGTCACTTACAGGTACAGTTAAAAGGGCAATTAATGATAAAAAACAGCATTCAAAAAATATAAATCTGATGGGTCACCTGTGGTTTTCAATACTTACAAAACTTGCCAAAATCTGTAAGAAGGAAATAAAATCAGCCAAAATACAAAACGAAAGACAAAATGGCCAAAGATAGCAAAACAAATCTCAAGAAATGTATTAACCCCTTAGCACTCCGCGCCGTACTTGTACGGCGCTGGATTCCGCAATTAGCGCAAGCACACCCCGACTCTTCCGTGTCACCACGTCACGCGAAGTGGTGACATCGCGATGGGATGCGCGTGACGTCAGCAGGAGAACCTCCAGTCCGATTGGAGTGGGCCTGCCCACCGATCACTGCGATTGGCCAGTCAGGTTTGCAGCGTTTTTAGGCTGGAAACGTGTTTTAGCTCTCTCCTCTTCCTCTGGTGACACCATTTTGGTGTGGTATCACTGGAGAGAGGAGCAGAGCGTTACTGTTTGCACCAAAACACTATTTTCCTATCTGATCCCTATTGTTCCCTACCCAGGCTCTTCCGTGTCACCACACCACATCACATGACGATGAGCAGGATGCGCTTTGAAGCCATCCATAAGTTTATGCACTACACCGACAACACACAGTGCCCACCCAGAGATGACCCCAATTTTAATTGTTTATTTATGGTCAGGCCCATATTAGATCATTTTAGTGCCAAGTTTGCTCAGGCATATACCCCAACCAAATGTGAGCATAGACGGGTCCTTGGTATAATTTAAAGGGAGACTTCAAGTCCGCCAGTACCTGCCCAATAAGAGAACAAGGAATGGCATGAAGATGTATAAGCTGTGCGAAAGTACATCAGGGTATACCTACAAATTCAGGGTACATGAAGTGAAGGACTCCAGTATAGTGCCCCCAGAATGCCTCCCTTTCCTGGGTGTTACAGGGAAGATAGTGTGGGATTTGGTGCACCCACTGCTGGATCAGGGCTACCACCTCAACCTAGACAATTTCTACTCTAGCTCTACCCACACCACACTAAGGAAAGTTTACTGTTCAGTCAATTTCTTCACTTAAAAAGACTAAATAGTGAGAGGTATGGTTTTGAAACTCAAATTGCAAATTTAAAACAGAGATTGCTACATCGTGGCTATCTCATCCCTATATTAGATAAGGCGCTTGAAAAAGCATGTGGTACTCCAGTGAATGGACGTGTCCAACATATTGAGAATGGTAAGGACACTCAAAAAAAGGGCAGAGGGCGCATGGCTTTCTCATTTGGCTTTAGTCCACATGAGCAAGCCATACGTTCCGCCAATTAAAAAAATTAGGAAAATTTTCTTAGGCATCTGTTTTGCCAGAATTATTCCCATGGGTACAGTACTTCCCCAATAGTGCTTTGGCTATCCTGATGAGTTTGTTGAGCTGGTTCTTTTCTTTACCGTTGAACGTATGCTTTCCATCATAGTTTCATTAAAAAATTTAATATTATGGTGGAGATTTGGAATCACCTCAACTTTCTCAACAAGTGCAGCCTGGTGATCGCTTTGCCACATATCCAATCAATATTGGTCCTCCACAACAGCCTGTCCTGGATGTGCAACCCCAGGGACTTGTAGGTGTTGACCTGATCTATTTCTTGCCCATTGATCCTGTAACAATTGGCTATTGGGGACAGGCCCAAGCTTAGTACAGGTACTGTTTTCATGTACTACACTGGGTTCTAATGATCTGGTGCTGTATTTATGTAGCAAACTTAGTTATGCTGCTGTTAATATGTTTTGGTGTTGTACTCACTGTATTTACTAGGGTTGGTCCTGGTGCTGTATTTATGTATAGAACTTGATTCTGGGGCTGTGTGTGAATCTATACAGTAAACACAGCATTTTGTCTATAAAGAGTGCATATAAATCTATATCCATGTGTATTTTAAAGAATCAACACTTCCCCAGTGCATAAACTACGGAAACGTTCTCCAGCTTCTTGCAGAACAATTGAAAAAGAAATATGGTCAGCATTCACTGAAATCCAGTAAAAACTAGGCTACATCTCATCGCCATTTTTACTTTTTGATTGTATTTTAAATTCTAGGTTAAAAAACGTTAATTAAATTACTTCAAGATACAAAAAGGTTGATTTAAATATTATATGAAAATAAAGTACATTTAAAATTTAGTAATTGTTTATTAGAGTACGTATAGTTTTTCAATCAGTGCTACCCATTGGACTTCTTGCTCACAAATCACAAAATGTGAATCCCACAGGTATAGTGTTGCCTGCAGTGGCGTAACAACAGCCGTAGCGGCTGCTACGGGGCCCGCATTGCTTAGGGGCCCGGGACAGACGGCAGTACCAAAATTTGTTAAGGCCATTCTCCCAGGCCTGGACCTCTTTTCCCACCCCTCCCATCCCACCTCCATTTGCTACAGTGTTCACCTTCCTGCGGTTAGGGCTATTCACCTCATCTTCTGGACGCCTAATGCCCTAATGGTGCACCTTATCTTCGGGCTGCTTGCCTACCTGCAGACACACTTCATCTTCAAGTAATAAAAATTTCACCAAAGCTCAACTCTACTTTCAAAACAAGGAAAATCCAGCATTTGAAGGTAGAGTTGAGCTTTGGTGACATTTTTTATCACTTGTTGTTCAGCATTTTTAAGAAAGCATGCTTTTTTACCTTTGTCGCCAGGAAATATATTTGTTTGTGACACTTCATCTTCAGGCTTCCAGCCCTCCCACCAAGCAACTCATCTTTGGGCCTTCCAAAATGAGTTGCTTTCCATAGATAAGTTTCGATATATATGTTTAGATGTGATGCATGCATCTATCTACGTATATGTGCATATATATTAAATTCTATATGTGGGTGTATATACTTTATGTGTGTATGTACATGCTGTATGAGTGCATATGCTGTGTATATGCTGTGTATGTACTGTATACACTGTATGTATTGGTGTATAAATGTATATCTGAGTACATATATGAGTGTATGAGTTTATACCTTTATGTTGTATATAAAGGTAAGAGTAAATAAGAGTATATAAAATTGTGTGTATGAGTATTATTTCATGGTGTATATAAAAATGTGTGTAAATAATATGAGAGTATAAATGTGTGTGATTGTATAAATGTGTGTGTACAATTATACATATTTTTAAGGGTGCATTGACACGTGTTTTCGTGGTACTATGCGTTCCATCTTTGGAAGCCTTTTTCTTTATTTCTGGAGCTGTAAGCTGCTCCGTTCACATTGGAACACAGCTGCTTACACTTCAGCAATGAATAAAAACGCTTTCAAGGCTGGAAACTGCATAGCAATATGAAAAGGCATGCATTATAACGAATTCCCTCAGGGAAAGGGGGACCTATTCAGAAATCTGCCATTGCCTCTCCTTGTTAAGCCCCTGGAAGAGATCTGTGAATTTTAAAAGCACAACCCACAGAATTATAAAAAAATATGGTCTCCTTGGCTGAAATGCTCAAATCTCAGAGGAGCTCCTGTGGCTCTCTTTGTGCCTCATTGGTTACTGACAATTTGCCACCTGTCTCCCAACCCTTCTCTCCTGCATACTAATAGGATTCTTCCTTTTCATGATCATTCAGCCCTCCCTACTCCCCTGTAATTTCTGTTTAATTTCCCCACCTACACCTCAGCTGTACTTATTACTGGCATGCATACTACTTGTGCTCAAACAAGTCACACGTGACCGTTTTGTGGCGCAGCTGCACTAGGCATCTTTAGGGGGTGCTCCGGTGCTCAGTCGGACCATACATCAGATTTAACATGCAAGTCCGACAGAAGTGTGTCGCACACCCTATGTTACCTATAGACCAGAAAAACAGTGGTGCACTGTCGGGCCAGTTCAGGGAGCACCATATTCATGAAGAACGGCCGCCAGAAATCATGAATCTGGTGCACCCTGCATTATACACAGGCAAGCCACACTTATTGCAGTTTGCACCATTCTTTGTAAATGTGCCCTACTATGTTTGAAATTTGTTCCTCTGTCTGTTGGTAGTACATGTGTCCTGCAAACTCCTAAATATTAAAGTAATGTTATTGTGTGTTTTAAGCTATATAAAAAAACCCTTTCTGACAAGGCTTTACTGATGAGAACATACCATAAAAAAAAAAAAAAGGTTATGGGACCTTTTTTCATTTTTAGTTTTTTTTTTGGGGGGGGGGGGTCCAGTCACAAAAACTGGAGATTTTCTTTTTCAAATTAACTCAAAACAACCTTAATAAATGAATTCTCGAGTGAGTCATTTTGACATATAATTTGTATTGTCTGGGACAAACGGAGCAATGTTTTTTTTTCTAGTGGAGCGAGGAAGGGGTTAAATTTAGAGAATATTAAGGTTAATTTTTAAATATTTATTTATATTTAGTTGTGTAAAAATGTAAAAGTGTGTTTTAACTTTTCTGTCCCCCATAAGGTCATAAAAGACCTTAATGCATTTATTCCAGGATTGTAGCTGGACTTTATTCACTGCAGTCCACTCTTGTGTGTGATCTTTTTGCTCTACACAGCACAACATCTTCTCTCAGCTCAGAAGTCACTCCTACTGCAGGCTTCTCAATATCTTTAACAACAGTTAAATCTAGTGTGGATGGGGTGGGAGAAAGTATAAATCAAAGCTCAAAAAACACAGCAGTGCTCAAAGTTTGTCCAAATCTAGGAAAACTGTATCCAACCTGAGGCTATAGCTAAAGCTTATCTCTATCATCCCTCCCAAGTTCCAGTTATTCTGCTTGGAAGCATAATAGATTGATTGATTCATTCATACATATGCATCTACATAATAATTTAATTGCATAAACTGTTGCTCTCATGTGCCATTTTTCACCCCAGTCAGTTGTAACCATTTACCCAACCTTTTATTAATTTGTTCCTTTTTTCTCCTTTGACACACATCAACTATAAACTAATGTTTCAAATATAAAATGGATTGGAATTCTATATCTAATGAAACTTAAAATTACTTGAATCAAATACATAAACTTTTTTGGTTATCCACTTTCACAAGCATCTCTCTAACTTACTGGGTTGCTGGTGTTAACTTGCCATCTCATTCAAATGTAAAATTAAAGCATCAGAATTACATATTTTCCTTGATTTTCTTATACTAGTTTGTCAATAAATTCTGTCTACTCCAAAAACTTTCAGTGAAAAAATGTAAATTAAATGCAAACAAAAATGTTTAAAAGTTATTGCTATTAAAAAGTGAGGGTTAAAAAAAATTCATTGAACCATTGGGCTGCAAAAGGCTGGTCACTAGGGCATTAAGATCACTGCCATTTCAGCCATCAAGATCATTAGGTGATTGGACCATAATTTGCTTTTGGTTTGACCATACTGGGGCTCATTTACTAAGGGTCCGAACGCCGCAGTTTAGTCGGGTTTCCAGAATATTTCCGATTTGCGCCGAATTGCCCCAGGATTGTGTCGCATTGGTGCCGGCTTTCACACGACAGAAATCGGGGGGCATGGCCATCGGACAACCCAACGGATTAGGAAAAACCGCCGAATTTAAAAAAGAATTTGTGTCCCAAACTCAGAACTTACATGCATCGGGAAGAAGAAGGTGAACTCCGACGGACCTCAGCGCAGCAGCGACATCAGCGATATCGGGCGCACAGACCTTAGTGAATCCCGGCAGACCCGAATCAGCTTCGGACAAAGCGCAGCGAGATTGCGACTGGACCGGGTAAGTAAATGTGCCCCAGTGTCTTTAATCAGTTAATTGTAAATGGCTAGTTTTTTCTTACTCTCTTTTCCAAATTAAAAATTAGCTGTATCTAAACATGAAGAAATCTAATAAAAGTTTAATTCATGACCTCACACTGCGTTGGGTGTTTTATAGGGGCTTGTGAGTCGCACCTTGCTATATACCTGTCTACAACTGCGACCTTGATAATTATGACACTGGGTGTTAGCAGTCTAACCAAGATCTTTTTCAGGTCAATGACTACTCTGCCACATAAGACACCAGTATTTAAATAATATAATATAGTAGCTGAGGTACCTGTTACAGATTTTATGTCAACATCTGCAAAGAGTTTGTATGTTCTTTCCTCCACGTCCTCCGGTTTCCTCCCACACTCCAAAACACCCCTTGAGAAAGACCGGCGGGTTGAAACGCGCGTTGGGGTATCTCTAGCGACCAGGTAACTATGAGTACAGACTTGGTATCTTCAGCTATGTTAAATGTAAAGAACTAATGACTAGTTCAGTCACCTGATGATGCATATGCTAATACCATTTCACTACTGCTAATCATTTAGGCATATTTACTGCTATAACGCTTTTACTGAGTATTATTATCAGCATGCCTCTTACTCTGTAGTATTTATTTCCTGTACCTCACAGTTCCTGGTCTATATGAACTTCTGTCTCCTGTAGCCAGTTTTCTTTTTATTTTTTCACATATGTTTTTATCAAATATATTGTAACCAATAAATGTTTGCACTTTTTCATCATTATTCAACTGTATCCTAGTCTTTATTTACTTTCCCCTCCTTTCGTTTTTTTGATCTATAAGTGTTATATACGGGGATAAAGCAAACCTTCCTGGTGTATTGTTTTATACAGGTATAGGTGTGTTGTCACCTATTAATACATTCTTTATTTTTTACCACAAGTTATACATATTTTGATGTTCATACTGGTAAGGTTGATTAGATTGTAAGGGACCGTCAGGGACCGATTTGGCAAGCTCTGTCCATCGCTGCATAATCTGTGTGCGCTATATAAGTAAAAAAATTATTATTATTATTGTGTTGAAGCCATGGAGAATCTAATTTAGGTTTTATTTTGAGTAATCAGAAATATCACACTTTAAGGAGAAATCTAAAATATTTTCTATTGCATGAAGCTATACTATATCTATAGCTCAATAACAATAAAGCATGTAAATGACAATGTTAAATGATAAAATCCATATACAGTTTAGTTTATATGCCATTATAAGAAAGTGTCTTAATTAGTGATGAGCGAGTATACTCGTCCGAGCTTGATGCTCGGTCGAGTATTAGCATACTCGGACCGGCTTGTTGCTCGGACGAGTATTTGCCCTGCTCGATAACGAGCATTTAATATTTAAAAGAAAAGTGAAGAACGTAAAGAAAGATTCAATAAAAAAACATTTAATTTAATTGTTTATTGAAAGAAACAGTGAAGAACACAGTGCAGAACAATTGCAATTGTTCGGGAACATCTGCAATCTGTTCCGGAGACACGCGTCAGAACGTGTTCTCCGCAATAGTATTTGAAGAACAAATGTGTGAAGAACACATTACAGATGTTTGGCAACATCTGCAAATTGTTCTTACACATAGTTGTTCTTCAAATCTATGTGGGAGAACACCGTCTGCACGCGTGTCTCCGGAGCAATCGCAGATGTTTCGGAGACACGCTGCAGAACGGTGTTCTCCGCAATAGTATTTGAGAACTATGTGTGAAGAAACACTTGCAGATGTTTCCAAACATCTGCAAGTTGTTCGTCACACATATTGTTTCTTCAAATACTAGTCGGAGAACCCGTTCTGCACGCGTGTCTCCGAACAGATTGCAGATGTTCCCGAACATCTGCAATCTGTTCTGCACTGTGTATTTTCACTGTGCTCGTTAAGTTTAAATTTTACTGAAAAATGCTCGGGTCTCCCATTGATTTCAAATGTGGCTCGTTACTCGAAACGAGCACTTGAACATCTGGAAATGTTCGGCTCGAGTAACTTGCACCCGAGCATTTTAGTGCTCGCTCATCTCTAGTCTTAATGCATATTTTAATATTATTGCATCCTATATATTTAGCCATGTTTCCAAAGTTACCACACCACCTAGTGGTGCATTTCACAGCTGTATGATTTTATAATGCTGATTATTGTTATGGAGCATTCACTGCAACAGACCAATAGAGCAGCATGAAGCTGGCATGACTAATGGAGTATTAGATAAACTAAGCTCCTAATGTCATGTAATCTTCATGTGATGCTGGGGTGATAGATTGATGATTTCCAATAATTTTTTTTTTTAACTTTAATCTTTGACCCTGGCGGTACATAGATGTCCTTTAAGAAAGCACAAAACTAAACAATAACCCACATCTTCATTATAATAGTTGCCTTTGTGTCTTAGTCACACAGCAGTTTTAATTTAAATAACACAACAGAAACTTCTTTTTTTCTAGTAAATAGTGATAATGTAAAGTAAGCAAAGAATAGTGCTGGTAGATGGGGGGCACACAATTCAAACACACAACAAAGAAAGTTTAATCACCTTCCCTCAGTACCATATGCAACATCCCCCCCGGGGCCTAGCCTTCTCTTGGAGCCTGGAGGCAGGCGGGGCACAGAATACCAGAGTGGCTGGCGGTTGCGGCCTAGGCACACTAGTGTCACGGTGCTTGGTAGGGAACGAGGGGCGTGGGTGCCCACAGCCTGGCAGGTCTCCAGCAGGTGGTGTGTGCAAGAAATTGGGTGAGGGAGAGGCTGATGTACTGGTTCTCCCGGGGCTCTGGCCTCCTCCTCTCAGGAGGTTCTGGAACTCTCTCCTCTTCTCCCTGTACAAAACTCCTCCCATGACTAAGGGTTTTGTTAATCCCTGGTCAGGTGATCTCACTCTCCTATCACACGCCAGTTACAAAGAGAGGACATCATTGGATGATAAACATTAAATAATATTAACCCTTGCCTATCCAGGCAGTATCTACCACTGTACAATGACCTCTACGTGTACTGGATGGTGTGGTACAAGGGCCTTATTCGCAACTACTCCTCTACCCATGCATTGGCAGGGATGGTGCACAGACATTACCAATTGTAAATATAATAATATCCACTATGTACAATATAATAACTACTATAATACTGCTTCTATGTACAAGAATATAACTACTATAATAGCACAATAAAAAAACAAAATAGTGTATGCTCAACCCTTAGGTCAAATGTTCCAAGAGTGCTGTGCCACACAGGGAAACGCTTCCGTTCCGAATAGCAAAAAAAAGGGGAAAAACCTACATTGTCAACGGCAAGAAAAAGTTTAAGGAAAATGTAATATTTTATTTAAAAAAACAAGGTTAAAAACATGAGATAGACACGAATACCCTTATAACACATTTCGGACAGCTTATTCATGGTCCTTAACAATATGTAAAGAAAATGGAATAATACAATAATAATAATAATAATAATCACCATATAAAGCTATAATAAGAATACAGTGGGTAAGGAAAGTATTCAGATCCTGTTAAATTATTTACTCTTTGTTTCGATTGCAGCCAATTGGTAAGATCAAAAAAGGTTTTTTTTTGCTTATAAGGCCCTTTTTGGTTTTGGCGTTGCTCTTTTTCACTCCCCACCTTCAAAAATCTATAACTTTTGGGGGGGTTACGCCCAATTTGTATGGAGAAGGCTCAGCCGTATTAGGACGTCACATGTCGGTAAGGGGTTAATGTCTACTGTTTGAATTTTTGGATGTTGATTTAAGATCTTGAAGGAGTTAGAGAGTCATCTGAAGATTTGATTGGAGTAAGGCCCCTTCCACACTAGCGTTGCGTTCACGTCAGGGTGGCAAGCGCTGAAAAACTGTACGTTTTTTGCCTGCGTTTTTTTGTTCCATTTTTCCTTGGAGTAATTAGCGTTTTTTTGCGTTTTTCAACCGCGTGTGTGTGTAGCGTTTTTTTGCGTTTTCGGCGCATTTTTCACACGCGCGACTTCCAATGGGGACCTCAAGCATTTTTCAAAGGAACCAAGGTTTGGATTAAATGTTTATTTAATTGAAAAATATGTCTTCTGATAAATTGCAAACATCTGCAATCTATTCTTCACTGTTCCCTCTATATTATCTCCGACAAGTTAGCAGATTGTAAGGAACATGGAAGAATAGAATAAAATCATTGTACACAGTGAACACAGTGAAACACAGGATCATTTAAGATAAAAACACAGTGCAGAACACAGTGGCGAAAATTATTACAGAGTTTCGGCACACTCTCTGCTTATCTTGTCGAGATACGCGCGGAACGGCGGCGAACAAAATAGCATTTGAAGAACAATCATATTTGTGTGGAAGAACACATTGCAGATGTTTAAATCATCTGCAATGTGTTTCTTCACACATATATATTGTTCTTCACATGCTTTTTGGCGCATCGTTCCGCGCGTTATCTTCCGACAAGTAAGCAGATGTGCCGAACATTTGTAATCTATTCTGCACTGTGTTCTGCACTGTGTTTTTATCTTAAATGATCCTGTGTTCACTGTGTCACTGTGTGTAAATGATTTTTAATTCATATCCTTCACTGCTTCAGGTTGGGAAAAGGCCGATCGCGAGAGGGGAAAATAGGTTATTCTGGTCGAACAACCCTTACGTTTAAAACGCATTGCACTCCGCATTGCACTTGCATGATGTGCGGCAATGCGTTCTGATGCATCTCCATAGACTTGAATGGGGGAGTCTGAAAAACGCGTGTGAAGAGCATGCTGCAATTTTGACGCGGCGTGAAACGAACCAGCACGTGCGTTAAAACAACGCTAAGGAGAAAGACCCATTGAATACAATGGGACAGAGTGCAATGCGAGTTCTGCGCGTTAAAAGCACGCGCAGAACTCGCGCGTGAAAAACGCCAGTGTGGAAGGGGCTTAAAGGCTATGATGGGACGCTTATTAACCAGTCATCAAGATATGACAACTCTGATACCCTGTTGCCTCAGGACTTCTGTTAAAACTACCACAAGTGAACACATCCGGTGCAATCCAGATGCTGGGAGGCAAAATAGGGACATAAAGATAAGTATCTGAGAGGTCTACTGTGGCAAATAGTCTTTCTTTCCTGAAAAAGACATCCCTGTAAATCTGTTCAATAAGGTGAGATCTTTGATGAGCCTCTATTTGCCCCCTGGTTTGGGTGCTGTGGAGAACTTTGAGTACAGCCCTTGATCTTGCTCTGTTGCAGAGACACATTCTAGTGATGTCTTCTGATAAAATTGCCTGATGAAATGATGGATGACAGGAGATAACTGTATTTATGAAAAACTAATCTGGAGGCAGTTTTCTGATCTCAATAGCGTAGCCTTTTGTGATGGTTGTTACTACCCATTAGTCTGATGATACTCTTGGCCACTGTAATGTTCCACTTAAGGTATATGGGACCTTGTGTGATAAATCATTTGACATTGGGGTAGGTATTTTTTTCCTGGAAGAGGAAGCACCCTTTTGTTTGTCTCATAATTCCTTTTATCTATTAAATAATGTGTTGTTGTTTTTTGCATCTTGGGGATCTTATCCTCTAGATCCGAAAGAGCCTACAAAAAGGCTTCTAATTACGTTCTAGAAACGTAACTCCTTACCTTCACTCAAGTTTCCAGGATGCCGTTCAATTGAGGACCAAATAGGGATTCTGTAAAAAGTGGAGAGCAGATAACCAGATAAGATATTGCACTGTTTAATGACACAGAACAGTACTTACCGAATATATACTCGAGTATAAGCCGAGTTTTTCAGTACAAAAAATGTGCTGAAAAACCCTAACTCGGCTTTTACTTGAGTCTATAAAAAAAAAGTGTACTCACCTTCCGATGCCCCCCGGGAGGTCCTCTTCTGTCCAACGATGCTCTGGCCCGTCTTTTCGTGCGGTACCGTCGCACGAGCTGTGAAATCAGCGGCTCGCTGCGATGGCAGCGCACGGAGAGAGGGAGCCGGACCTGGAGCATCGTTGGACAGCAGAGGGAGGGAGGGGGCGGGTCTGAAGGTCATTCCCCATTTTCTTTTCTTATAGGCTGGGCAGGGGCTGTATACTGGGTGAGGGCTGTATACTGGGGGCTGCAGGTTGTATACTAGGAACAGGGGTCTGCTGGCTGTATACTATGGGGCAGGGGTTGCAGGCTGTATACTGGGGGGCAGGGGCTGCAGGCTGTATGCTGGGGGGCACGCACTGGCTGGCTGTATACTGGGGGCAGGCTGGGACCAGTGCATTTCCTACCCTCGGCTTATGCTCGAGTCAATAGCTTTTTTCCAGTTTTTTGTTTAAAAATTAGGTACCTCGACTTATACTCTGGTCAGCTTATACTTGAGTATATATGGTAATATAATTCTTAAAACATTTCTTTGACAATCATTGCAACCCCGTTTGGCAGGTATAATAGAACAACGCATTTCCACACTTCAGTTTCAAAGAATTTTTCTGGAATACTTAAAAGTAGTGTATAAGAACTATTTCTAACCAAAATATAAATAGGACATGATTAGAGATATGACTTTGACGAACATCCTTGTCGCGAGTGATGCGCGTATCGAGCCATTAGCGTATATCGAAAAATGTTCTTCGTTGATCGGAATGAATACTTTCGCCCGCTCGCGAGCGAAAATGCATCTCCCGACCCGTTTTGCTTTTGGGGCCCAGAACACAAGAAGCAACCACAAGCCCGGAGACCAGCACTCTACCAAGCATGATCGTTACCTTGCTGGTAACCCGTACAATGTCAGATTTAGCAGTGTTGGCTGGCAGACAGGTGACCCTGGAATAGACTAGCCCCTGCCTTCGCTGCTCGATCATTCTTGTGCTGGCCGCTAGGAAGAGAGCGCTGCTGGTCAGGGAAAGCGTTAGGCTGTTCTATAGAATAGTGTTAGGAAGGAGGATTCTACAAGAACCAAGAGCCCTTCTAGGGCTACAAAGAAATTTATACTTTTTTTTATATTGCTTGTGGCTGGGATGGTGGCACTAGTATGCAGCTGTACATATGGTGAGGTGATATTGCAGGGGGAATGGCTACCATTGTGTTTTAGTGCTAGTGACCACATATTCCACCTCAAACACCAAGTGGGAAATTTATTAGGGTTTGCGTAGAGTTGCTGATTTTTTTTTTTTTTTAGCTGTTATTTCTTTTATAGTCACAACTATCTTGCAAAGCAGTGTGCTCTCATTGTAGGCTACAAATAGCATAGGAGAACCAACGGCTACGTAGGTACAATATGCGGTATGCTCCTTTTTCGCTCTGACTCTCTTATCACAGTAGGTTTTAATTTTTGTAAATGTATGAAAACATTTTAAAACCTTGTTATCATACCAACTCAAAAAATAAAGCAGACATATCATTTGGGGTGCTCAGTGAAAGCTGTAAAATCCACGCCCACAAGAAAACAGTGCAAATGCATTTTTTTCACCACTTTCACTACATTTGGAATTTTTTCCCCAATACCTAGTGCACGGTATGGAATATTAAATACCATCAATATGAAATGCAGTTTGTTGCGCCGAAAACAAGCCCTCATACAGCTCCTTACATGGTAAAATAGATCCGGGCACAGTAAATGTGGTAATCTTCTTATATTTGTTATCCATAGCCCCCTGCCTTCTAAAATCAACAATTGAAATTATGCTAATCAGCCTGATGGCTCCTGGGGGTGTTACCAGAGTCCCTCCGTGCTGCAGATTTGCTGGCTGTGTGCAAGAGTTGTCCCTCTCCACTGTGTGCTGAAACTTCCTCTAGTGCAGTGAGATTACATCAGGCATAGGGAGGGGGGAGTGCTGAGGGAGCAGAAGAGAAGGTAGGATAGTCAAACAGAAAGTGAATCTACAGCACAGAAGAACTATAGAAACACCCCCATGATTTTAAATGTTTTTTTAGAAGGAAGGAGGCCATGGACGAACAAATATAAGATCATCTATGAGTAAGTGTCCATGGTTTAATATGCATGGATACTCCTTCACAATAAAATATTTTAGGCTATGATAATTGTAAGGATGTGAAGAGGGGAGCAGAGAAACATTCCAAAACTAAAATACATCCCCATCCCCCGCTTCAAAGATGTATGGACTTTAAGATGCTTTAGAGCTTCTGTGATGCACAATTCAGAATGACAGGTCTTCCTAATTGCCTTGTTTGGGTTGACTGGATGTTAAGCAGACCAGTAATAAATTGGAGTGACTCACGGAATGTCTACTAGTTTTGTGACCAGCTCAAGTGAACACTAGTGGACCAATTAAGGAACATATTTAAGGACATCTCCTCCCGATTTTGATGGTTTTCAGCGTTACCTATAGGCATTTGGAGCTAAAATCTATGCTGTGAAGGGACCCAAAAAGATTTTTTCCATCTTGCAAGCCATATTATGGCATTTTTCTTATTAAATCAGCTGTGCAATCAACCATGAAACAGTGATGTAGAAGCCAGACTTAATTTTTTATCCCATACAGCTAAATTGCCTTAGTAAGTCATTTCGTTAGTGATAAGCAAAATGCTAATTAAAGAGGTAAACAGTAAAGAGGTTAACCTATGGTTATGATATGGGAAAACGTATATACATCATGGCGCGCAAGGCCGCCAATGGAGAAGAAAGATAGAACCATCTCTTCCACTGAGCTAAAACAGTTATTTCCCTCCCGTACCTAAGATAAACCAGCAATTGTAATGTAACACATATGAAGAAACAGCAATAACTGATGCCCTAGTGCAGTGATGGCGAACCTTTTGGAGACAGAGTGCCCAAGCTACAACCGAAACCCACTTATATATTGCAAAGCGCCAACATGACAATTTAAGCAGTAACTTTTTGATCCCTGCTGTATCACAGGTTTTAATCGTATTGGCGTCAACAATACAATAGAAAGATGGAGAAATTTGGATTGTAGCTTCCCTCCAGTGTCCCCTGAAGAGGAAGAATCAGGGGGCCCAGAGCAGGAGCTCCAATGACAATCCATCTCTATCCACAACTTCTCGCTTATCTTGTAGTCCTGGCAGCCAAGGATGTTGCTTTAAAATAGCGCTGAGCTGGGCTCCTGGGCTGTATTGGATTACAGGAGAAAGCCTTGAGTCTTAGCTTGCAAATTCTGTGTTGGTGTGAAGGCCTGGGTGCCCCCAGAAAGGGCTTTGAGTGCTACCTCTGGAACCCGTGCCATAGGTTCACCACCACTGCCCTAGTGTCTTCTACCAATAGGAAACGTAAGCAGAAGTTAGTGGCAAGGACAAGAAGAGAAAATAAGATGTGGAGAGTAACTAAGAAAGGATGAAGAGGGAATCCAACAGAAGGGAAAATAACATGCAGATAAAGGATAGGGAGTCAGAGACACATAGGTACACCATGCTGCCTAGCCCCCAACCAGGTTCCTGAAGTCCAGAGACTCCCTAAAGGAAAAATACCACCACGGATCTACCTATAAAGGTAGATCCGGTGATAGGTGCATCAAACATATATCTAAGGATAGCCCTTTTTAGGGCTAATCCTTTACTCCACTCTATCTTTTGTAATCTTTTATCAGGGTAATATGCAAATTTTCTATAGAGGCTGCTGGGGTGTGGAGTAGCTGGAGCTTATCCACACCCCAGTTGCCTCTTTGATCCTCCTACCCAGATATCTTTATATCTGCACAGTAGCTCCGGCTTTAGGGCCAAGATCATGCAGCTGCTGGCCTGCGTTCTGTGCGTGGGCAGAACTCCGACTTTGTGGACAAGTGAGGAGCTGCACGCTTAAGGTATCTAGGTAGGAGGATAGGTAGAGATAGGTAGATCCATGGTGGTAGGTTTCCTTTAAACACCATCCATGAGCCCCACACACGTAAGTACCTCTTGCGGGCATGTGGCGTCCCCGCTGCCAAGTCCTCCATGCAAGAAAGAACCAGCATCTCCTGAACCCACTCTGATATGGATGAACTGACAGCGACTGTGATTGAACCTTTTTTTGAAGACATATACCGTATTTTTTGGACTATAAGACGCACATTTTTTCCCCAGAAGATGGGGAAAAACAGTGGTGCGTCTTATAGTCCGAATGTAGATGTGTGCCGGTGTCTCAGCCCTCCACTGCAGGAGGGAATGGAGGAAGGCACATGGCAGTAAGCGCAGTCGCAGTGCTGAGCTCGGCTCTAGCAGCACACTGCTCTGAGCTCGGCTCCACACACAGCTGCTGCCTGTAGTGCACCCACTCACTGTGACATACACTTCCAGGGAATCTGATGAAGGGAAGCAGAAGCCACGCCCCCTCAGCACGGAGCTCTCACTGTGACTGATGCCGGACAGGTCACTATCTTCTCCCAGAGTCCCAGCTGCTCCTGCTGCAGGGGCATCAGATAACACTGAGGGGACAGGAGATGTGACCAGTACTTCAGTCTCTGCTCCTGTGCCTGCTGTGCTGCTCTCACAGGTGTGTGAAACTGAACAATTCCCAAACAGTGCTTGTACAAGGAAGGTCACAGGAGCTTACAGTCTATGTCATCTCTTGTGTCCTCCTCCTCCTCATAGAGTGTAAGGTCTTGTGACCATTGTACAAGCGCTGTCACCTCCTGTGTCCTCCTCCTCATAGACTGTAAGCTCTTGTGTTCATTGTACAAGCACTGTCACATCCTGTGTCTCCTCCTCATAGATTGTAAGCTCTTGTGACCATTGTACAAGCACTGTCACCTCTTGTGTCATCCTCCTCCTCATAGAGTGTAAGCTCTTGTGACCATTGTACAAGCACTGTCACATCGTGTGTCTTCCCCTCCTCAAAGATTGTAAGCTCCTGTGACCATTGTTCAAGCATTGTCACCACCAGTGCCCCTCCTCCTCATAGATTGAAAGCTCTTGTGACCATTGTACAAGCATTGACACCTCCTGTGTCCTCCTCCTCATAGATTGTAAGCTCTTGTGACCATTGTACAAGCACTGTCACATACTGTGTCTCCTCCTCATAGGTTGTACGCTCTCGTGGCCATTGTACAAGCATTGTCACCGCCAGTGCCCCTCCTCCTCCTAGATTGTAAGCTCTTGTGACCATTGTACAAGCATTGTCACCCTGTGTCCTCCTGCTCCTTATAGATTGTAAGCTCTTGTGGCCATTGTACAAGCATTGTCACTCTGTGTCCTCCTCCTCCTCATAGATTGTAAGCTCTTGTGGCCATTGTACAAGCACTGTCACCCTGTGTCGTCCTCCTTCTCATAGATTTTAAGCTCTTGTGACCATTGTACAAGCATTGTAACCTCCTGTCCCCTCCGCGGTTTAAAACACTAACTAAAATAAGCTCCGGCACCAGCTCACCCTGAGCTGGTGCCCGGTATTTTCATCGGAAACCTGCCACTACAAGTGGTAGGTTTCCTTTAAGGTTGGATCCTCAGTGTTCATAACACTATGGTATATGGGTAGAGAAATCCGGCACTCTGAAGTCATCCATGCTTTATTGTATGTGAACATAAAGTTTTGACAACAAATAGGTACACATAGGAACAATGTTCGACAAACACCCTTCGACTTCTAAGTCTTTGTCAAAATAAAACCAGGCGTCGAAACATGTTGGTGTGTTGTCATGATTTTATATTCAACTACAATAAAGAATAGAATTTTATTAAGACTATGGAGTGCCGGATCTCTCTCCCCTGCACTTGAAGCCTATCCTGAATTCAAGACAGGGAAGCAGCACTTTCAAGGCTGCATTGAGACAGCTGAAACGTTGCATCTGCCCACTGGCGAAATAAAACACTGATTTTTTACGGAGTGCTGCTTCCCTGTCTTGAATTTTGGTTATCTATGGGATTTAGAGTCGGATCCTTTTGAAGCCTGCACCCACCACGAATCCTAATTCGTTTTTTCATTGTGTAGCTCCCACTATTACTTTTTTCTTGAAGCCTATCCTGAGATGTTCGGTGAGCTGAACCACTTTGTCTGTTATCAAGGTCTACCCTTACAATATTCAATGTTGTGCTATAATAGGAATATGCATCATAGATTGTTGCCCTGTAATACCCAGTTCTCTAAATTCTCTAAACATTTCAATAATTTTTTGGCATTTGAAAATATTCACTGATTATTACTCACCCCAAGTCCTCCACATGGCAGCATGACAAACATCCTCTGAGATAGAATGCCTGGAAAAGACAAAGGGGCTGGTCACTATAGACATATGTACATGGGTCACTATTAGAGATGAGCGAACATGCTCGTCCGAGCTTGATGCTCGGTCGAGCATTAGGGTACTCGAGACGGCTCGTTGCTCGGACGAGTATTTCCCCTGCTCGAGATCGAGCATTTAATTAAAAAAAACACAGTGAAGAACAATGAAGAATAGAATAAAAACAGTGAACACAGGATCATTTAAGATAAAAACACAGTGCAGAACACAGTGCAGAATAGATTACAGATGTTCGGCACATCTGCTTACTTGTCGGGAGATACGCGCGGAACGGCGCGAACAAAATAGCATGTGAAGAACAATATATATGTGTGTGAAGAACACATTGCAGATGTTTAAATACATCTGCAATGTGTTCTTCACACATATATATTGTTCTTCACATGCTATTTTGTTCGCGCCGAAGGTGAGTTTTTCTTTTCACTGACTCTGCTTATACTCGAGTATATACGGTAAATAAAGATTATCATTATTATTATTAGGTGTCTATATGAAATGGAGGCATTTTGGGGACTTTGGGGACTTTTTTTATTGCAACTTTTTTTAAAACATGGACTTGAATATGCAATGCATGTTCTGATCGCAGTCCAATCAACTGCATTTGGCAATCATTAATTACTACATGTGTAAGCTAAACTTTAATGACTCTGATCGCATGCTTATACGTACAGCCCGGTCCTCCCTTGGGCAGGGCCCAGCAATGCAACACACTCACCAGGGCAGAGCCGCTGCTGACTCGTCGACCTGGGCTGCCACATACATCGACCGGTCGCGTGCAGGTGTAATATTAACACTCTTATCTGAGTTTTCTTTAATCCGGTATTAGAGAGGGTGTAACTGAAATATACGCAGTACACCTACCCTGCTTCTTTTTGGTACTGGCCACACTTGAGGGCATTCCATAATTTATGCATGGGTCAGCAAGTCGTTGTTCCCATACAGTACTATTATGTAAGTGTTTGGTAAGGGTTATTTCACAAATATGGTAGTAAAGGTATGTAAAAATATCAATTGCCACTTTGTGTTTTGATTATGGAGAGGTATAGCCGAGAATTAACCCCTTAAGTACTAGGGTTTTCCGGCTCATTTCTCGCTCTCACAAACTTCAAAAAATAGCCATAACTTTTTCATTTCTTTCCGTTTACAACCTGTGTGAGGGCTTACATTTTTGTGCCGTAACAAATTTACTTTCCCGTAATGTTATTTATTTTAACGGCGTGTACTGCGAAGCTGAAAAAAATTCCAATGTGGAAAAATTGAAAAAAAACCGCAACGTGTCGTCATCGTTCTTGTGGCTCAGTTTTTTACGATCGTCACTCATCGCTCCAAATAACATTCCTACTTTAATTCTTTGTCCGTTCGGTGCGATCGCGGTGATCCCAATTTATTAGGTTTTATTTTTGTTTTTAATACATTTTCAAAAATTAAACGAATGTGTACAAACAAGAAAAAAAAATTTTTGTCATCTTCTTCTCTTCGACGTCATAACTTTCATCTGGTGCACGGAATGGTGAGGGGCATTTTTTTGCGAAATGAGGCGAACGTTTTCAGTGCTACAGTTGAGTCTGTGGCGACATGTTGATCATTTTTTCTTTCATTTTTTATTTATGTAAAAAGGTTGTAAAGTCGTCATTTTCGGACATTGGGCGCCATTTCCTTCCCGCCTCGGAGGTCCGCCGGCCGTAACGTTTTTTAATATTTTGATAGATCGCGTAGCAATTTTGGGGACGTTCTGGCGTACTCTAATTAGGTCTGTGATTTTTACAGTTTGGTTTTTTATAATTCCGTTTCTAGGGAAAGGGGGTGACTTGAACTTTTAATATTTATAATAATCCTTTTTTTATTTTTTAAACTTTTCTTTTTTCTTTTATTTTTCACCTATTTTTTAGACCATCTAGGGTACAATCCCTAAGAAAAAAAAATTTTTTTTTTTCTTTCGTCTTTTTAAATTTTTTTCCTAGATGATCAGTCGCTCCTCCATATACTGCAATACTACAGTATTGGCACATATATGGCGTTTTTGCAGGTCTTACTTACAATGAGCCACTGGCTCATTGTAACAACCTGCATAAACCATGTAGCCCGCGCGTGTCAAGAGAAGCCACTCGATCTACCATGGAACCACGCCGCCCCCCGATGACGTTCTCGGGGGCGTGGCGATCGAAAAAAGATGGCGGGCGCCCGCAGCGCCGTCGCGCGCGCTTGGTTCAAACGCCGCCCGCGGGGGAGCTGTTGCGGGCGTCGTTTAAGAGGGGTTAATAGCCGCGATCGGTGGGCAGCACCGACCGCGGGTTATTAGCGTGGGGTTTTGTGCAAAATGCAACAACCCCCACCTCTGTATGTAAGAGGTACTCAGCCCGTGACCCTCTTCATACTTCCCTTATACCGCTGCGCCGTAGAGCGACGCCAGAGCTTTAAGGTTAATGCTAGAAACACTGGTTTCATCGACCAGATAAGTGGGGTGGGTGTACTGTCAAGGAATTATTAATCGTTGAATGTATAATTGGTTTAACTATATGGTAATTACAAACTTGTTGAATATATTGCTAATTATTGAAGGCGTCCCGGTCATTTAGAACATCCTGTGAGGATCCTTACAAACCTGATAAACTCTGAACTCAGAAGTTCGTGTGACCTCAAAGGCATTTGGTCACCTCTCCCACTGCACCTACCCCCACCCCTGCATCTAGGATTTGGAAACAAAGAACTGTTAAATATTTCTGGACTCTCCCCCCCTCATTAACACTTTGCCCATCGTGAATGACCTTCTGGACTAATTAAGAATGGGAGGTTCTAAGAAACTGTAACCAAACTGAGAAGATATAAACCATATGAAAAAATCCAAGAATTGGTGTTCACATTTTGGGGCTGCTTGACAGCTGAGTGTGCCTTATTTTCTCCCCCTCCAGAATCAGGATTTACTTAAGTTGTAAGTTTCTGTTATTTTTCTCCCTTTTTATCTATAACTGTTTTGCCGTGTTGTGTGTCTTTTATTTGTAATGTTCTTTTGTTTTAATATCTTTTTTATGCACTGACCAACTTTTTGTAATTAAGATTTTCACTTAATTTAGTCCCTGTATGCTCTGCGAACTCATAGCCTTGTGAAGTGTGGTTAGCTTGTTATTACTGCTAAAGTGCTGAGTGGCATGTCTAGGGTGTGACAGGTGACTGCCTGAGTACCAAGAGTTGATGTAAGTGGATACTTATTGGTCCCATATAAATGCCAATAAGTGGTGGCATGGGTCTGGGGGTTGCTGGAGCTGTAATGAGGTGTGATTTATCGCTAATCATGTGTGTCCTTATGAAAGGTGAGCACAAGTTTGAGTAGGCTAAATTAACCGTTACAGTTGCACCCCACGTCACTGACGAGGCGGCGGTGGTCCTCTCCGTGACATGTACTTTCTATAAATTATATTATTTGGAATTCAATTAATAAAGTAATTATCCTACCTTTACATGTTTTAATGGGGTACTATCAGTTCAAAGATTAGTGCATGTCCATGGTGTATGGAACGTCACTGATCTGGAATTTAAATTATGTTTTTTTCTATAAAAGACGCATAATATAAATCGGTTGTGCAGATAACTATGTGATAATTAGCCATGTAAGGCATTTTTACGGGTTCACAGTGGAATATCGAATTTAGTAAAGTATATTTAAGGAGTTTTGGGGGATATTAAGGGGGGATTAGTAAGGTAATATCATATAACTGGCATGTAAGATTATCTGGTAAAATGGATTACTGGTGAAATTCCTACTCCTGATTGTTGGAAAAGGGGCAAATTTTCACGTTAGTAAGAGTATTTTCATGTACATGGGCAAGTTGGCTTGTTGAGAGATTGAAGTGGAGGGATTCATTTTTCGCCCTTTTCTTCTTCTTCCTCCAGTGACCGATGAAAGTGGGAGATAAAAATGAGGAAAAAATGTTTCTGTATGTCTATTGACGCAACTGTGTATGCTTTCTATATATTCCCTTTGCAATTTATATATGGTACATATATGATAGTGATTTATGTCCATGTGGGTTATATTATAGTTCTTTGTAAGACTTGAAATTATTGGGCGCAGTGTACGAAAAGTTACAAAAACAGTTAACGGTGCATACATTTTCACAATAAAAACAGACGTGGGACATTTAGCATAAACAAGAAAAAAGCTGAACATCAAAAAGAAGCAAGCAAGACATAAGAAAAGTGGATTAATAAAGTACCTGATGATGGCGACAACCAAAGTTGTGATTCTGTCCGTTACACATTTCCTGTTGCTAGTTATATTATCTCCTCCACATGTCTCTTTTGTTATCATTTTTTTATATTTTCTTCTTGCGTTGTTGTCTTCGCCCTTTCTTAAATCATTAGGCTCCATTTGTTTAAGACACCCAGGAAGAGAGTGAGGCCTGGAGTGTGTTTTAACCCCAGGCGAGTCTATGGTTGTCAGAGAAAGCATGTGTCTTCCTAAGTGGTTTAAATTAACCACCTTTTTGGCCAGCAGTATTCCTAGCTAGGGGGGATGAAACGAAAGCCACAGACTGCAGTTCTGCCCTCCAAATTTAGACAAAAGGGAATTGATCATAGTGTCCATAACTGGGATAATTCATTAATATGGGTCCCCAGTTACCACAGGACTAGTTATGTGGTCCAGAACACACTCCCTGTAGGCGAAAATCAGTAATGTTAGCCCAGGGAAAGCGCAGCTCACACAGCAAAACACCCATGATCTATAGGCTAAGAACTCCCCGTTTTTGGTATGTGGTTTACTGGGAATGACACGTTAACCTTTGGTTGGGAGCCACTGCACAATTGTCCATCTTCAATAAAAGTTAGGGGTGTTATTGAAAAAAACCCAGACCCCAAAAAGTACCTCACTTGACTGGGAGGTGGTGGAAAAACTCCCTCACGTGACATCAACAGCCAGGGGTGGGGTCAACAAAACACCTGGGTTTCAATTAATGAAGCAAGCCACATAGTAGTTGTTCAGTTGAGGATTCTATCACATAGAAGTGCTGGATCGATGCTTATGCCCTGGTACTCGGGCAAAAGAATTTTCATCATCCTCTCTATTGCACTAGCCAAGAAATTTTTTTAGTTTCGCTCTTCCCCTTACTGTTTGTAGTATCGTATAGTTATGTGTTTAATCGTTTTTATCTTTTTTTTCATTTTACATACTGAATTTAATTCTTGAGGTACCGCAATTTTTATGTAAATTAAAAACTTTTAATAAGACCTCTGGCTTGTAGTCCTTAAAGAATCTGGTTCTCTGAAGGGACATACGTTACCAGAGGTCTATAGCATTCCCATGTAGTAAGCGACTTGCATGTTCTGTGTGAATTTATAATGTACATTCGTGTAGTAGTGAGTGCATGGGCTGCTGAGTTATCAATCGGGTGCATGTCTGTGTGTTAGGTGCTAGGCCTTCTTGGCGTAAGAACTTCGTTTGGGTGGGGTGCGTGTGGATGGTTGCTGGGGCTTGAAATTCGGAGAAAATTAGCGTACAGTAAGGGACGCCATTCGTTGGGAAGTGGGGGGCGGAGCTTAAGGGCTAAATTCTGGGCTCCTAGTGTTAGGTACCGTTGTGATGAAACTCCGGTGAGTCGGGTTCTGACTTCGTCCTACTTGTCTTAAGAAAACTGCGTTTGGAGGGGAGATGAGAGTGTATCGAAAATGTCTATCTATGATCATGAAGTGCAGTTTACATAAACAATGAGTCTTTGTACTATGTAATATGGAATTTCGCTGTTTATTCAAGAACAATGTACAATACATTAAAACGTGGATTGCAAATGGGATGGGAATTGGCGAAATTTACATACAAGGAATGGATAACACATGTAGTTGCAGTACTCTTATTGTATACTGACTGCATGAGCAATAAAACTGATGGTAGCCTGAGTCGAAGTAACAAGTCACTTAAGTTAATCTACAGTTAACGTGAGCAATGTAAATTGTAAATCCTAAAATATTGAAATGTGTTTTATAACACTAGATTTTCCTTCTCAAAATGATAATTTAATCGCAATTTACTGTCCGTCATTTATCATTACAGGTCAATGACGTCTACTCTTGAACTCAAATGGAACTGTATGTGAATTCTAAAAAAAGAAAATTAATAGCCACTACACTATTTTATGCCTGTCGCTCATAGGAACTGATCAATCCGCCTGTAATGGATTATTATATTTTTCCAACAAGGCAAATAATTAAAATGGCATATAAAATATTTAAAACGACCTAGGTCATTGGTCCTTTAGTGACTAAACCCCAATAGCTGATATATTATCAGCTAAAATCTATTTTCCCTGTTTTAAGCTATAAAATCTTACACTGACCATTATTATAGTGTTATATTAATAAGTGCTGGAAAGACTAGGTCACATCATCCAACATGTTAAAATTGCACAAACGATTTCCAGAACTTCGTGATATGAATATTTGTATCTAAGAAAGGTGTTCAGTCCCCTCTGAACTAGTACAGAAGTATCTCCAAACTCCTGCGGCAGAGAGGTCCATAGTCCACTGGGTTACATAGTAAATAATACCTCCATCTATGGGACACATGGCAGAACCCGCAACTGCCCCCTCTTTAACTGGGCCCAACCAACGTCAGCCTTGGAATAATAAATACTCTTTGGATAGATCCCGTTACTGTGGCTTTCTGTACAACATTGCGTAATGAGGTCCTCCACTCAGACCCCGTCTTTTTTCTAATACTGAATAATACTAAAGGTTTGTATCTAATCACTTCATTGTCATTGCTAGTCCCCCCCATTCTCCTAATTAAACTTGGTTGCTCTCTCTTGTCAATGCCATCCTCTTCACCAAACGGCTTACTTAGGCCTACAATAGCGTTATATATTTTATTTCTAAAATAAAATATGATCCAACCTCCACTACAAGTAGATAAAGGTAACGAGATAAAGCCGGCTCACCCAACCTTCAGACCATCTTGGCCGTATCCTCGCTGTAGAGATGTCCTGGTGCTCGGAAAAGGCAAACCATAGCCATGTAGCATAAACGAAAACAACGTGGAACCGGCACGACACGAAGCACTTCACAGGGGTAAGATGCCAAATTCTTCTTCTTTATTGATTAAAAGTCAAACAACATGAGGAGACAAATCGGTTGACGCGTTTCGACGGTTCCCCGTCTTAATCTTAACCTGTCTGCTATGTGAAAACACGCTCACCTTTATAGTGGATCAGCTGGTTGTAACTGAGAGGGGAACGCCCTCCTTCCTGTGTGGTCACCCGGACCGGGCCGCGCCTCCAAGATCACATGACCAAATCCCACTCAATCACATGATCGGAAGCGATGCCCGGCACCGGGATAACTCCCAACTATATAATGATCAGATGACGGGCTGAGCCTCCATTAATCTCGCGACCCGCTGGTATCGGGCCAACGCGATCGGGAGCACAGACCGAGATCAAGACCCACCGGTGAGTGGATCATTAAAAATACATCTGAGAAATAAAATTGTCACTGCCATTTACAAAAACACATATGCTGGCTAGACATGAAAATCGGCGTACTAAGGAACTAGAGAAATAAATTCCTACTAACTATCGAGGTACTGCATAGAGTATTGCATGAACAAATGTGCTGAGGAAAACTTTTGTCTCAAGGTTATTACATACACCAAAACAAATTGAACAAAATGTTATACATTATGGAAGAAGTGACAGAATAAGTATAGAGTCAGATACATCAACTGCTACAACAATGAAAATAATAAAAAGTTGTATTCTCTCTTAATATGTCAATATGATGTCTTGTCTCTTATTCATACCCTGTGGTGTTCTGCTCTCCATAACAAAAATCCAATAACTCTCCCTATTCAGTAACTTCCTCTTAATGTTACCACCCCTAATTGGAAGTGTGACCTTCTCAAAGCCCGTCCATGTGAAGTGACAAGTAGATTTACCATGTATTTCTCTAAAATGTCTTGACGCTGCTGAGATGCCAACTGACTCATTGGTGATATCTGATAGATGTCTACGGATCCTGGTTTTTAGAGGACCCGTAGTATGCCCTATGTATTGTATCTTACACATGTTACATTTAATCGAGTAAATGGCATTGTTGGTGTTACAATTAAGGTAAGACCGAATAGGGTAGCTCTTATCAGTACTACAGGATGTTATATTGGTGTTAACTGAAATGTATCTGCAGGCCTTGCATAATGTGTGACCACATTTGTAACAACCCTTGGTGCTTAACCAAGTCGTATTGGTTTTTTGGCTTTTAAATAAACTTGGTGAAAGGACACTACCTATCGTGGGAGCTCTCTTAGCCACACATTTAACACCGTCGTTTAATAAAACATGAAGAGTTGGGTCTTGTAGTAGAATCGGGACATATTTTTGAACAATTCTAGTTATATCCCTAAATTGCTTACTGTATGTTGTGGAAAAGATTACGGGGGACTTTTTTTGTGTAGCATTACTATCACTTATTCCTCTCTGTTCCGATTTATCTACTAGTAAATCTTCCTGTTTCAAATTGCACACTCTGTTTATAGCTTTTTCCACTGTGACATTACGATATCCTCTCCGATTGAGTCTACCTTTAATATTTTTTATCTCCTTCTCATAGTCAACATCGTCGGAACAGTTTCTCCTGAGACGTATTAGTTCTCCATAAGGTATGTTTTGTGTAACATGGGGAGGATGGCATGAAGATGCCAGCAGGGTGGTATTCCTTGCCATTTCTTTCCTGTAGGGCACAACAACAATTTCTGGTTGATCTGCTGGTGGCTGGCCTTGCTGTAGTGCATCTACTACCATATTGTGAGGAATTTGCAGGGAGACTTGCGACCGTTGTGTTTAGCGCTTAGTGACGCACATATCCATCGCAAAGACCGAAGTGGGACAATTTATTAGGGGTTTGATTGAAATTAGGTACAGTCTGCCATTCTCTTTTTATTTTACGTTTATTTTTTCATAACTCAGCGTCATCTCATCTGGCATAGCAGTGTGCTTTCATAGTTGGCTAGAAAATAGCCATAGCAATAGGATAGCATCGTTTGGTTTTAAAAACTAAAAAACACAAAAAAAAAAAAAAAAAAAAAAAAATTAAAGTTATAACTTTCATTTTCAAAATTTTACCCTGAGGCTACGGGGTAAGGACGAGGCGGGGACGTTGGGCGTCAACTACTGCTAGGGTCAGAGGCCGTGGTCCTGGGCGGGGTGAGACACCCCTGCTGATGAGGGAGCAGGGAACGCCGCAAGCTACCTCCTAGGTTCATGTCGAATTTACTGGGACTCGTGGATAGAGCACTGTTTGAGGCCAGAACAGTGCGAACAGTGAATGTCGTGGATTGCCGACCAATGCTTTCAGCCAATTTGTCCCCAGTCAGTCTTCCACGCAGTCCCCCATGTCACCGAAATCGGCACTCCTCCAGCTCCTGCACCTCGCCTCCTCCCCCCCAGTTCTGCCCCCTCCCGGAAAATTTGCCCATTTTGAACCGGCATACTCTAGGAACGTTTTCTGGAACCCTTCCCAAAAAAAAACATCACAACCACTTGTCCGGTTGCGGCTGAGTCAATTTCCGATCCCAGGTTTTCCAACCAGTCGCGAGTCTGTGGGTTATGATGAACCTTCTTGACGTAGAGAAGATGTGTAAAAGAGGTGTCCGCCGATGCGAGACACTGTTGCTTAGACAGTGATGAAGTTGTTTGTAGGGCAGGAATCCGAGGGGGGACAGACATGAGGATCGGAGGATGAGTGAGTTTGACAGACCCAAGCTGGTTGGAGGCCCGGGTGAACACAGTGCTTCTGAGACGGAGGAGATCCTCGACCAGAACACGGGTTGGAAGAGGCCGTGGTGTGGCCAGACGGAGAGGCACGGGTCCAGACGGTGCATCAACGCCAATGTGTCACTGTTTGAAGCCCCGTGGCGAGGCTCCCGTCGGCGAGGCTAGATTTTCAAAATGTCTGGAGGTTCTTTAGGAAACACGGATGAACCGACGACTGTGGTGTGCAGCCTTTTCCAAACCAGGATCAGCAGAAAGGGTTCCACCACTACTAGCTTAACTACCCACCAGTTATTGCGCAGGCATGAATATGCTAACCCCCCCCTCGGTTTGGCACCAAGCCCGTTTCACCTCCCGCCTGTGCACACCACTCTCCTTCCCCTGTGTCAGCTGATAGTCAGCCCCCTTGCCCGTTGAACCCTGCCCAAAAACCCTATCGTCTGCTAAGCGACAGCAGGCGGTGCTCAACTGCTTAGCCTAGCGATAAATGCCACACCGCCCAGAACTATTACAGGGCATCACGGCGCAGACTGTCTGTGGCTGGCACACAGCTGAACCTATAGCCGGCTGGTTGTGTGTGACAACGCCGTTAACTGGTGGCGGCTCTGCAACTCGGCATAAAAAGACTGACCACATGTTGCCATGCCTGGCCCTGTGTTAAATCTGAAGTTTCAGCTTGGTCCTCAATACCATATCCCCAAAAAATTTCTGTCTATTTGCTCACGAAGGGCGCCGCATCTGTCTCGCATTTCAGGAAGTCCAGCACAGATGCTGCCCACTCTCAGGGCAGCGCAGCGCGCCTCCACCCGCCCCTCACCGACTGTTGTGCACGTGCCCCCGATGTGGAATCAACATTCACCATTTACTCCAATTTTACCCAACTCATTGCGAGCGATTGTAGACTGCCAGATGTTCACTTCACCAGACTGTTGTCAGTCAGGCACTTCCTCAAGTCACAATGTAGGAGTTGACGTGGATGCCTGATATCTGTCCGGTGCTGATAATTGCGAGGAGTCCAACACAGATGGTCAGTGGCGATGCCGCCATCACCGATGTTATTCAGCCCCTCACCATCCCTCGTTTTGCTTGCCTTTTGAAAAACCTCTGATCAGCATGAAGTCGGAAGCTTTGCGCTCGTCACAAACGCTGGGAAGAATCTCCCTTTTTGATAGCCAAGCACCCTCCGGTCTTTTCTCAGCGCATATCGGAGGAGGTAGGGAAGGGATGAGGAGAGGAGAGGGAGAAGTGGCGAGACACAAGGGGACCATTGTTCCTTCACTGTTCAGCATGTATGGGCAGAGGAAGAGGAGTTGGAGGAGTTTAAGGAGGAGGAAATGGACAGTCAGGCCAGTGATGGGAGTGAATTCTTGTCAGATGGGACTCTGGCACATATGCTAGATTTCATGCTAGGCTGCCTATCCCGTGACCCTCGCATTCAAAGAATTTATTCCAGCACCGATTACTGGGTATTCACTCTCCTGGACCCACGGTACAAGCAAAATCTTTCCACTCTCATCCCTGGAGAGGAAAGGAGTGGCCCTGGTGCAGAAGCTGAAACAGTATTTCCCTTTTGACAGCGCTAGCGGCAGAGGGCGTACTTCTGCGGGATAAGTAGCGAGGGAGAGTAGGCAGCTTGTCCCACACTGGCAGGGGTACGCTTTACATGGCCTTTGCCAGTTTTATGTCACCCCAGCAAGACACTGTCACCTGTCCCCCGTCTCGGCAGAGTAGGGCTAATCTTTACAGAAAGATGGTGAGGGAATACGTAGCTGACCATACCATCGTTCTAAATGATCACACAGCTCCCTATGACTACTGGGTTTCAAAGCTGGACATGTGGCACGAACTGGCGCTGTACGCCTTGGAGGTTCTTGCCTGCCCTGCCGCTACCCTGTTGTCTGAGCGGGTTTTCAGTGCAGCTGGCAGCATCATCACCAATAAGTGTACACGCCTGTCGACTGACAGCGCTGACAGGCTGATGCTTATCAAGATGAATAAAGCCTGGATTTCTCAGGATTTCCATTCTTCACCAGGTGAAAGAAGCTCAACCTGAATAATGTATGCACTCCTCCTCCTCATTTTCCTCATTCTCCTGCTCTTTGTACACTAAAGGAGAGGAAACTGGCTATTTTCTGCCAGGGCCAACTGGCTCTAGCTATAGTACTCTATGTATTTAATTTTTCAGGAGGGCCCCCTACCCAGTCCTCTGTTCTAAAAAATTTTTGGACTGCCACATACAGGCACTCAATCTATTTAATTTTTCTGGAGGACCTCCTACCTTCTCCTCTGGTTTGAAAACTTTTTTGGACTGCCACATACAGGCACTATCCAAATTTAATTGTCCCCATAGCAGCCTCCACACGTCGTCTTTATAGCTGCCTCCACACGTTGTCCCGAAGAAGGTTGGCGAGAAACACAAGAGGGACCATTGTTCAGTCTTCACTGTTCTGCGTTTGGGCAGGAATAAAGAGAGTTGGCGGAGTTGGAGGAGTAGAAATCGGACAGTCAGGCCAGTTGAGGGGATGACATTCTTCTGAGCTGTTGTGGTACCTCTGGCGCATATGGATAAAAGATTCATGCTAGGCGCCTATCCCGTGACCCTAGCATTCAAAAGAATTGATTGCCGCACCGATATGGCATTCACTCTACTGGACCACGTACAAGCAAATCTTTACACCTCATCCCTGAGGTGAAGGAGTGTGAGAATGCATGGAATACCAGCAGGCCACTGGTGCAAAGCTATAAACCAGTATTCTCCCTTTTCCTTCTGACAAGTGCTTGCGCAATAGTCTTAGTTCTGCGGACAAGGTAGAGAGGGAGAGTAGGGAGCGGGACAGCCTTGTCCAGTCACATGTCAAGGGACTTTACAAGGCTTGCAAGCTTTTATGTCCCCACCCCAGCAAGCACTGTCACCTGTCCCCAGTCTCGGCAGAGTAGGGCTGCATCTTTATCGAAAATCGGTGAGGGAGTACGCAGCTGACCATACATCATCGTCCGAATGATCACAAAGGTCTACAACTCTACTCTGGTTTTTAAAGACGCTGACAGTGTGCACGAACTGGCGCTGTAACTCTTGAGTTCTCTTTGCGCCCTGCCGACTAGCGTGTGTACGAGTGGGTTTTCAGTGCAGCTGGTGGCAATCATCACCGAGAGCGTAGCCTCCTGTCGACTGACAGCACTGACAGGCGCTGACGCTTATTAAGATGAATAAAGCCTGTGATTCTCCATAATTTCCAATCTCCCACCAGTGTGAAGGAAGCTCAACCTGAATGAATTTTCACTCCTCCTCCTTTATTTTCCTCTCGTCTCGCTCCTCTTGTACACTTAGCAGAGGAGGAAACTGGCTTTTTTGACAGGGCACTGGCTCTAGCTATAGTACTCTATGCATAATTTTCTGGAGGGCCACTAACTCCTCGTCCTCTGTTTTAACAATTTGTTTGGACTGCCACATACAGGCACTCAATCTTTAATTGTTTTCTGGAGGGCCACCTACCTGCTCCTCTGGTTTGAAAACTTTTTTGACTGCCACATACAGCATCAATCTATTTCATTGTTTCGGAGGGCCACTTACCTGCTCGCTGGAGTTTGAAAACTTTTTTGGAGACGCCACATACAGCTGCACTATCCATTTAAATTGCTACCATAGCGACCTCCACACGTGTGTCTCCATTGCAGGGCTACCGTTCCAAAAAGTCGTCCATATCATCTGCCATCCAAGACTCTCCCTTATCAAACGATGGTTGTGTCAGGCAGAAATATTGGTTGTTTTCATGGATTCCACATCAAAGTGTTAACTTTGTCGCCACCCCCACGCTGCTGTGTTATCCACAAATACTGGCAAACTTTATGATTAACCAATATTATTCAGCGCTTCTTGGCACTGTTGATTACACGCTGTTGTTAATCCAAAAATATAATGCCCAAACTTTTACCATATACCCGATATTATTTCAGCGCTTCTTGGCATCTGTTTACATTCCCTCCCCGCCATATCCCAACTTATAAGAACGCTACTACACTTGATTTATACAAAAGGTTCTTAGAAGTGCTGTTGGGGAGTAGCCTAGAGACAGGGGCTTGGACTTGGCGAAATCTCGCCTGGCAGCGGAGCGCAGTCCATCCAAGAATCCAAAACTACCTAAGTTTTAACTGCAGCACCTTTAATCTACTAACTAGTTCCGTCCTCACTACCTGTCCCCTTATCAACGGACTGTGGTCAGCAGAAGATTTTCAGGTGTTCCCAGATACATAGTGTGACTGGCCCATCATGCGCCGCCATGCTGGAACCGAAGTTCAATCATAGCAGCGCAATATGGATTGCCCATACTGTCGCTCTAACTGGAACCATTCCCGTAAAAACTATTAAAAGAGAACCACTATGCTATCCATACTCCAGTGGAATATTCAAACGACCCCCGCCTGCTTTGAAATGAATATAATTTTTTTACAAAGTAAACACTTCTGGCCCCTGGCCCATTTGGGGGGTAGGACCGAGACAGGGGCTTGGACAGCGAAAGCTCGCTGGCAGCGGACCGCCAGCTCCATCCCAAGATTAGGCAGCTCAGAGGCATACCATGTCATGCTGCCCCTGCTGTTTTCCCGTCCATTTCGCCTCACAGCGTCCACCAATGTCTCACTCGCAACTTTCGCTGTCTATACCCCAGACTCGGAGGCAGAGAGGATATGCAGCCATTTCATCCCCTTAGTCAAACAGCTGTGTCAGGCAGAATTTTAGTGTGTTTTCACCCAGATACATAGTGCCGAACTCGGCGCGTTCTGCTCGCCTGCCATGCTGGAGACCTCCCGTTGCAATCAAGAAGCGCAATATGGGATGTTGCCCCATACTGTCGCTCCCCTTGAATCCATGGAGAGTTCTCTCCAGGCTGCCTCCAAAGTCGTCCGCCTTATCAAACGAGCTGTACGTCAGGGCTCATTTTTCGGGTTGCGTGTTTTCACCGAATACGGTTTGGAAACTTGGTCACTATTCGCCCCATGCTGTTTATCGATCTATGATATACAGTCAACCGTTTTGTGTCACGAGGAAATAATTTCAGTCGCTTCTGCTACCTCCTTTGGTTCCTCTCTGCCAACCCATGGTTTGAAGCACTGAGTCATTAGGGTTATGTACTGCCATGCCTCTCTAAGCTTCACGCTGCTGCCGCTGCCTTGCAGCCGTCCCCTTAGGTACAAGGTCATGTTCATTATTGGAATGTTTTGATGCTATTCTAGGCTTCATTCTGTCACTCTGTCCATGGCCATGCTTTTCTTGCCCATAATTTTGGCATAATGTTGAATTTGAGCAGCGCTCAGAGCATCCATGCATGCTGGCCCCCCCTGCTGTTTCCTGTCCATTTCCGTGGTGTTTCCATCCTTTTCTGAGGTTTCCAGGTGTTTGGCCAAGCTTCCCTGTGCAGAGCCTTGGTCCCCTTGAAAAATGCTTGAGTCTCCCATTGACTTCAATGGGGCTCGTTATTCGAGACGAGCACTCGAGCATCGGGAAAAGTTCGTCTCGAATAACGAGTACCTGAGCATTTTAGTGCTCGCTCATCTCTAGACATGATACATCATCAAGTGGATCGGGAGAAAACAATAAAGACTTCACGGATTGTATATTCTAGATGTCCTCTAGTGGAAGTATTGGATAGTGATGGAAACAATACAACAAAAGAGGGGATTTTTCTTTATTTGGCAAAGCATTTTTTTGGTGTGTAAAGATAAAAAACTCAAGATGGTTATTCTTTAGAGATTTTTAGGCTAGGGGATGATTATTCCAATGTGTTATGATGAAAAAATAAAATATGAAAAATGTGGGTTTGTCTGGCACAGCCAAAAATAGATGGAGGTGTTGGTGAACTGGGGGGTGGGGGGGGGGGGCTGATATCTGCATTTGGATTGCCTTGAACAACTTTTTCAAGGGTCTCATTGAGACTATGGGGCAGATTTATCAAGCAGTCTAAAAGTCAGAATATTTCTAGTTGCCCATGGCAACCAATCACAGCTCCACTTTAAAATATTCATGAGCACTGGTAAAATGAAAGCTGAGCTGTGATTGGTTGCCATGGGCAACTGGAAATATTCTGACTTCCAGACTGATTGATAAATCTGCCCCTATAAGTACACATTGGGGCTTCTTTACTAAGGGTTCCATGGACGCATTTTCGGCGTGTTTTCCGACTTTACGGGATCGCGCTGGGGATTGTGCCACGATTGGATTTTGGCGCATCGGCGCCGGCTTCCATGTGACAGAACCGGGGGGGGGCGTGGGACGATCCCGTGGATTCGGACAAACTACAGGATTTAAATTAGAATTTGTGTCGCAAGATCAAGCACTTACGTGCAACGGGAAGAAGAAGGTGAACTCCAGCGGACCTGATGCAGGATATCGGGCGCACGATCTTAATGAATTGCGGCAGCTGCATTGGAGTTGGGGAACGCACCTTGGGGATCGCGCAGGGACGGGTAAATAAATCTGCCCCATTATGTTACGTTTATATATACAAAAATTGAGTTGATTCAGTCTGTCTGGGTGATTTTTTGAAATCTGTTCTATTAAACAGGCTTTGGCTACACTGAAATCACTATTATTATGGAGCTTGAAGTGTCTAGAGACACTGGGGCAGATTTACTTACCCGGTCCATTCGCGATCCAGCGGCGCGTTCTCAGTGGATGATTCGGGTCTTCCGGCGATTCACTAAGGCAGTTCCTCTGAAGTCCACCAGGTGTCACTGCTGCACTGAACTCCATTGGAGTTCACTGAAGTTCACCAAGCCAGGCCGGGTGCAGGTAAGCGTATGTCAAGCAACACATTTTTTTTTTTTTAAATACGGCGGTTTCTCTGAATCCGCCGTGTTTTCCAACGGCCAAGCCCCCCATTTCCGTTGCGTGCATGCCGGCACCAACGCGCACAATCCGATCGCGTGCACCAAAATCCCGGGGCAATTCAGGGAAAATCAGTGCAAAACAGTAAAATTCGGGTAACCCGACGTAAAAACGCGATTTGGGCCCTTAGTCAATGACCCCCACTGTGTAGCAAAATAAAAAAAAAAATTTTGTCTTACTTCGGTGGGTATTGACTTTTTCTCTAAAGGATTGGGTGGTGTGACCCACGTACTGGAGTGGGCAGGGGCACTCTAGAAGGTATACCACATGGTGCAAGAAACAGTTTAGAAAGGATTGAATTTAGGAAGATTTGGTCGTAGTATAGGACATAAATGTCTTTGTCCTATGTTGAATTATTTCACAGGTTAAACATTTAGAGCTGTTACAATGAAAGGTGTCTTTAAGAGAAGGGCACATAGTTGTTTCTTGTACAGGAGATGTCATTTTGTTCTTAAGTGGGCGCATCTTGGTTGGTGCTAAAAGCGTTTTTAAGGAAGGAGCTTGTCTGTAAGTGAGTTTGGGTGTTTTTGACAGAGCTTTTGTTAAGTAGGGGTCCTTTTGTAGTACAGGCAGTCCCCGGGTTACATACAAGATAGGGTCTGTAGGTTTGTTCTTAAGTTGAATTTGTATGTAAGTTGGAACTGTATATTTTATCATTGTAATCCCAGCCAGAACTTTTTTGGTCTCTGTGACATTTCCCCTGAGTGAGAGTATGTAAGTCCATACGAGGTCACTTGAACACTCACCTCCCTTATGATCTTCTCTCTAACCTCCAGTGTTAGCAGGACACCTAAAGGGAATCATTTCTCGCAGAGCATGCTCGTCCCCTTTTCACCAGCTGCTCAGTCAAATAGGTCAGCATAATACAATTATATTATTTGTTATTTTTATAAATAATTGCCTGTGCAATATAACATCCTACGTACAGACACGGTCAGTCTCTCCCCCCTCTTTATCATTTTCATTTATGATGTACCTGGCTACTCAGTTCCTTCTCAAGAAATTTCTATATATGAAAGATTCTAATCACCTTCTTTTACATATACACTCACCGGCCACTTTATTAGGTACACCTGTCCAACTGCTCGTTAACACTTAATTTCTAATCACATGGCGGCAACTCAGTGCATTTAGGCATGTAGACATGGTCAAGACAATCTCCTGCAGTTCAAACCGAGCATCAGTATGGGGAAGAAAGGTGATTTGAGTGCCTTTGAACGTGGCATGATTGTTGGTGCCAGAAGGGCTGGTCTGAGTATTTCAGAAACTGCTGATCTACTGGGATTTTCAACCACCTCTAGGGTTTACAGAGAATGGTCCGAAACAGAAAAAACATCCAGTCAGCGGCAGTTCTGTGGGCAGAAATGCCTTGTTGATGCCAGAGGTCAGAGGAGAATGGGCAGACTGGTTCGAGCTGATAGAAAGGCAACAGTGACTCAAATCGCCACCCATTACAACCAAGGTAGGCAGAAGAGCATCTCTGAACGCACAGTACGTCGAACTTTGAGGCAGATGGGCTACAGCAGCAGAAGACCACACCGGGTGCCACTCCTTTCAGCTAAGAACAGGAAACTGAGGCTACAATTTGCACAAGCTCATCGAAATTGGACAGTAGAAGATTGGAAAAACGTTGCCTGGTCTGATGAGTTTCTATTTCTGCTGCGACATTCGGATGGTAGGGTCAGAATTTGGCATCAACAACATGAAAGCATGGATCCATCCTGCCTTGTATCAACGGTTTAGGCTGGTGGTGGTGGTGTCATGGTGTGTGGAATATTTTCTTGGCACTCTTGGGGCCCCTTGGTTGAGCATGCTTGAGCATCGTTGCAACGCCACAGCCTACCTGAGTATTGTTGCTGACCATGTCCATCCCTTTATGATCACAATGTACCCAACATCTGATGGCTACTTTCAGCAGGATCGCCATGTCAAAAGCTGAAGCAATCTCAGACTGTTTTCTTGACATGATCCATGAGTTTCACTGTTACTCAAATTCCTCCACAGTCACCAATTCAATCATAGAGCATCCTTTGGGTGTGGTGAACGGAGATTCGCATCATGGATGTGCAGCAGACAAATCTGCGACAACTGTGTGATGCCATCATGTCAATATGAACCAAAATCTCTGAGGAATTGTTCCAGCACCTTGTAGAATCCATGCCACAAAGAATTGAGGCAGTTCTGAAGGCAAAAGGGGGACCAACCCGTTACTAGCATGGTGTACCTAATAAAGTGGACGGTGAGTGTATACCTCACTCTGTCTCTAATAATTATGTGATGGTACACTCATGAGTATGATTTATTTGATTTTATTTCACTAATTAATATCTATATTTACATGTAACTATAAGATTTATATTTATATCCATTGTTCTAATTATGATATTTGTAAACACTGACAGTTTCTTTCTGAAAAACTTTTATTGTATATACTTGTGGATTAATTTATACAAAGATCATGTATTTTTTAACAAATAGAGAAAATGTATCACGTCCTATTTATATTTTTATTTCGGTTACAAAGTGTTCTTATACACTCCTTTTACATAATTTACATAAAAATTCTTTGGACCTGAAGAAGGTGAAAATCCTCCCCAAAACACATTGTTCCAATATACCTGACCAACCGAGTTGCAATGATTGTCAAATAAATGTTTTAAGAATTATATTAAGTACCATTCTGTGTCACTATGCAGTGCCATAGCTTATCTGGTTATCTGCTCTCCACTTTTTACTGTATTTAAGCCAGGATTTATTAGGCTGAAGTCTGAGAGCAGAGTGTCTCACCTGCTCCACATTACTCTGTCTCCTAGCAGTACTCTGCAATACCATCAAACATACACTGGGTGGTCTTCCGGTCCTTCCTTAAACTCTAGGTCCTGAAGGAGCAAGCTGTTAAAGGGGTATTTCCACGAAGACAAGTTTCTTATATGTACTCAGGATAACAAAATAACGCATGCTCTAATTCACCGTTATTAACAAAATTGCATCATTTCACAGCTATAAGTCCAACCTGTCTCTATCAGTCCTGCTGTACACAATTTCAGTTGCCCCTAGACACATCCCCGTAACTTCTGACTAAGAGTTGGGCTGCCATCTTGGATTTCTGTATGAGATTGTGCAGATGAGATTTATGCCTGTCTTTGCTGTATGGCTGTAACCATGACCCCTGCATGGAGCTCAGAGACACTGACTGATTACTTCCTACCAAGAGATTGTGAGCTGAGAGAGGCTGAAAACTACAAGCTACAAGGAGATAAGTGATCCAGGGGAAGGGGAAGCAGGCACATAGCTGTGAGATGTAGCAGAGCTAAAAGTGTAACAGTGTAAAAGTCTGTCAGCCTCTGTAGAATAGGCATCATGCATCACATCATCTCTGATCTGTCTCATCTCTCTCTATGTATCAGTGTGTTAGTACAATGTCAGAAGCCAGATGAAAGTGTATATAAACCCTGTACCCTGATAATATAACCACATTGTCACCCCACAAAACTAGATGGGTTATAATGTGTCTGCTTTGAGAGTCCCCACCCTCAGCCTGGGATTTTGCACTGAGCAGCCAAGGGAGAGATAGCAGCTAAAACAGCAATAAATCTGAGAAATATTGTAAAGCAGGGGGTTAAAATGATCTTAATTGTGTTAACATCACTACGGGATAGAAAAGTGAAAAATTTTTTTAATGGGAAAAGCCCTTTAGTGCCTAAAGCTTATTTTTCGAAACCAGCATTTGTTACTTTATTTGGTTATAAATTTAGAACGCTTTAACTTACCCAATTGTTTTTGAGTTTTTACGTGAAATCTTGGTTGATATATTTTGAATTTATTTATGGAAAAAAGGTGAATTTGGTAAACATTTTTAAAAAATTTGCCATTTTAAAACTTCAAGATGTTCGGTTTATCAAACTGATATTATTACTACCCAAATAAGTTACTAACTAAGGTAAGATTGCTTTTCGTTAACGTGTTGGAAACACAATGTTACCTAAATATGTGATCTCGAATGGAGCCTTTGGATTGCGTTTCCAAATGCAACCAAAATGCCACGTGTGAATGTGGCCTCAGGTACCACAAACCCTTATTCCAGAGAATTTGTAAACTTTTTATCATGTGGTATAGGGGAAATTTTAACCCCTTTCCACTAATAGGCTTTTTCCATTTTACTTTCTGTTTTTCGCTCCCTTCTTTAATAAATCAATAACTTTTTTATTTTTCCAGGTACAGAGCTGTATGAGTGCTTGTTTTCTATATAACAAATTGTACTTCCTAGTGGCAAAATTTTATATTCCATGCCGTGTACTGGGAAGTGGAAATACAACGCATTTGCACCATATTCTTGTGGGTTATGTTTTTATTTCTTTCACTGTACACTCCAAATAGCATCTGTAATATATTTTTTGCATTCTTTGGTTTTATTAAGTGTTAATAGATTTTAACAAAAATTTTAACTTTTTGCACCCCCAAAAATGATTACCTTTACCATACTCTGATGTGAAAAAGTTATTGGAGTCAGAGTTGGCTAAGGTGTTAATTTTTTTTTGTTATTTTTATTGCTACCATTTTCAGGACTGTGAGACCTTTAGATCAGTTTTTATTACATTTGTATGTGTAGAATCTGCGGGCAGAAAGTGAAGTGAGTTCCAAGCCAAAATTTCTTTTTCAAAAAGGCAGTACCAGCCCTTCACAAATATGTAAAACAGAAGGTGGGCCAGACCTTGAGCTTATCGGTTTCTTCCAAGGTGCATGGCAGCGCGGACATGTGGAGCTGTAACTACGGTCAAGTACATGTCCTTTACGGCCCACTGGGTGAATGTGGTTCCCTCCCAGCCACACCAACAACTTGAACAGGAGACGCCGCTTTCTGCTCCACCTTGTCAAACTGCTGCTAGTGCACCAATGTCCTCCTTCTTCACCACCACCACAGCCTCCACAAGTCTAAGTGCTGCTCCATCATATCACAAGTCACACAGGGGAGGAACTGCTCTGCATCATGCAAGAAGAAATCAATGTGTGTCTTTCTCAGTGACAACAGCAAATCGGAACCATGGTAACAGACAATGGGAGGAACATGGTGTCAGTGCTGCAATGAAGAGGGATGGTCCATGCGCCCTGCATGGCACGCGCGTTCAATCTGGTTGTCAAAAGGTTCCTGAAGTCCTCCATCCATCTGCAAGACATTTTAAAAATGCCGTTTGCTAAGGCCCTTTGAAGAGGCCATGTTATTTGTCAGTCGCCAGGACTACGGGATGAATAACGTCATTCCACTGCTTCATGTCCTGGAATAGATGCTGCAATCTGTCTGGTCAGGGCACTGGAAAAGTGGCAACTACATCTTATGGCCACATGAGTTCCTTGGGGGCTTAACTGGAGGAGGAGGAGGACATTGGAGCACAAGCAGAGTCTGCAGAAATTAGTGGTTTTTCTACTCAGATGATAGGAGAGGAGGGCCAGGAGCAAACGGAGAAGGTAGGAGACGAGGCATATGACCCAGAAGCACCGTGGCAGTATACAGTGGAGATGGAGGCCGGGAGTCCCTCAGAGTCACTTGTGCAGATGGCCTGCAGCATGCTGCTTTGCCTAACTAGTGACAGCCGAATAGGCAACATCCGGATAAGGATGACTTTTGGTTCTCCACCCTCTTGGACCCTCGCTATCGGTCCAAAATGGGTGCTACATCTACATACAGTCACCAACCCCCCAGTACTACATCTAAATACAGCTGCCAACCCCTCAGTAATACATCTATATACAGCCCCCAAACCCCAGTGCTACATTTACATACAGCCGGCAACCCCCCAGTGCTTCATCTACATATAGCCACCAACCCCCCAGTGCTTCATCTACATACAGTCGCCAACCCCCCAGTAATACATCTTCATACAGCCACAATACTCCCCAGTAATACATCTGCATACAGCTGCCGCCCCCAAGTAATACCTCAGCATACAGCTGCCAGCCCCCCAGTGCTACATCTGCATACAGCCGCCAGCCCCCAGTGCTACATCTACATACAGCTGCCAGCCCCCCAGTAATACATCTACATACACCTCAGTCCCCACCAAACAGCAGGTGGTGTGTGCAAGAAAGGTGGATGGAGAGGCTGATGTACTGAATGACCCTGGGGCAACCCCTTTGGTGTCTGTAGTATGGGTCCTTGGGTAATGGATGGGGCACCCTTGGTGTTACAGCCATATCCAGGTAACAGATGGAGGCAACGTTGTGCAAAATAACTCATGATTCTTTATTAGAACAACTACAGGCAACGGGCCAATCGATATTGTTACAGATGCCAGATTGTTGGAGATTCCGGATTACTGAAGTGGTCATGGAAAGTGATCCTCAGGAATAGATTCACCAGCCTGGTAGTAGGTGCAGACTGGGATGCAGCTGTGTCCAGATATGGAAGCTGTAGCTTTGTCCTAGGTGCTCAGTGTGTAGCACTGAAGGTGTGCGTCACACTCTCTGGTCACTGACAACCTGCAAGGTGTGCTCTGCAAGAAAGCTGGTGGTAAAGAGGTGCTCCTGTGGCAGGAGCTTGATTCCAAGAGACTGAGGTCTGTGCTGAGAACAGACCTGGTGGTCAAGAGGCCTTGCCCCTTCCTGTCCAGGGGTTTTATTAGACCCTGGTCAGGTGGTGGCTCACTCTCCAATTACACTCCAGTTCACATTGAAGAATATCATTGGATAACAATCATTACATATCTTAACCCTTGCCGTATAGGCAAGGTCTTCCACTGCTAATTACCTCTATACGACTGGGAGAGACACAGACTGAGGGGCAACACTCCTCTGCCTGCACTTTGGCAGGGGTGTTACACATGTAATATACGCCTCATTCACCCCCAGACACACAGTCCCATGTAATATACACTTCATCCACCCCCAGACACACAGCCCCATGTAATATACATCTCATCCACTCCCAGACACACAGCCCCATGTAATATATACCTCATCCACCCCCAGACACACAGCCCCATACACCACACCCCTCAACAGCCATGCAGTTCCATAACATATACAAATCTTGTTCCAGTTTAGCTCCCCTGACACTAAGCAATCATATTACTCTGTCCTGTCAGTTCGTCAACTCCATACACATGAATAACACCGCTCCTGAGAGGTTTCTGTTCTCCTGTAGTCACATATGGCAGCTTCTTTACTTCCTCCTTTTCCCACTGGGCTCCACCCCCTCCCGTGACATTACTGGATCATGTGCTATACACTTCAGACCCTTGAGGATCATGTCCCCAGAGGAGATGTCTGTGTCCCTTGTGTTTTGGCTGAGAGCTGACTGTCTCTGAGGTGCAGCAATGCCCTGCAGCAGCGCTGCTGAACATTGCTCCAGTCAGAGAGACTCCGGCCAGCGCTGCGCACCCAGGGTGCTCACTCCAATCCCCTCCTTACTCCCTCAGAACGATGTGCTTCGGCACCGCCCCACTATCCCCTATCACCAACAGCGCACTTTAAGCATACAAAAGCTGACAGTCATTTGGTGGGGGTCCCTCTGAGAGCAAGATGTGGGGGCCCGCCTAAGATTCGGCCCTGTTTACACTGCTACTCAAAATGGAGCTTTAGGTCCTACCACTTCTGCTTCTTTATAGCATGTGGCAGACATGGCACCATCTCAGCCTTTAATCCTCTCTCACAACAGACTGCATAAAACAGATGCCCTGCTAAGGCTGATGGGAAATTCTGATTAAGCATTAACCAAAATTAATTGGCGATAGAGGTATACAGAACAATTGTTATCAACATTCACAATGTGCTTAAGACTCTGAACAAGCTACATATAAATTCAACTAATTTAGATAAATATTCAGATAAGAAGATCATAAAGAATATACAAACAATACAAACATAATCTTTTGTAAAATAAAAAGAATAGAAACTAATAGACCTTGCTACTGAGGTAGAAGACTCATCTTCTGGCTGAGAGGCTTAGCGGAAAAACTTTGGACAGCCAAAGACTGACAATAATTATATGTATAACCCAATAAATTTACACTCCATGTATTTTCCTTCTGCCCTGCAGCATTTGTCATCACCAAAAGAATGATATTCACATTTTAGTGTGACTTGTCCCGCACCACAGTGAGGTACATTTTGTAAGTGAAAGGTATTACTCATAACTCTTCACAGACAATTGTTACAGTGATACCCTGTTCCCCTGAAAATAAGACACCAAACCAAAATAAGACCTAGTGCTATTTAAAAATATAAGGACTCCCCTGAAAATAAGCCATTGCTACAGCTGCTTGTATAAGGTGCAAGGTACATATGTGAAGAATTCATGGGATAAAATCACTGATGTTGAAAATGCACTACGAGTAGGCTACCTGGACAAGAAGTCCTCTTTAACCCCTTAATGAACTGGCCCTTTTTTGTTTTTTCATTTCCATTTTTCACTCCCTACCTTCAAAAATCTAGAATGTTTTTATTTTGAGTTCTTTTTCTCTGTATAACAAATTGCAATTTATAGTGATGGTATTGAATATTCCATGCTGTGTTCTGGGAAGCAGGAAAAAATTCCGACTGCAGTGAAAATAGTGAAAAAAAGCATTTGCATCGTTTTCTTGTGGGCTTGGATTTTACGGCTTTCACTGTGCGCCCCAAGTGACATGTCTACTTTATTCTTTGTGTCGGTACAACCAAGGGGATACCAAATTTGTATAGGTTTTATAATGTTTTCATACATTTACAAAAATTAAAGCCTCCTGTACAAAAAACTTTTTTGATTTTGCCATCTTCTGGCACTAATAACTTTTTCATACTTCGGAGCTTTGGGCGGTGTAATTTTGTGCGACTTTTGATGAAGTTTTCAATGCTACTACTTTTAGGACTTATAACCTTTTGATCCCTTTTTAGTGAATTTATTTATATTTTTCAAAATCACAAAAAAGTGCCATTATCAACTTTGGGCTCTATTTTCTGTTACGGGGTTAAAAGCAGTGAAAAACCGTTATTAAATTTTGATCGGGCATTTTCGGAAACAGCGATACCTAAAGTGTTTATGATCTTTACTTTTTATTTATATTTATATCAGTCCTAGGGAAAGGGGGTGATTTGAATTTTTCTTTTTTTCTTTAACTTTTTATTTTTACTATTTTTCAGACTCCCTAGGGTACTTTAACCCTAGGTTGTCTGATCGATCCTACCATATACTGCCATACTGCAGTATGGCAGTATATGGGGATTTTCCACCCAATTCATTAAAATGTGATACATTGTACATTGGGACTGGTAAAGGTACCATAGATTGTTGTACATGGAAATAGAGTCACAAGAAATTCTTGATGGAATTCAGAGTTTGGCTGGTTATGCTGATGTTTGAGATGGCGTGACTACACTATATTTATAAATGTTGATTTTTTTTTTTTTCATTCAACAATAAATTTAAATTCTTGTGCATCAAAACTTAAGACATCTCCTGAAAATAAGACCTAGCGACTCTTTAGGAACACGATTTAATATAAGCCAAACTGGACCCCTTGGTCCAAGACAATGTGCAGAGGACATCCATGAAGCCAGAAGATGTGGAGAAAGAACAAGCTGGCAAGACGAGGAGCTGACAGAAGACTAGGCAGAGGAACGAAGTGGGAGATTTTAGAGAAATGATCAGTGACCACCCAGATAACGGTATTACCGGAAGAAAGTGGAAGTCCATGGCCACATGAGTCCACGGCCTGTTAGGTATAGGCAGTGGCAGGAGCAGACCTTCTTGTTTTGAGACATGATGATTTATTTTGGGCACAAGAAGCACAGGAACTCACAAAGTCTTGTACATCCTTGACCAGACCTGGCCTCCAGTAGAAAAGAGAGATGGGAGCGACAAATCTCTGCACCCCAGGGTGCCCAGCCGCTCAAGATCAATGTCCCCAAAATAATATCCTCTTTCCAAGGGCAGGTCGGACATCGGTCTTACTAGGAAGAATTTGCCTAAGATCCACAGGAGCGACAACAATAAGCCTTTAAGGAAGAATGATATGTCGAGGAGCTGGTTCATCTCCAATAACACAAGAGGGCATCGGCTTTGACATTCTTCTCTGCAGGATGGAAATTAATCTGTAATTGAAAAAAGAGAAGAAGAGAGACCAACGAGTCGAGGATTGTGGCGTTGAGTGGTCTGGAGATACAGGACATTTTTGTGATCAGCATAGTATAGATAGATAAGCTCCTTCCAGATAACGCCACTCTTCTAAGACAAGCTTTATGACCAGAAGCTCAGGATCACCTATGGAGTAGTTCTTCTTTGCGGCCGAGAAGGTTTTCAAGAAGAAACCGCAAGGGAGAGTTCAGCCCTTGGGCCCTTTCTGGGTGAGAATAGCACCAGCTCCCACAGAGGAGGCATCAACCTCTAGCAGGAATGGTTTCTCTGTATCAGGCCAAGAGCATACAGGAGCATGGCGTTGCAACCATGGAAGGCCCAGAAGAACAGGGGAGATAGGCCCCAACTTACAAGCAGAGAGGATCTGCCCACAGACAAATCAGATAACCAGTGGCTTCTCAAGTTGGACCACAGGAAGATGATGCTGGGAGACCAGAGCAGCATCCACAAAGTTCCCTGCAGAACCGGAATCCAGGAAGGCAGAAGCACGAAACTGGCTACTTGTTCCAGAGCCAAGTAGGACAGGAATATTCAGGCATGGAGAAGCTTTGTTCTCACCTAGGGACGCTTCTCCCAGAAAGCCTAGGTCAGTGAGTGCCCATAGAAAGGGCTCCGAGTGCCACCTCTGGCACCCGTGCCATAGGTTCCCCACCACAGGCCTAGGTGCATGCGTTTTCCGGATGCTGTGGATGGAGTAGACAAGTCCCAAGGAAGTGCTCCAGGTTGTCGTCGTCTGGAGCGTTCTTGGGGAGTCAGACAAGCTTTATCCACCTGCATGGCCTCCTCTGCATCAGAAGCTCCATAAAGACACAGAAATTCCACAAGTTTCAATGACCCAGAGTTAGTTCACAAGAGTCAGTATATGGTCAGGCAGATAGCATTGTTTCCCAGCACACGGTTCCAATGGCATTGCTCAGCCCAAAGAGTGTAGTCAGAAATGCATCCATACATTAAAGAATATAAGTAGGGGGCACTCACCAAAAATGTGGATCCTTTATTAGAAAAACGGTGCAGGTACAGGGATAGAACAAGGCCTGACGACGGGCTGTTTAGCACCCCCTAGCACATTTTCAATCCTCCTCTGCAGCAGACAATGAGAATGGCTGTGGTGGTCTTTGGAAGACTGGAGTCGAGCGGGGCAGACAACGGGTCCTGATCTGTGCTTGTTCAAGACGTTGCCCCTCCAGACGCTCTGAAAACTGGCTGTCAATCCGAGTGGCCAGAGAGATGAGGTCACTTAGAGAAGACGGCAGGTGTGTGCCGAC